>OX104114.1:87455093-88055093 GCA_944474755.1 Limnoperna fortunei | reverse complement strand
TATGATTACGATATTTGATTGTATACACCGTTGTATGATTTCTTTATTTTCCACTCCAAACTCGATCCATTCAACAAAAATCACTTCTAAACTTAACACGTTACAAATGTAATCAACTGTATCTATATTCTAAGTACATATTCCACCTATAGATCCGTGTATTTGTTCAGTTCTTGAATTATTATATGTAATATTTTATTCTTGTAATAAATAAGGGCTAAGCACCAGGAGTAAACTTAGTGTTAACCATTTCTATCATGACCAATACAATAAAAAAATTTTTATAGTAAATAAACTGTTGTGTGTCAATCTACCTTGCAACATAATGAAATTGACTTGTAAATTCAAATCTTTAAGTTGTCCTTGTTGTTTTAACATTGAAATAGAAACGATAAAAGATCATAAATGCAATCTCTGCTAATAACAAACGTATATTGAAAGTAGAACTTTGTAATTTTTTGTTGTTGGGGGAGGGGGCGGGTGTTAAAGTAAGTACTAATGTCACAAAAACCATTGTAATTCATGCATAAATGAATATTGCAATTACGTAATTATACGTAATTATCACTAACGTGATTTGGCATCGTGCAAAGTGACGTCTAATATAACAAAAAGTCAACAATACGCTGTAGGCAGTCAGCACTTATCTGACGAGCAGAGTGTGGTTAAAACGTCCCTTACAATATCGTGTATAAAAGCAGAGATGCAGCACGTTATTTGTACCCATACCATGAAATGCCGTGCCAAGATTGGACAAGGTTTTCCGTAACATATTTTGTGGTTTCACCAGACTGCGTCGTCTAGAGATCGTTTTCTAACTGGCAAGCAACGAATGAGCACACTGAACCAGGATTGCTACATCAAGGTTTTCAAACTGCAACGGCGATAACCACTGAGGTTAATATATACCCGGTTTGACAGTCCGCAACTGGCTACGACTATCCGATTTGTCCCGACATTTTCGATGGCATTTCATTATCCGATATATGTATATAAGAAATTCAAAATACATAACTCGTACTTTGTTTGTTATTATTAGTGGTATT
Source organism: Limnoperna fortunei (assembly GCA_944474755.1). NCBI lineage: Eukaryota > Metazoa > Mollusca > Bivalvia > Mytilida > Modiolidae > Limnoperna > Limnoperna fortunei. The sequence continues at coordinate 88,054,047 of OX104114.1, read as the reverse complement.
GTATGTTGTAGACAGTTACCAAGAACTAGTAAATTAATTTCTCCTAGAAACATTTTTAACTCTATATCATAACATTTCTGCACATATAATACACAATATCAACCAAATTCTGTCGATGTTTTGTTATTCTGTCGTATGCATTGTTATAAAATTCATCTGAAAACCTATAATTATATCGTTAATTTAACGTGTTGAGGGCTGCTATCAATACACATATTCAGTAAGTAAATGGTAAAATGTTTCAAACAGTTCAAGTACGTGTACATGGTGCTTTCCTTTAAAATAAAATGTAATTAAATAAACAAAAACCTAAAACAAATAACAACAGTAATCTATTAAATATAGTAATATGCCTTTATTTAATCTGTACAAAGCTATTTTCATTATAAACCGTAATAAAAATTTAATTATTCACCCTATTCGTGGTATGTTTTGAGTGTGATTTCAACTTTATTTACACGCGTTAAAAGGTATATAACTCGAACTTGCCTTATATCTTACAACATTTATGAGGTAATACGGGTAATTGTCGTCCTTTCTGGTGAAATTAATAACTAAATAAAGAATTAGTAAATAAAAGCAACTAGTGCATTATTTGTATCCAGAAGAAATTTCGTATATCTGTTTATCTCCGTTAATGTTTCGTTTTGTGAATAGATTCACATTTTATCATTTTAATACATCTAGGTTTATATCGTCAATAAGGTCAAAAAGATATCATTTACTAGACTTAATTCTTTTTTCTAAAGTTTTGCACATATCCTATAATAAATAAATGAAATTTCTTAATACGGTTTGAATTTCTGTTTACCTGTTTAAAGTATGTATTTTTTAAATTACTGTATATTATTATTTTGAAACATGATATGACCAGTTTCAATATTAAAGTGTAGTGGTAATATAAATGGTAGTGTAAATGTACATTTGACGTAATTACTAACTGAAAATGGCAGGTAAGACTTCTGCATAGTTTTTTTTATAATTTTAATAAAAATTAATATAAGAAATTGTCTTTGCTCATCAACAACAATGTTGAGATTTGTTGACACTTAATAATACCCAAATATAATAAAACATGACTTCTTTTCGCAATAATTTTATTTCATCTTAGCGTTAAACAATCTTCTTTAAATATGACAACAATTAAGAAATAAATTGTTTTGTATTTTTTTATTCAACAATTGGCATAACCATACCATCGTCGTAAATAATAATGTAATATATTAATTGTTAGTCTGCTCAACATTTGTAAAAAAAATTAAGGTAGGCAATCTGATAATAAACATGAACATGTAATTTGTATTTCATTGTAACGAGTGATTTTTCTTTCATTACATTGTGTTTATGTTGTTTATTCTTATTAAAAGTTCATTAAAACATTAAGGGTAAAATTTGAATAAACACACAATTTAATCATTTACCAAACATATTCTTTTCTGAATAACAATATACAATTCAGCATTGACAACTGTTACATTTTTTGTCTTTAATGAAACTTAACATATTTTCACAAATACATTTTTCCTGTTACATATTTTTATGGTGTTACATGTATTAAAACGTAGAGATTTTTTACATATTTTTAAACTTGATGAAACTTAGCTGTAAATAAATATATTTTTCATAACAATGTGCGACAAATTTTCGTCGTGTTACAGTTTCATACCTCATATAAATTTGAAATTTAAAATACATTTTAATTGTTCTATTATATTTTACGAAAAAATACATTAACCCTTCCATTCAGTCAAATAGTGCGTGTGAACCAATGCGAATGTCGTATTGTATTCAATGTATATGTGTTTATAAACGCGTCGTCGTCATGTTTGTAAATGAATAACGTGGTATGTAAATGATATGAATGTGTTGATGAAATTTTTCCCGAATCACATTTAGTATGTTTTTATCAAATGTATTTTGGCAGTCTTTTTTATTATAAATCATCTGTTGTGTGCCTTTTTGCTTTCAGGTTTTGTCTTGTTATTAGAAATTGGTTTAGTATGTATTTTAAGGTGTGGTAAGTATCGATTGACACAAGAAAATGTACGTTGTCTAAAGGGCAAATTTTGTCTGAAAATTAGTAAAAACTGTCGTATTAGTATGTTGAATAGTCGTATGAAAAAATGTGTTATTTTAGTTATATTAATTTATATACTAACACAATATTATAAGTGTTGTACATGTTATCATCATCGTAATACAAGCTTTTAAATCAAACGTCAAAATGTGTAAAATGGCAATTATTTTTAAAACCCAATTTTCCATTTTCTGTTAACACTCGTATATAGTAGATTTTGTAAAGGTGGAATTTCATTTTTAAAAATAAATGTTTATTTCTGTATTCTTATGCTTTTGTAAATAAATATTAAATTTAAAGTCTTTTTTTATTAGGAATGGTTGATGCTTTTATTGTTCAAATTTCGGGTGTATCAGAAGACCATGGAGATTCGTATAAGTTCAGTTTTGTGTGTTCTTCATCTTACACCCCATTAGGATGTTCAGTAGAGTTTTTAGCCAACAATCACACTATCAATCCTGACAGTAGATCAACAAATTTGTTATATTGGAAATGAAAGAAATGTTAAATGCACGCCAAAACTATGTTCCTGTTCTTCAGACTGAAGGCGATTTACATTTCATTACATTACGGAAAAAGCGCAGTACTTTCCAACTTATGCTTGTGAAATGAAATTTGGAGTTAACATTGGAAGTTTCGAAAGGTCTTATGTAGATATTAATTTTAACGGAAAAGGTGAGTTTATATTTATTTATCAGAAAACGGCTTTAGCGACATATATATTATCAATTAACACTTAAAAATGTCTTTTCGGCAAAACATTCAGTACTTTTATCGCGCTGGGGACATTTATAAAGTCACCCAAATTTCTATGGAGACTGCTGTAGGACTGTCCTTAAAAATAAGTAAAACAATCTTAATAATATTATATTAAAAATTAAAACATGAAAATGTAAAAATTAAAACAAACAAAAATTAGGACCATACTAACACCATTTGCTGACACCTATTTCGTTGTCCTCAAGTTAGAATAAAAATAATGACTTGTCATAACTTGCGACATCTTTGGTGATACGACTTGAGACAAAGATGTGATGTGTCCTTAGATGATCTTAGGACATGTCGTAGTCCTAAGACATCTTCGAAAACATGGTCACTGTTTTGTTTGTTTTGTCAGAAGAACTTAAGTATGAATTAGATGTAGTCGGTATTGAAATGTTTCATAGTCGATTTGCTAATAATTTCTATATGATTCTGAAAGGTTACATATACAATACAAGGAGTTGTGTATTATTAAATGATTTCCGAATGAGATAAACTGTTGATCGTTATACGAAAAACAGCAATATAAAATGGAACAATAAGAGAAAGCCATCTTTAGTGTGTATGAATATTTTCCCTTTCAGTAGATTCTTATTACTATTACATTAACCTATCAATGCCGGAATAAAACAGCCCCACCATTAGTAGAATACATTAGTGATTTACAAAATTCTCTAGATATTAATTTCTTTAGCAGAATACAATATGCCTGTGTCGTGGTTTTGTATATTTTACTGATATACATACTAGTATTATTATGATGCAAATCGACAATACAAAATGTGCTTATATAAAATATAGTTTTCAACAAATGAAAATTTAAATATAAAGCCTGTATTTAAACTCAAAATCATGATATCAATAAAAACCTACATTCAAGAAGAAATTGAATGAGTTTCGTACATTTCCCATTCACAAAGAGAAAGAAACTTAAAGGTGATGTTAAAGTGTAGCGGTAGTGTCCAGTAATGTTTAATATGAATGCTTATGTTATTTACTTAAAAGTATGAGTTGGAAAATGTTCAAGTCACTATATGTATATTTTCATAAATATGCATAAAATATGTTTTCCGTTTGAATGTAACAGTAATTTTACACATTAAATAACAAATTTCATTTTCAATATCCAATTAGTCAAATGTTGAATTTAAATAATGTTTAGTGCAAGTTGACTTAACTGGTGGTGTTTTAACGTCCAACCGACATAAACAACATAATTACATTGTAATATAATGAAAACCAATCAATCGTTGTATTAAAGCGCAATGAAAATTACATGTTTATGCTTATTATCAGATTGCTGTGATTAAATTTTTACCCATGTTAAGTAGACAAACACATTATTTACTGTTTATTATTATCAAACGACAAACTAATGCCCTTGGTCGGACTGGTTTATTGCAACTGTCATTGTGTTGCCTTATGTCATACTAAGCACTTTTTAAAGTATCGTTGTAGATACCTCTTGCATTTAATCTACCCCAGCAAGCTTTAAACTGAAGGCAACAAACATACACAAAGGTGGGCCTCTTACTTAGACATTGTTACCCGCCAAAAGTCTGAAGTCGATTTTACCAGATCCTCCGGCTTTATCCCAATAAAAATTAGACGCGATGACGGTGCTAAACCCCTTTTAAAATGGCGTCAAATCCCATTCAAACAGACAAAATTTCTTGTTTGTAGAAAGTTTTATGCCTTTATATGATATATTATTATTTATTATAAACTTCTTTTCAAGTTGTTGTTTTTCTCCAATTTTAGAATTTGTACCAGGCAGAAGCTTTACAGCAAACGTGGATCACAACGAAACCATAAATAATAGTACAAACGCAGATTTAAGCAAAAGTGGTAAGCACTTACATTGTTCAGTGAACTAAGCAATATTTGTTTTATAGCACTGCACATTTTTTTCATAACAACTGACTTGTGTTTTCAAATAAGAGAAATCATGCATTATAAAGGCGTCCCGATTTTATTGCAAATTTACGAATAATTAAAAATATTCTTTGTATTGCCTGTTTTATTATTTTAGTTTTAATCACGAGTCATCACCTTATAATGAGAAAACTTACATAGCGTCTTAAATAAAATACATATCCGTATATTATTTTTTAAAAGTTTGCCCGTATTATTAACAAATGGTTATTCAACACAACACACTCCATAGCATTCTTATAATAAAAATACGCGGACTAAAATGAAGTTAATATATAGTTTGTTTTTATAGATTTGAACGTGTTGGAAGTTACGGCTATCATGTTTGGAATAACGGTCATTGTAGTATTTGCTGTTTTATCTGCAGTATTTATAAATAGAAAAAAGGGGGCAATGTCGATTTTTGCAAACACGTAAGTTTGATGTCTGTTCATGTATCACATTCATTAATTACACAACTACTAGGCACAAAATTAATGGGGGTCTGCTTATAAACTCCATAGGTTTGTATTTTTATCAAGTTGTGTTTTTTTTTCTCATGTTGTTCTTGTGGTGTTTATCATGGGAATTAAAAGAGTGTATTATTGGTTTATCTTGATATTACTTGGCATAACGGATGCTTCACTAAAAGTGTCACATACTCAATATTTTATCGTTTTTACAAAGCATCTTGTTCTTAACGTTACACAATTTACATGTATTTTAAAAAAACACTAATTACATTGAATAAATTGTAAATTTATTTGAAATCTTAAACTACTTGCAAATTATATAAAATCATACAAACGTATTTACTATTTAGACAAAGCAGAAAGTATAACTGACGGGTTCATATAATGGTATATAAGAATTACTATAGCCTTCAGACACAATTTCGTTTTAATGTAAAAAGACTTTTTTCTGGCAGAAACTTACGAACACAACAAGCAGCATATACTCATAGCATACAAAACAATTAAATAAGCAACACAAATTTATGTTAACAAAGTGGTGATATTATGTGTTGAGTACATATTTTTTTTTAAAGGAGTAATAACAGGTAAGTACATAATAGTCAATATTAATTAAGCTAGATGACATATAATCGAAAATGTAACATACAAATTATTTTAAATATTTCTAAACTTTGCATTATAATTTCTTCCTTAGTTATTAAATCCGGTTCTGAGTTCCAGCTTATGCTAGAGAAAAAGCCTGAATTAATTAAAACTGAAGGTAAGATTTATAAAGCTATTTACTATAATATTTATTTTTCAATACAACGATTGTATTTGTTATCTTAAACTACAGTACTTCTCTAAGATCAACTCAAAAATTATAGCCAAACAAGTTACGAATACAACCGACATATACATACACGTTTGAATCATAAAGTTTTTTTACTGACGTATAATAATGTGACAGGATCAACTGAAAATAAAATATGGTGCACAAAAGTTTTGTAAAAATACAGCTGTATGTATATTTGTTATGGTCACTGTAAAATAAGAAAAGTTAATCTCGTGCACATCGAGAACTATTTGCTTTCAGTATATGCTAACATTTCAAAATGGTTTAATAATTAACTGTCGATTACTACGAAAGCCCAGAAGGCTCATTCGAAATTTCGAATCTCGAATTTCGAATTTCGAATCTCGAATTTCGAGTTTCGAATCTCGAATCTCGAATTTCGAAGATCGAATGAGCCTTCTGGGCTTTCGTGGATTACATATTTTGATTTCATACAGGAGATTGTCAAGCGCCTACCCGTATTTGTACATGCACAGCACAATCGGAGGATATTCGCTATCAGTTGTTGTGTCAAGAATGATGCAAATGTTATTGTGCACTATGCTCTCTTGATCACGTACAAACAATGCATGAAGTTGACAAAAACCGCAGTAGTATTGTAAATCAAGGCTATGAGCTACAAGCTGCTATAAATGTACTCACTTTTCCGAAGGAAATAAATTCCACTAGTGCATGTGGTTTGTGCATACTCGACGATGAACGTATTGTGTTGTGTTACGTTACTACCATGAAAATTAGTGTATTTTCAAGTAAAGAGTTTTTATTTTCGAAACTTTTCGCCATGAAACCGGGTGGGATTACAACAATGTACCAAAGCAAAGTAGCAATGACGTTTACAAAAGCTAAACTACTTTCTATCTTCAATATTGAATAGAATTAAGCAATTCAGGTCCAAACTTTCAAGATAAATGGACACCGCAGGAGTATAATTTACAATGAACATCATTACGCTGTAGAATTAGAAAATGATCATGTTTACTTTGTTTATATCCTTAACCAAAAGTGTGACATTCTGCATGCAATCAGATGCACAAGTTTATTATTTCTAATACTCCAGTTAGTTTTGCACTTGATGAGCAGAAAAAGATTATTTATTTCGTTGATTTTCAAAGACAAATAACATGCCTTGACTACTCGGGAGCTATCAAGTGGCATGGATAAAAAACTAGCCTAGAACATTTAGTGAGCCTCCATCAGACAGGAAATTGTTCTGAAATACTAATAAGTAGTAGTAAGAAGTATGCCATTTTTTACACATTTGATGTCACGACTGAAACTTCGTTGAAATTTACGAATAGAATCTCCGCCGAATCTCATTGCAACCAACCACAAAAATAACTTGTTTTGTGTTACCACAGGGGATAATGAAGTACCTATATACCGCCTGTGCAACTTTCCTAAGTTGTTGTGGAACCTTAATAATTTTATAAACACAAATTAGTGTTCCCTTTTATTTGACGTAGATCAAGTTTCATTGTTAGATTTTTTACAAAACAAGTTTCCTATACAATTCCATATTTAAGGTGGTATAACCAATGTGAGAAATAGCAATTGGCATATTTTAAAAGATAGTTTTGCTGTCCTCTGCTAAAATTCCGCCATGAAATATTATATGAGTTAAAGAATTAGTTTTGTCTTCAACATTTATTAATTTAGTGACGCATGCCATTTGAATTTTTTTTTACCTTTTCCGTTTTCTCATTATAAATATATATATTTATTATTTTTTATTTTTATTTTAAATTAAATAGTAGTTTATTTACACAATGTTTGAAGTTTCGCTAGTTATTACATTGACAGCAATTAAGTACCGAGATTTTTCAGTTAAATAAATTCCGATAACTCCGGTTCTTTCACTAGCAGGTGACGTTATAATGTATGTTCTTAGCGACGTCGTGTCTGCTTCCACAAAAGGTTTCCGATTCGACAACTAAGTAAAAAACGATAGTGACGTCAATTTTATAAACAATAAAGGGAAATGTAGTTTTTTCACAAATATCCCGAACCATGTTTGACACGCACACATGTTTTGGGCAGGTTTTAGTAGTTTTTAGGAAAGGTGGAATGTTTAACACTGCCAACGCGACTAAATGTGACTTTTAATATAGCTTACGTACGGACGTATAACACACCTTACAACCTTACAACGCTATTTAGACAAAAGATAAAAGCTTGATTAAACCTGAGGTGCTTGGTATAATATTTTACACATTTTTGCTGACAAATTGTTTTCTTAGTTTAATAAACAAACACTGAACTTAATCAACCAGATACAGCCAAATACCCTAGACAGAACGGTGCTAAATATGACGTATGACAAAAGCTACAGCTGTGGAATGGATGTTTGACGGATCTATAAAGGATTATGGTTAGATGTGTAAACTAACCCTGATTCTTTTTTAATTAGAACATAGGCACAGCCAACGAGGATAGACAGAACGTTTTAGACAGCCTACGGCTTTACACAGAACGTTTGACAAAGCCTACGGCGCGAGACAGGACGTTTGACGTAGCCTACGGCTCTATACAGGACGTATGGTTCAGCCTACGGGGCTAGATGGTGCATATAACACAAAAACATAAACGATATAAGAAGAATCAATAAACAGACATTCAGGATGTCACATGCGGATAAAATGCCTATGAAATACATCGGAGATATTGAAATGTTCTTAAACAGGTAATTAAATATGCAAAAGAAATTTAAAAAATAAGGATTTTCATATTTAAAGTGAAGAAGTGATTTCGCAATATATGGTTTAAATTTTTGCAAATCTTGTTCTACCCCTTGAAACAGTTAAAAATGTCGATAAGAAATCTAACCCATTGTCTGTTGTCAGTAAAATATAAATGGTTATTGTTTATAATAAAATAGTTTAAGGGACTCAGTAGGTCGTTTACATAAACAGTTTATAAAATTTAATTTGTTCAATTTTTATAAATCTTGTTTTAATTCCTTTAAACCGGTATAAAGGAGATGCCAATAAGCTACTATCACTTCATCCTTTTCGGGACAATTATTATATGTGTGCAGTAATAATGTTTCACTATAAGAAAAGTAAATAGATTGTGCATCAACAGTAATAATTTATCAAAGGATATTATAACTTCCGTCAATCAGAAACCGATTTGGACCTTCCCTTCAACACCGTTTAGTTCCGTTAAAATTGTTAAAATTACGATCCATATTAGAAACTGAACCTTTTTGGGTGTGTTTTTTTCTTAGTGCAAAATATAGTAACTATGTAATTATGACAGTTCACGAGTATGCATTAATGTTATATCTTTAGTCTTCTTTCCTATTAGATTTCTTTGCAACATTTAAGATAATATTATTTAAGATAAGTATCCAGAGAAAAATCTTATTTTACGGATATTGAGGTCGAATGTTAAGCAATGGAACTTACCAATATTAAAACAGAAAATTGAGCCACCGAACAGGATAAATCAAACGTTGGGTTAGGAGTCACGTGTTCATGTGCTTATTTTCTAAGGAATATCAAAATCGCAAAATCTACGTTAATTAAAAGCAAGGACTTAATGAAATATAGTCATACTCACTATATATAAATTTATATCGTTTTTTTGGACTTTCCACTGTAGGCTCATGTATAACTTGTAGACATCGTAGGTCTAACATATATTTTTGCAAACCAATTTGCTATCGACTTTTTAACTTTGAAACCAACTTTGAAGACCAGTTTATTCAGAGATAGTTAAACTATATTGACAAATCTTTAAGGGGAAAATTTAACTCGCTCTTTAAAAAGTTCGAAACATATTTAACCCGATTATCCGAGATTGGATGTTTAAATATTTCGACGCTAAGAACTTCTAACTGCAAAACTACAAATTGTAACATGTCGGTGGCATGATATTCCACGAGCCGAAATAACTTGCAAATTGTGCGGAGATGGAATTGGGGACGAAATTTACTACTTCTTTAATTACACTAACAAAATTGTAACTTAGCCATAAATACACACCAATGTACTATTACAAAATTGGTGCTATGCTTTCACTAAGTAACGTTCAACTGTTAACAAATATCTCGTATTTTATAGAGAAAATAAACTTATAATTGTAATTTGTGAATATATTTACATCTTCATCTTGTTCTTTGATTTGTATGTGTATGTTGATCTCTTGTAACACATGTTAATGTGTCTGAGTGTTCCAATTATTGAAAATGCAATCGAAAGCGAACAATTATCATTTTTTATTTTCTAATTACATATTAAATTCTAGTAATATTTAATATTATTCTTTTTAATTTCGGGTCTTATAATTTATTTGTAAATGTCTATGATTTAGTGAACGGATGGAAACCATTATGAGACAAAAAATTGTTACTTTTTTAACGTACTTCTTATCAGACTGTTTTTACCTTAATAGATTGATTACTAAATTTTGATCCAAATTTATTTTAAGTAGGGGGTACTTTTGTGATATGCTTTTTACAACTATCAGAGTGTGTGTGTGTTGGGGAGGGGGTGAATTCGCGAATATGTGGTTTCTACAATTTTGAATTTTGCGGTTTGTTTTTAGAGTTGTCCTGCTTTTTTAAGCCAACGTAGAACTAATCACCCCGGAGATTAATTTATTGAAAGCCGCGTTTAGCTTACAAAAAAATATCAACTTATATTTGATTACATTCTCCAACAAATTTTGACTGGCCTGACTTAAAGTAAAGCTTGACGAAGATTGTCTAGTGCTACGTACATGTAATAATAACATTTTTGTCAGCCAAGGTTCCTAAACCGGGGCTTAAGGTCAGGCCGAGCTAGTTTTGCCTAAGTAATAACGACTCAAGCTGAGCAGAATGTCATTTATTCACAGATTGCAATAATATATTAACATACAAATAAATGTGTTGCGAAATAAATAATAATAATATACTTAAGCGAAGGTGGGGGTTTAAAAATACGCCTACAAAAAAATGTCTTGCGAAATAAATGACAATAATAAACGTAGGCAAAGGTGGGGGTTATATGAACATACAAATATATGTGTTGCGAAATAAATGACAATAATAAACGTATGCAAAGGTGGGGGTTATATGAACATACAAATATATGTGTTGCGAAATAAATGACAATAATAAACGTAGGCAAAGGGGGTAAAAATATATGCCAAGAAACATATTAAAATAAATTTAACGTACAAAACGTAATAAAATGTTATTAACCAATGTACTTAATGCATATATAATGTCACAATTCCCATTCAAACAGCAATCTTTTCATATTATTAAATAAGAATAGAAAAAAAAACACTACACTATGATTTGAGCAAAACAGTCCATGTTTTTATTTATGATTAGTATTTATAATAAGCAAATGCAATGTATATATAAAGTACGTCAATCTTGCGAAGGAGGGGCGATGATGGTCCTCCCCACTCGAGCTGTGTTAAAAATGAAAATTAATATTTATAAGAAATTTTAAAGGATGGTAAGAGGGTGAGTTTTTTCCTAAACTTTTCACAATAAAATTGAAAAAAATCAGAAAACTCAAAACATGAACCTTACACTTTGATTGTAATTGGTAGAATGATCGCATACACACGAACAAGCTACTACTTAATCTTAATTAACTGTAATTAACTGACCAATCAGCATCCAAATAACTGACTGATTATGCAATTAACAGCTGCAGGTGGCTGACCAGTCTACCCGTATTACATAAAACAAAGATAATTACAATAAAGATTACGTAATGCCAACTTGCATATCAGACACATTACATAACATACTGATAGCATAATTTTTGACACCTGCTACATACTATAAATGTACAATGGAAACTTCATTACGTAATAGATTAAAATAAAATTTTAGTAACTTCCTACACAATTTTTTTCATGTAGCAATAAATTCCTTTTTGCCAGCCAGAATTTCTAAGACAGGGCTTAAAAGGAGGCCAAGCTAGTTTTGCTAAAGTAATAACGCCTCAAGCTGATTAGAATGTCTTTATTCATAGATTGCCAATAATATATGAACAGACAAAAATGTGTTGCGAATAAATGACAACAATAAACATAAGCAAAGGTGGGGGTTAAACTACATGCCAGTGATGCCCCACCCGAGGACTCCCCATAAAATATGAAAGGGTAAGAAACCCTGATTATATAACAACTATAAATAAAACTCACTAAAGTGGGAGGAAACCATATAAAGTTAAAACTTATGTGAAAGTGACTAGTTCAGATGCAAAATTATAGCTTACAGAAATGGTAGAGCAAGCCACGTTGACCTCCACCAGACATTTACAAAAGACATGCAAGTGTAGAGCAAGCCATGTTGACCTCTACTGAAATATGAAAAGTACCATTTTGCGTATTAGAATAATTGAAGAAATTTGTTAAAACTGACTGATAACAAACAACATACAATCTCTTACATAAACAAATAACTCACAGTGGTGGGATAAAAACATCTAAGAATATAACAATTATGTAAAAAAGACTTCTTCAGATGTAAAATAATAACATACATAAACAGTAGAGCAAGACATTTTGACCTGCGTCTTTTTACCACAGAACACCACAGAATACCACAGAATACCACAAAACTCGATAAAATGTCGTTTTTTCTTTGATAAAATTAAATGAAATATTATTTTATGTGTAATTATGGTTTATTGTGTATAATTATGTCTTAAAACCACATATTTGTTCAACATTATGTCTTCGTACGCGGATGAAGTTTTCGATGAAAACGGCGATAGCACAGAACACCACAGAACTCGATAAACTATCCTTTTTATTAAATAAACTAAATTAAATAATATTTTGTGTGTAATTATGACTTATTGGTTAAAATTATGTATCAAACCACGTATTTGTTCAACATTACGACTCGTCGTACGCGGATGAAGTTTTCGCTGAAAACGGAGATACCACAGAACAAACAAAAATACCACAGAACACCCTAAATAACTTGAAAAGGATAGTTCAATGATTAAATTGTGTTTATATTAACTGTTTCTTCATAAAAAAATACATGAACAATGTTTTAAATACCATGCAACTTATTTTGTAGCATGTAAGTCCGATGGTATTGTTAAAGACTGTGCAAATGTTCCCCATAATTGAATATATAATCGTGATCCAGTGAATGGGGAGTGATAATCATTCTTAAAAAACCATACATAATGAGTGTAACTAAAAAAATAAAAATATAAAAATCAATAAACAAAAAGCGAAAGCCGAATTTTACAAGAAGCTTATACGTCACATGCTACTAAGATTTAACAGGTTTTTCTTGAGAAATCGAAGAAGACAAATACAAAAAATGAACATACAGATATAACCATTTTTTGTTTGGTAATTCAAAAAGTGAGAAAAAAAACAAACAAACAAATAAACGAACAAAAATCATTAAAAGTCGTTTGATTACGAACCAAACATATACAAAGTAGTGTTTTAAATAAACAATTTGGCTTATACGTGATATAGAACATTTAAATAGTATTATTCTTATATATTTTATATGCTTGTTTTATTATTTCAATTTACAAACAATACAACAGTCGAGCAAAAGGGTAGTTCTATATGAAGTTCAAATTTTACTTCTTTAAAAAATTAAAAAAAGCATTTCACAGTTATACATCCCTGCTGAATTTGATCTTCATTGATGTTAATTAGTAGCACCATTCTAAATAATCCACTCATGGGTTAATTAGGGGCAGGTATATTAGTGTAGTGCTGGGGCCTTAAATCAATTTTCGTAAGGTTTCTCCGTGACAGCTCTTTATTAATTAACAAGCGTGTTTTATTGTTTGATGACTATGATGAATTTTATTTAAAAGAAAGATTTATTTTAAACAACTTATAATATTAATAAATATGTTTTTGAAATAGGACTTCCTTGCTTTAAATATTAAATTTCTCAACTAGGATGTTCTACAATACTATAACAGATGACTTTAAGACGGTGGCGCTTTAAAAGAAAAAACACAAACATACACACACATAATTCGGAATCCCCAATGAAGTACAACTGTATTCAAGTTTAATGTGGGTCGTCATGACCGTTAATCATGAAATATTTCTTTTTATATATTTTGCATACAATAATTATATTTTCTGCATATTAACATATATAAACATTTAAAATAGTTTTTTGAATTAAATAAAGTGTCACGTAAAGTTCTGTGGTGTTCTGTGGTCTTACCTTTTTCATGAAAAACGTCACCTGCTCTCTCAACAAGACATGAGGATGAACAAATCTAGGAACAAATTTGAGGTTTAAAGAGCTATTTTTTATACAATATGACATTTTTACGTGCATATAACTTTTATATTCGTTTTATCGATAAAAAAGGATGTTTATCGAGTTCTTTGGTGTTCTGTGGTATTTCCTTTTTCAGCGAAAACTTCATCCACGTACGACGAGACGTAATGTTGAACAAATATGTGGTTTCCATACATAATTTATCCAATAAGTGATAATTTCACATAAAATATTATTTTATTAAGTTTATTCAATAAAAAAGGATATTTTAGCGAGTTCTGTGGTGTTCTGTGCTATCGCCGTCGTTTTCATCGAAAACTTCATCCGCGTACGACGAGACACAACGTTGAACAAATATGTGGTTTTCAGAGATAATTATATCAAATAACCCATAATTACACATAAAATAATATTTCATTTAATTTTATCAAAGAAAAAACGATAGTTTATAGAGTTCTGTGGTGTTATGTGGTATTCTGTGGTGTTCTGTGGTAAAAAGACGTACCCAAACAGAAGTATAAATCAACCCAAGCCAGTTTGTCCACCATGAACATGTGAAGACCGTCTTTTTTTCTTATTGAAAACAAAAGGAGCATGAAAACAGAAATACATTTACAGTATGTGAGGTTACCTAACGTCTATGGGTATGTTATACGAATATACAAGCAGTGAATTACGTACCAAATTTATATAGCCTGATATATTGCTTGACAGCACAAGATTTCCATCTACCCAAGTGTTAATTCATTGATAAGGGTACTCGCCTGTCAGCTACATAAGCTACAGTTCCAATATACAACACTTTGACTTTTAGAAACTAGGAATTCTTTGCCAAAGCTTATTACTCCAAAAAAGCTTCAAATGAAAATTAGCATTCCGCTTCACTAAGGTATTGATAATTCTATTATTTCTTTTATTTGAGCAAAAATAAATAATAAATTTTTCAACTGTTTAAATTAGATTGAGGTCCTTCTGCATGCATCTGCATTAAAATTTATACTCATAAATTTTGCCAAGCGATGTTCCAGTTCAGAGTTGCTTCCCCAGTATTAATGACTAATAATACAATATACATCTATTTAAGCTGCTATCCAGACATGTAATAATGTCTAAAATCACCCATTGGTTTATGGAAGATTTCCAAGTCGCTGTGTCACAGCATTGGAAATAGGAGCACATATCTATGGTGCTATCCAAATTTCTGCGGCGAATCCTACTGATCTGCATAGTGCAATTATGGATGTTTGTTAATTCTGCAAAAAATCAAATATAATATAAAATAAGCATTTAAAACATGGATAGATGTAAAAATCTGAACACGTGGGATAAACCAAACCACAGATAAGCTTGTAACTTTCTAATATTCACAAGTAATGTGTCAGGTGATAATGATTTCTGAACAAGATGTTTAATCACAGATTTAAATATTGAGGTAGAATAGCCACAGGAATCCGGGTTGAGCCAAGGAACAATCTGCTGTGCTTTGTGAACCGAAAAACGGGTAAGTTACAAAACATATTTTGACTTGCCTGGAATGTGTTTTGAAATGCATTTACAGCTGTATTGTAAATGGAGAACAATTAAAGAATACTTCAAATTTTAGAACAGGTTATACTATATAATATAGTTTGGGTCTGTTTACGCCTTTTAAACCGTGAAATATGCCTTATAATTTAATTTTAACTATACATTTTAACAATTTTTATAGGAAAAACGTCAATGACGTCATGGAACTATTTGAATTTTAACGACGTAAGAAAAGGTCAAATGTCACACAAGTTGTATATTATAATATGGGTTGCTCGATTCGAATTAACCAATCAGCTTTCAGCTTACAAAGCAAATTCTATTATAATCTTTGTGTTGATAATAAGGGACCATCAATATTAAGCGTCAAAAACGCCGCTTAATGGTAATATTTAAAACTACAACTTCCTGTGGCCATTTGCTGACAAACGCCACCACGTGTCCCAGCAGCATAAAAAACACGCTTAAGCATATTAAAGCAATAAAAAAATAATTTACCAATAAAATCATTGACAAATGTGTGCTGTAGCTTAAGGCCTGAACGGCAAGTAACTAAGCACACGTAGAAAATCAATGCTTGGATTAATAAACCCAAATGCAAAATTATGAAGTCTCAGAAAATATTATAACCCATTTAAGAGGAATGCTGCGTTTAATTTTGTATTTATTTTACAATATAAATATGATATTTTGAGAAGTTCGTCTTGAGGCAAAGGGACATTTTTTTGTACTGAACAGCCGCAAATTTAGGCGAAATATGTGAATTTACCTAATCGCCCTTTTGGGTAGGACAAATCACGAATTAATCTAAATACGATTTCTTTGCTAATACTGAGCTTAATGGGGAAGACGAAAAATAGTAGAAAGACGTTTGATCAAAATGGACCTTGCGACTGCTGTTTTTAATTTCTTTGGAGAATTATTATGTTTTCTGAAAAAAAGTATACTGCAAAATAAATCAACCAATCGTGGCTTTGTTAAATGGGGCCTCTGTGCAAATGAAGGTACTGGATTTCTAGCAACAGTTTAAACACTGGTATTTAAGTTTGCAATTTTTAGATGTGCCAAATTACAGAGCGAGCTAACATTAAAACCATTCTTGATCACATTATATGTGGAATGCAAATGGATTTCTAAATAAACTGACTTAAAAGTATTAAACACACTTATATACTATGAATGTGTATAAGTCTATTGTAGACTTCTTGCTGTAAATAATTATATTTAAATTTTAAATATGACAAGGATTGCCAGTTTCCTACCGCAAATCGGGGGTTTTCTCCGGGTACTCCGGCTTCCTCCCCCAATAAAAACTGGACGCCATGATATAGCTGAAAAATTGCTGAAAGTGGCGTTAAACAAAATCAAACAAACAAACAAACAAATTTTAAATA
The DNA here is from genome assembly GCA_944474755.1 of Limnoperna fortunei. Taxonomy (NCBI): domain Eukaryota; kingdom Metazoa; phylum Mollusca; class Bivalvia; order Mytilida; family Modiolidae; genus Limnoperna; species Limnoperna fortunei. The sequence goes on along the minus strand of OX104114.1, from coordinate 88,036,826 downwards.
ATTGAATATTCATCATAATCTGCCATGTTTGATGGAAGCAACAATGCACTGTAATTGTCATCCCATTAATATACAATATATAATAAAATGCTTTATCATGTTCTATGTGTAAACGCTGTCCGTACCATAATGTTTTATCAAATAACTCATTTTGGTCTCATGCGATGCGGCTGGCATCTTATCAAGGAAGAATGATGCATTTTCGTGAAAGATGTTGCTGCAGTCTGTTACTTTGGCATATTACCAATATACCGGTATGTGATAATGTACTCAAACCTCTGAATAGATGTGCCTTGCGATAACTTTCAGGTCAGTTTGGATTTTTAAGGTTTAGAAACTGGTCTTCCGCAATGTCAATAGCTAATTGAGAGACCGCTGTAGGTTTGACCGTAAGATTCATTTAAATCCTGCGTCTTTATTTATACTGCAGTTTTGAAACATGGCCGTTGCAATGTCATTAGCTGATTCAAGCGAAGTGTTCATATGAACTGATGTAGGATTGTCTTGTAGGCTCTACCGCATCCTCCGTGATATGAACATTTATACAACATTAGTTTAATCTCAGATAAATAATAGCTGGTTGGATTGATTTCAGCTCTTGCAACTCTGCAAGTAAGACACAGCAATAATTCAGATGCAGTACAAGTTTATAACCATGAATATCCCAAAATGATGTTGTGATTGGGCTGCCTGATACTTATACTGTTCTGAAACCCAAAACAGTAACAATACAGTCACATATAAAAAAACTTGATTAAATAATATTACCATTTCCTTTCTGGGACAGTATCAAGAGACAAACGGTAATAACAAATGTTTCCTTCTACTTGAAATAAGTGCTGAATGAATGAACATGTAAGTTCTGTATGTATTGAAATCAAGCCATATGTATATTAAAAGACATAACCATTAATGTCAACCATAAATAGTGAAACACCAATATAAAAACAAGACAAAGGTATCATAAATGTATGTCCTCTGTTTGAACCAAGATGCCCATGTGCAATGTAAAATACCTTCAACAATAAGTCAACATGTACATTTATAATGACATCAAACCATATAATTAATATTTATTAGACATTAAATTAAATGTCAATACAAAGGTGTGTCACAAACACGAAAGCACACAAGGACAACGCATCATCGCCTTCGCATCGACACAATACCTTACTCATCTTTCTGCTTTAAACCGCATCTCCTGTGGCGGACCTTCTACACATGCTCATCACTTTTCAGATCTACATTATCGTCAGATTTTCAAAGACATCGACACAGTTAACGAGATTACCCGTATTCAACAACTCGTCAATTACGGGGATAAACCAGATAGGTGGTCCTAAATCTTCCTCCTTTATTGTCTTTATTGACTTTGAGATTTTCTAAAAGGACATGTCACAGGACGCCAAATGGTGAAGACCTTTCATGATTTCGACTTACGTTTGAGAGTTTTTGTGTTAAGCGGAATCATTGAAACATTCAAATGGATACCGATCGCCTCCGCTAGTCAGAGATTTTTTCACAAATTATGTCATAAAGTTTTCTCAAAAGTTCCTTGACATTTGTCACTTTTCAGTTTTCTTGGATCTGTTATAGTTCCAGAGATTACACGATAACAAGGTTTTCTGTGTTTGTGTAGATAATTCCGTAAAAAAAGCATTACGGTTTCACAGGGTGAATTCCGAATAGACTTTTAGTGTCCAAAACTTGTCGCGAAAGATCAAAATGATATGTCGCGTACTTTCTAAACTGTCTGGTTTTGAAGTTGGCGGAAAAAACAGAAAAAAAAAGGAAAAAACAATAAGGTCTCTAACAATGGGTTAGGATATCTTGTCCATCCCGATACTCTGCCGCAAGATTGGCAAGCATATATCTTTTCTCGTGCCTTTGATAATTTTCCTCGCTTCTTGGTCTCAAGATTTTTAAGATTATCATTGTTTACAATTACTGTATTAGAGTCAGCTATACACGCTGTCTTTTAATTATATGCATAAATCGGTTAGTTTATTGACGGATTCGTATAAATTAATAATTTAAAGATAAAACGGATTCTGCGTCATTTGTATATAATATATGCATTTATTATACCTTTTTTATAATAAAATAAAAACATGCGTTTAAAAGAATTGTTAATACAATGTCTCGTTCTAAATGAATAAATAAACATATTTAAAGAATTTTTTCTTTATATTATATAATTATATTTCTTTAAAGCAGGACATATCTGGGAACCGAGTCCTGTAAACCTTAAAAAAACTTCTATTTAAGGCATATCAGTAACGAAGAGGTAAATGTTTTTTTTCGTAATCCATTATTGATTCTCTTTTTTTATTCCCGCGACTCGTGATTTTTTGCGACCTGTTACATGTATATTTTTTGTCATATATTAAGCCGACCCGACTCCTCCCAATTAGTAACAGATTTATTTCACATTTAGGAAAGAACGTGGCCTCTTTTTGACATCATTATTAGTTACTAAATGTTATTAAATGTATGCCTGCGTGTTTTTATTTTGTCTACAACATTTTAAATACAATTATAAAACTGTTGTGTATAACAATTGTTTAACTGTTAAACAATCATTGTCAATCAAAACGCATTGTTTACTAAACAAAAGTTGTATTGTAAAATATACAGCAATTCTTGTGGCAAGTTTTATTGGACAGGCAATAAAATTTGTTTTAAAAAGTATACATACAATTACGCTGGATTGTTCCATTTGTTTCATGGCGTCCATTTTTATTGGGGGTGGGGTGAGAGAAAGCCGGAGTACAGGTAAAAAAATTTGTTTGTGTGTTTGTCAATTAAAGTGGAATTGGGGGCATCCTATCTGCAGTCGTTCGAAAATCCACAACCTGTTGACAGGCATGTGACAGCTAGTAGATGACTAACCAATCAGCCACATAGGCCCCAATAACGCCCGGGAGAATTGTCTGCGAATACTGAGGTTAAGCGTAAAAATGTGTAACAGATAGACACATGTTTCAGTACGAAATAGTAATTTTTTTAACAAAACGTTACAAATTGTTTAGGTCTTAACATTGTCATTAAAGTGTCATATCGACGAAACAGAACCATTTCAAAACTTGCCTTTAAAAAAGTGTCATTCAATTTAAACAATAACTAATTGTATTGATTGATTGTTTGCTTTTCTTTCAGCGAGAGTATTTCAGCTCTATTCATGAGGATAATAAGTTAAATATAAATCAATTAGATTTGTTTGCTTGTTTAAATATTGTTTAATCCACTTTCAGCAATTTTTCAGCTATATCATGGCGTCCAGTTTTTATTTGAGAAGGAAACCGGATAAAACACCCGTCCTCCAGTAGGAAAACTGGCTCCCTTTCAATTAAGTCGAGTGCACCATGCCTGCAGTGAGATTCGAACACGAAACCTCAGTGTTGACAGACCACGTGATCAATAGTTGATGAACTAACATCACCACTCGCCTCCTTCAATCAATTAGAGAAAGATGGACAAAAGGGCAATTTTGAAAAATATGGGGCATGGGTTGGGGAGTAAGATTTACTTTTTTTCGTACAAGGAGCGTGACACTCTCTTAACATGTGACTATGGTTCGCGGCAATTTTAATATGACCTGAACCACCCCCACCCCCCCCCCCCCCAAAAAAAATATATATATAAATAACGGGAGAACATCCCATGTCCGCCAGCTGAGGACGCGCTGGGCAGCTCTGTTAAACCTATCAACTAATTTCAAGTACTTCCTAATTTAAAGGAAACCATTTATACTTATATATCATTAATTGTGGAATGACTTTAAAAGAAATCGTAAAATAAACAATTACGACGGCTAAAATGCGAAAGCAGAATTGATTTTCGTATCACGCTTACATGTTCGCATTTCTAACTCATAAGCTTCGATATACAAACGCTGTTAGTAGTTTAATCTTTATTTGAGATTTAATTCTGTGTAAAATCATGTGACACAATGAGATACAATGTAGTGAATAAAATATATAAATAGATGTTTTCGCTTTTGTCGTAAATCGTATTCAGTATTATACACCGGAATTCTTAGGAATTGTGGCACAGTAGTTTATTCTTTATTTGTTTGTTTGTTTGAATGGTGTTTTTATTGGAGGAGGAAGCCGGAGTACCCGGAGAAAACCCCCGACCTGCGGTAGGAAAATCCTTGTCAATTAAGATTGGAGTCGAATACACCCTGCCTGCAGTGAGAATCGAACCCACAATCTCTGTGTTGACAGACCACGTGATCAATAGTAGACGAACTACCTTGATCACTCGGCCAACGAGGCCCCTTCTTCTTTATTTGAGATTTAATTCTCTGTAAATTCATGTGACACAGTGAGATATATAGTGAATAAAATATATAAATAGATGTTTTCGCTTTTGTCGTGAATCTTATTCAGTATTATACAGCGTAATTTTTAGGAACTGTGACACATAAGTTTATTCTTTATTTAATTCTGTGTAAATTCATGTGACACTATGGGGTAGTTAATAAAATATATAAATATATGTTTTCGCTTTTGTCGTAAATCTTATTCAGTATTATACACCAGAATTCATAGGAACTGTGGCAAAGAAATAAAACTGATCAAACCACGACAAATGATATCTTTTTAAGCGTTTACAATAAAAAAACCACGACCTCGGAGGTTAAGGTAGCAGTAACCTACTATTGATCACCAAGTTTGATCCTTACAGCGAGATGGTGTGCTCGACACATCCCTATAAATTTGCAAAGTGCACCAGTTTTCCTGTCGAAACTTTGCTGTTTCGTTGGGTACTCCAGCTCTTCCCAATAAACACTCGACGTCATATTATATAAACTAATATAATTTTTAAAAAATAGTGTTAAACAAACTTCAAAAATACATATAATGCTAACGCGAAAAGGCGAAGTCTAAAAATGTTACGATTTCGCCTTCACGTTTTTCGTGTTTCTCGCTTTTTCCGCTTTAAAACTTTTCGAAGACAAATACGAGATGTACGCCTTGGCATGCGAGGTCAAATATTTTTTGAATTTATTGTGTGTGTGGTTTTTTTTCATTTCTTTCTTTAATTATTTTTTAATAAAATGACACTATGTGATGTTTATATGCCGTCAAAGATGCATTAGTGATAGATTTTTTTTATGGGGGGGGGGATTTCAATTTATCATTTATAACTTAAGACTAGACGTTTTCCGCTTTCAAAATACGGACGTGCGCCTTGATGCGAGATGCTTTTTTAAAGTCATTGTGTGTGTGCGTTTTTCAATTTACTTTGTTTTAATTATTTTGTTACACTATGTAATGTTTATATTTCGTCACAGATAGATTGGGGGAATTTCCTTTTTTTTTTTATTAATAACTTTAGACCAGTTTTAGCCTTAATATTAGATAAAACGATCCATCAATGAGGACATAACAGTTGACATTTTTATACTTCTAATATTTGCGAGTGAAACGAATTTTCACATTTCGAAATATTAATTTTACTAACCGGAAGTTGAATGGACGGATTGGAGCGATCAGTCCAAATCAATCCGTCAGATCAGTCAAATCGTTCCAAGTCCGTCAATTGACGGATGGACGGATTGGGAACGATCTGACGGATTGGGAACGATTTGACTGATCTGACTGATTGATAACTGATTGGTGACGGATTTTGGAACGCTGACGGATCGCTGACGGATTGATAAAAGTGTTGCGTCTTCAATCTCAAGTACTGTAGCCTCTTGTTTGCTACTTTGTAGGTCTTATATGGACTGCTACTTGAAAACGCAGTATTTTCATGGTATAGTTTTCGGTTAACAGAACATGAACATTCTGACATTGATTTATCTTTTAATTGTACATTCCAATTAAATTATATTATTTGGAGTATATATAGTTCAAATGTTTACTGTTAGTATGGATCGCTGTCAGAGAGGGAATATCAAACTTACAAAAAGACAAATGTTTTCATTTTCTTCTGTTAGCATGAACCAAACACATCGATTAGATTGATTCAAACAGAAGAGGAATATGAAAGGTACAGTTTATTATTGTTTATAAATGAAGGGTTAACAAAACGCCTTATAGACAGCATAGGAAAATAGTAAAAATACTTAACATTTATTTCCAAATTAACTACTTTGGCTTCCTTGCAAGTCGAGGGTTTTTAATTTAATGTTATCCACACATCATGCCTTATTAATTAATATTATGCAGAATTTATTCTTTTTTTACAAACATTTATTTTTGTTTTCACTTCTATCCACATTTTGAAATATTTAAAGCCATTTCTAGCACGGCTAAAATAAAAGCAGTAGTCTGTTTTTTTGTAAACAAAAGTCAGTTAAGTAAAATAATCGCGGATGATTTTAAAATTCTCTAATTTTTAGGTTCGACAGCGTTGATGTAGTTAACATATACTAGCAAACTAAAAAGACAATATGCCGATATATAATGGTGTTGAGCATTATTGATAGTTACACCGAATATATGTTTCATTGTATTGTTTTATTTTAATTATTATTGCTATCAACAGGAGTCATGGTTTGGTGATAGTGAAGTGTTGTGGTGTTTCTCGGTCCAGAATTTGACTTATAGTAGTTTTGTCACCTACAGCTAAATATATGTAAAATATAAAGACTTAAATTGTACTATGCAACAATGTGTTTTTATTTTAAAAGACACGAAGTCATTTTTATTCCCTAAACGCATTATGTGTCTCTGTACAAGACCTATTTAATAGTTCGTGGTGATAAACAATTAAACACACGGGTCTAACTTCATTTTAAAAATTTCTGCAAGGTACCGATGTACATCTTATCTGTTTTGTTTGAATATATAGAAATGTAAGTTATTTCCCTATAAATAGTTTTATATTGAACTCCATTGAATTGATGTCTCCCAAGATTTTCTTTTTAATTGAAAATGATGTGTTAACATACATTAAATATAAAACATGTTTAAACGCGCGTGTTTTTTTTCAAAACTGAAGCTTCTCTTTTCTTTCAAACAATTACTTTCATTAAATGGACTTGTAAAAACGCCGATGGAAAATTCATAAGTTTAGTACAAAATTATATTCTTTATCCCATTCGGAATTCCGTTCGTTTTTTAAATCTTGCCGTTTATCTGTTACTGACCAAGTAACTTGCAGCCTTTGATATAATTACCCAGCGATTCAAAAAAGACGAAACACAAGAAAGGGAAAAGAGACATCAACCGAATAAAGTATAGATGCTGCCAATAAAGGTAACATCTCAGTTCATAAATCTGTTAGATACCAAATACCACAATAAATAAAATAAACAGTATCCCTCATATTTTAAATTATATCATAACAGTAACGATAACAAAAATTTATCAACTCGAACATATCAAGACAATTAGAACAAAAACGACATTTATAGAAAAGACATTTGTCTCGATAAAATGACAAAATCTACAAAACATTGTATTTGTATGCAATCCCTCAATAAAAATACGTAGATGTTTGAATCCTCACAAGTCATGGTTTCTGTGTTCACATGTGTCCATGAAACCCTGACAAAGTTAGCTAGGAAATTCCCGGGTTAGAAGTCATTATTTTCATTGGCTACATCATACCTTAATATAGGCAAACAAAAGCACGCTTTCATTCACGACTTGGTTAGGGGAAATCCCGATCTTGCTTTTAAATAAACCAAACGGATATGTTGCGTAAACCATGTGAAAATCAGTGTATTTTGTAAAGTAGTGTTAATAGTTTGTTATTACCGCTTTATTTCTTCAACTCAAGAATGAGTAAGAATGACAACTGCCAAACACTTGCTTCTTTCAAGCAATTTCATTGGTTGATATTTTGAAGTATTGACGTCATACGAAAATCTTCTAGCCCGGGAATTTCCTAGCTAAGTTTGTCAGGGTTTCGTGGACACGTGTTGAGGCAGAAACCCTGACGTATGAGAATGAGATGTATCATGAAGGAACAAGTGTTCGTAATTTACATTCATGCCCCAACTTTCATGGCAATTAAGGTTTTAAAGAGGACCAAATAAAATCCACGAGAATTTTTTATTTATTTTTCGGTAAGCAGGTGCTTCAAGTTTTATAACACAATAAACACGATCCATATATAATCATACTTGAGATTCTTTCACGAGAAAGTTTTATTCAAAGCCTTTAACTACAAAAAATAACAAAATCGTTTAACTTTTAATATTTTCAGTTTTTTGCTTCAAATATATGCATCTGCTTACTATGAACACATACCTTTTGATGATTTTTAAAATATATTTCCAAAGATCATGATAAATAAAGGACAAATGAAAACTAATGTATGAACATTTCATCAATTTAGGTTTGAGAGGACCCTTTATGGATCGAAAGTCGATAACACTTGATAAGAGTAATCTGCAGATAGCTGTAATTATAAAGTTCACGTTTAGACCATTTTGTAAAGAGTACTTAAAACCTAATAGACTGCATTATGTGATAATTGATTTGTAAGAAACGCCCTTAAGTGTACTTTGCTGTATAAAAGTAAATTGATTTCGCACTATTTAATCCTCATAAACAATTGCATTCAACAGTGAAACGATGGCGACTTTACAACAGTGGACCGACAAATGGTAACGTAATTGTAACGTTTTGTTTCTATGAAGCCTTCATACATATATAACTTTTAATGAATGTTGAGTTGATAGTTTGCTTGTTTGTAAATATGATGTTTAACTTTCAGCAATTTTTCAGCTTTACTGTGGTATTCAATGATTATTGAGGAGGGGCCTGAAAAAGTTGGAGTGTACCACATCATGCCCACAGTGAGACTCGAACCCTCAGTGTTGCAGTAATGTGATCAATACATGTAGTATATGACTAGTTACCTTAACAACTCGACTGGCGAGGCCCGATGGGGAGTTTCTATGCAGTTATAAACAAAAAAAATAAAAATTCCATAAATTAGTAAGAAATTACATTGATAATGACTAAACATCGAAGATTCAGATGTGCAGGATATAGATTGGGGTTTTTTAATTCAGGATATAGATTGGGTTTTTTTAATTCATATTTATAGAAAGTTATACTTGTTGACGTTCAATAAAAAAAGAAATTATTTATAATTTAAATCATGATATATAGCAGTTTTTATGAAACAAACGTAACGAATATATTTTAGAACGAAAGTTGAAGTTCTGTATACAAAACAAAAACAGTACAATATAAATGGAAATAAATTAAGGAACAATTGAAAAAGCTTTCATTTGATATCTAAAATTTACACTATAATGGTATTGCCAGCTTCCTATTTACACTGAATATCAGGAAAAACAAAAAGATTTATTTTTTAAAGGTATTTTTCAACCCGATGTAAAAAAAATGTTAAAAATATGTGTTTATTAACGAACTTTACTAAACCTTGTGTAATGGCCAATAAAATCTTTACCTAACTATGTTTGAGAGTTCCGCAATTATAGCCTTAAATAGTTGACAACTCTTTTCAAAAAAATAAATACCAAAGGTGCGTATTTACGTGTCATTCATAATTCATAGTGTTATTTGCATAATATCTTTTAAGTTTTTCTAGTTATTTAGATAAGACGATCCGTGGAATATGGTCAAGGTCAGTTCGATCTGAGATTATTTTGAAAGTCATGTCTTAAAATGACTAATGCTGAAGACCTTCTGTCTTTAATACTTACGTTTATCAATGGTTCGTCAATATGAAATTTCATTCGAATCGTTAAATTCAGTTATGAATCTATTCAGAACTCAAAAAATTTAATCTATCCAGAATTATCCATGTATTGAGAAATACGCTTAGCAAGTAGATTATTGTTACACTTCTCAAAATTCTAAAACAAATGACGTGTTAAATTTAACTAGCTGGAGACAATTGTCTCGTGGTTGTATCAATATGAATCAGTAAAAAATCAAATTTACATATCTGTTCGGAGGTTTTACATTTCTTTCCTTTTTATTGACTAACTGACCAAAATACCAAAACAGAACCTGAACTTGGAATTCTACCACCTCCCCTTATAATACGGATCGGGAACCTTGGCTTACAAATATGATATTTGTAATAACAAAAGGAAAATAAAGACATAATCGATCATTATTAAAAAAACATTTATAAATTTTAATCGACAACAATGATATGTAATAAAATATAAAACAATAAACTCCTAAAAAGTAGAAAATAGCTGTACAACTTAACAATTTTACACTATATAGTGATTTTCATAAGTGGGGCGATTTTGTTTTGTTTTGAGTGTTTTTATAGAGGTGAGATTTTACGGTGACGGCGGCGGTTCGACCAGTTCCCGTATGACATTTACCCATGACCTTTGACCTTGGTCTTAAATAAATGCTCTTTTCCTACTGATCTCTTTACGTAGCATGTTTATTATACTATCTCTAACCGTTTTAAAGGTATAGCCAAAAACCGGTTAACCGAATTGCATCAGGGGCTGTAACTCAAAAACAGTTTATTGAACAAATCATCAATGTATCGATATGTAAAGTTAAAGGATCTAGCTTCTCCTTGTCTTTAATAAGACTTCTAAGAAATACAGTTTAATACGAATGCAGGAACACATGTAGCAAGGAATTGGGCACATTTCGTACCCATGGGAATTCCGATTGTCTGCTGAAAAAGATACTCAAAAACTCAAAAATATGTTGGCGATAAAAAAAATCCAGCATACTATAAACCTGTTCTTCTGTGTAACATAATTTGGCTGTTAGTTCTTTAGTAGAATAAACTATTGTCGTAGCCTAAAACTACATATATTGACCGCCAATGAAAACACAACACTTCTTTTTAGAATATTTTTGATGTGTTTTAAAATCAATAAGTAACCAATCGATACATTTATGGTCCACTGATTTTAAACTTTCTTTCCTACAGTAGCCCCTTACAAACGCACGAAACTTTTCGTTTTGGCATTTTAATTTTTCGTGTGGCATGATGGTATAAAGAGTTCAAAATGGAAGGTTCTAACAGATGACATTTTAGATATCAATCTTAATTTATAATTTTCCAAAAGTTCGTTTGTATTTTTAAGAATCCACATATGAATACTAGCAGTAAACAGTTTCACGGTATTTTTGCTGTCCTACTTTCACTGCGCTTAAGAAAAATGTTTTGGTTTCACATGGTAAATTCTTAAAAGTCATTCAGTGCCAAAACCTTGTCAAGAAAGTCCAAAATTATATTTTGCGTACTTTTAAACTGTTTGGTTTTGACAGTTTGACAGGAAAAAAGCTAAATATTTAAAGCTTAAGCAAGAAGGTCTTCTCACTTCCGTTACTTGTATTATTTTTTAAATAAGGGTGTAATGTACAAATGTGCACTAGTTGTCTATAGCCACAACTACTGTATTTTGTTATGCAAAGATAATTTTTTATGCAATGCATTGGCGAAAAATCAGTTTTGGGAAATGGAGCGGCAAAGTGTAGTAGTCGTTTTGGTTGTGTTATACTTTATACTTCTAACTGTTTGATAAAGGCTCTAAATATCGACCAATTAGCATCATCAGAGTTTTGTTTCTTATTTCAAATAACTGAGAATTTGTTTCACAAGAGGTGTCTTAATAACATAAAGTTTGATTGAATTAAATGTTTACCTAACAACACATTTAACTTATATATATATATATTGACAGGAAAATAAACTATTAAGATATCAAAAGAACAACTCTAAAATTACTACTGAAAGGCAGACACGTAGTCACATTATTAGAGGGAGAGACAAACAAAAACATTTGGTGATGCCGTGGAAGAGCAAACATCAAAGTGTGTGCTGGCCAATCTTTAAAAGTGGCTAATATTTGGAACATTAGATTTGTAACTGGTAACCATTCAAACATTCATTTTTTCTTTGATTCGAGTTATTTATGAAAGTTTCAAAACTACATGGTTCATTAAGTGAAACAAGCAGTCATTCGTGTTAAAAGTAATGAATCCAATATAGCAGGTACTAACTTTTTAATGTAGACGACATGTCCATTGGCAAAACATTAAAGTTTAAAATATTACAGTGCTACAAAATTGTCTTTAAAATACCTTGTAATGAACATTTGAAATGCGTTAAATGATTTATCTTTTTAATCAACATCTAAAAATTAAATCTTCATGTAATTCAATCTAAAAAGAACTGTTAAATGTTTAGGAATTGCAATAGATCACGTTTTGCTCTTTACACCAATCATAAACACTAATATAAAGAAGGTAAGTAACGTCTAATATTTATATACATGATAAATACGCAGAACATATTGAAAATGTCATTTTTATTCGTGGTCTTACTTGTATGCGTGAATATAATATTAATTGCAAATGGCACATAACAAAACACTTTAGAAGCATTAGCCTTAATATAAGCAGAAAACATATAGAACTAACTAGAATTGTAAATGTAAAAATGAAGTAGATAAGCTTTGACTAAACCATGAGAATAAAATCTTTAATATGAACGTTCATCGTAGTTGAGAAACAACTTTACAATTAACGAACACCAGATACATAATATAAGATCGAGTTCTTTCACCTATGTCACACTTAAAAGGCGTCGAATAGACAAAACTTTGTTGCGATTAAATTTATTATTGGAATTTACAACGTGTTTCATTCGTACCTACAGATAATATACACACGTTTAAAACAATTAAATTCTTTTATTCCAATGTATCATTGGGAATCTCAAAATAAAATGTTTCTCACTGAACTGTTTAAAGTTATTCCAAAATCCTGCTCTGTTACCGCTAGACACGTTCATTTCGAGTTTTTATCTTCAATACTCCATTGACAATTAGCCAAATGGTTATCAAGACACATTCTTTTGTTGTTTCAACATTTCATTATGTGGTATAGAACGTATATCGATTAAAATTTTTTAGTATGGAATTATTATGTACATTAGTTCATCGAAACACAAATCATTTCATATTAAATAAATACACCACACGTCTTAGGCAGGGTCCATCAAAGAGTTTAATTAAAATATTAAACTATATATAAATATAAACCGAAATTTAGTAAATCTATCGGGTAAATTCAGAAATCAAACACAAATTGTCAATATAAACCTCTAGACTGTAAATTAATTCTTTTAACCGATAAAGCAAGCATGACAGTTACATAATTTGTTTACGCACGTGGTTACATTTGATTTAAAATAAATGTTGACTTGCTTGATTTGATAACTCATCCCAGGATAAAAGCAAATTTAGTTGTTTGCCTTTAAGTTATATTCTGCACGCTATTTCCTTTAACAACATCGAAATAGATAAATAATTAGTAATTTAAATTGTTTAAGTTAAAGAAATACAAAAGACCAATAAAGGACAAATTTATGTACTCAAACGACCATCTAAGGTCTTTGAAAAGCTTTCAGGCGAAGCGCAAAAAATGCTTAATTTACTGATCCGAATACAATTAACATATGATTATAAATATAATGATAGGAGGATAAAATAAAATGCAACAATGTTTTGAAGAATACAAGTGTGTTGCTTACTAAAAATACATGTACGATTGACAAACACAATTGTTCATCAAATCTGCCAGGCGTTATACAATACAATATTGAATTACCCTTTTTAGTATGAGTTTACATTAGATTTGATATTTTAATGATTCATTTTCTTGTCAATCTTAGGAATATATCCGACATTTTGATTTGTTGTATTTGAATTCATAGCATGATATCCATTGAACAGCTTCGGAGTAATATAGGTCGGAGCTTTCTTTCCTGTTTTCTTCTTAACATTCCTTTGTATATTAATTGGTTCCATGTTAATCTGTACGTTGTTGGAATCTTTTATCTGCATGGAACAACCAGCTGTCTGTTTTTCTGATCTATATGTGCTTTGCGCAGTAATTGCAGACAATATTGTTGCATTTCCTCTGTCAACACTTTTCTGTGTTTCATCTTGTTTCTTTTCTAGCTTTTTTAAAGTTTTATCGACACCTTGCATGTATTGTTTTATATCATGTATTTCTGATGTATAACGCTGATTTTGGGCCTTTACTTCTCTTAGTTCGTTTTGAACTTGACCTAGCTCCTCTTGGGTATTTCTAAGTTGCTCTTTTACCAAATCAAGTTCATTCTTCAGTGTTTTGTTCTGTTCGTCTGCGGCATACGCTTCTTTTTCCAATTGCTTCATTGCATTTTCTAACCGTTCCTTTTCCTTAGATAATTGTTTAATCTGTGTATTTTTTCTATCAATTGTATCTTGCATTTAATGAATGGTATCCTGTAGTTCTCCGTTTTGTATCCTTAAATTATCGGTCTCATTCTTCATAATCCTGATCTCTTTATATTTGTCTTCTAATGCAGCCGCATGATTCTGTTCATCGACGGCAATTTTAATTCTTAAGACTTCATTCTCTTTTTTCTCAGCACTTTCCAACAGGTGGATGGATTTCTTTAGATGTGCAAGTTTAATATTTTTGGGACTTTGGGTACTCATTATAAATTAAGATAAGACTTTTTTTCGATTGATGTGGTTTTTCTTCCTGCAAAATATATAATTTAACAATTATAGCAGTCGATTATAACAGTATTGTATCATAAAGAATTTGCGATGGAAAGTTGTTTTCGATGGCTGGTTTTATTTTTAGTGCTGCCTATCATTTGCATTACTACTTCCCTTCAGTGTTTATATATAGAACAAAAACCCAAGCATTACGTGGTTGATGTGTGTAGTACAACTCTAAATAATAATGGTTTTTGAAACATCAAGCACACTTTTCTTTTATCACATGTTATTTCCACCATTTTTCTTACTCCTTTCCATGCTTGGCTACATATTTCATCACATCTAATTTTTAATCACTCTAAGCTCAATTTAAATCCTCTTCTCTTCCGGGTAGCAAATTCAATATTTTGCTAAGCGTCATCATGTGGCATTGATAATTACCATTGGAATTTGAGGGTCTAGATGGGATGCATTTATATTAAAAATAAATCACAGAAGTTTATCACAGTCCTAATGACTCTTAATTTATTTCAATAACAAGACTCTTAATAGTATGTTTGTGCAAATCAACTTGTTGACTGCATATATTTGTCGACAATAAGCTTTTATAATATTTTTTTTAATTTTCAGTCTTTTTCCATGTTTTCAGACTCACTTCAAACTATGAAACAATGACAGTAGTATCCACTCAAATAATTAATGCTCTGAAGTGTAACGTATACGACCCTATCATAACTTTACTTAAATAAAATTCAATGCAGATCTTTCTCTCATATTTAAATGATGTATTTCACATTGGAAGCCTT
The DNA here is from genome assembly GCA_944474755.1 of Limnoperna fortunei. Taxonomy (NCBI): domain Eukaryota; kingdom Metazoa; phylum Mollusca; class Bivalvia; order Mytilida; family Modiolidae; genus Limnoperna; species Limnoperna fortunei. Next base: position 88,021,592 of record OX104114.1, on the reverse strand, counting down.
AAATTATTGTCTACTACATCATCACAACGGTTATCGCAAACACCTTACGTTTATTTCTAACACGCTTTTAACACTATGTTCAATAAAGTGTGTATGATACAACAAAATATTAATAAAACACATAGCGAGCACCTAAACCTACGTAATTATAGAATTTATTTTTAAAAATAATTTTGTTTGTTTATATACTACTGCAACAAGTTCACTGACAAAAATTAACCTGTCGAAAACAGCTTAGCCTTAACATTATACAATAATGATATTGCTTGCGGGAGATCGGAACTTTAATTCATGTTTACCAAATCTTATACACTATAGTGAAAATTAAATGAATTATTTTCACTTTTATTGTTTTATGTTTGTTAACATTTAAAGTTAAAGATAAAATATTAAATCTTTTATACATTGTCAGCTGCTGCTACGTGTGTCTATCGATTGGCAAAACGCATTGAACATATTTGGAAGAACCTAATATTTTCATTAAAACGTAGCTTTATCACTGGAATACGGAACACCATTCGCCATTTTGTCAGAAAGTCTTATTCATTACATTTATGATGAATTTATATACTCTTCAATTCCATTACATTTTAAAGATTAATTAGACTTAAACTTATCCTATTATATTTATTACTGGCTTCAATACAATGTTTTAGTTCAAACAAGTTAAGAATATAAGAAAAAAAACAATATATCGGAAATGGAATGCTTAACATGTGAGGTATTGTTTATATATTGTATGTAATAGCATGCCTCGTTAAAAAAATTGATTCAAACGACGTTTAATGAAGAGTAGTTAGCCTTTTTGTATACGGATTTTATTGTAAATTAACGTGCCCCATGAATGCAAGTTAATACGATTAACAATAAAATTACCTGTTGTGATAATATGACGATATTCCTTTGTACAAAGTACTTTAATTCTCCATTTGTGTCTTTTTATATATGAGCAAATGCAAAATGTTCTTTGAAATAAAAAAACAAAACTTATTGAGAACAGCCGAAACTTTCTAATTACAGACAACAGTCATAAATTAAATTACGTTTGTACAGGAACTACGTCATTTAATATTTGTTTTGTTTTTTTTCTTCTTTTTTCTATTATAATGTGCCTACAAGGATAGTCGTATTTTGTTGTGAAATTTTAAATTATTCAAACTTTAATAATTGTAGTATTTCTTTAAACGTTTCACTCGTTTACATATCAATAGAACTTATTTAAACATGACAGTATTTTAATCTTTGAAACCCAAGCTTGTATTTAATAACAAACTTAGAATTTAAAAGGTTATATAATTATCTATCTTGCAATCTTACCTTATGGACAAACATAACTACCACATGCATGGTATTACGTTCTGGTTATTTGTTATAGTCATTTATATAAATAGGAGTAAAATCAAACACGAACGTAAAAAAGAGAAAGAGAAATATCAACACATACCATCCTAAAGACAACTAAATTACGTAACATAATAAATGCAAGGGTACAAATGTCTAGAGCAGAAGCATACAGTATTGCGATTATTTTGGATCGGGTAAACGGACCTAAAAAGCACGTAAATACAAACGATAATAAAAACAATCAAGGTAATTCAATGAGTATGTAATAAGATAAAACAATTTACCCTTTACTTTAATTCTAAATTATTTATATTGTGATTCCTAAAAATGGAGACAAATTTAGGATTTTTATCATAAAGAGTTTGTCTTAAAAGGTTTATGTAAAATACAAAGGGACTTACTTCAAATAATTTTAAATGAGTTAAAACATCTTAATAAGTCAGATAAGTAGTCGTAAGTATTTACAGGAGAAATATTTATGCGTGATAAATTAACTACAACTTTTATAGCTTTCATATTAATAAACTCAATCAATATAAGCCATAGCAAGAAAAGACCAAATGATAAAATCAACGCGATAGCAGAAAACATTACAATCAAAACCGACTTTATTCAGGTCTGCTCAACTTGAGTTAAGATATTAGGTCCCATTATTTTCTGTTGTGACCATTATAGCAGTAATTAATATCATAATATACGAGAAGACCTTTGATCCTGCAGAAAACTCTTACCTTGTCTAATGCAAACGTTTTCCTCAACTTCATGTCAAACATCTTTTATTGTTAAATAGGGAAAAAACTCCAGAACAAAAAATGATTGTTTCCCCATAGAATTAACAAATAAGATAACCATCATACGTTTCGAATATAAAATTTTTAAATTGAAAAATAGCTTATCTGTCTTTGAACAATCTCACCCAAACTTAAATATAACATTTTTAAAATAGCTACATGAATATCGTTAGATCTATTCTTCAATATTCTCCTATTTTGATACCTACACTTTCCCATCACTGTCATTCCAGATATTATAAGCAGCATGCAGGATGATTTGTGTAAAACAGAATAAGAATATAAAATAATAAAACGAAAAATAAACTTCATAAAAAGCCGTTCATACCTTTTTCACATAATATAGACACCAATCCGCTTATCAGTATAAAAATACAGTAACATTTTCACATAATAAAAAAAAATTGTTGTAGGCCAAGCTATGTTATAATTCAAAAAATATATCCCTTGTTAATTCTTTTTTGCAATACAATGAATTGCAGATTTACTGATTGCTAATATTTAAGGCTTTCCACTTTCAGAGTGTAAAGCCTTATTGTTTTTTGTTTGTTTATTTTGTTTTCGCCAAGTTTTCTTACCCCATTATATATTTTGGTTTCGGGAAATGTCGTAAAGACATTTTGTACTATGGTTGTATGAGACATTACGCTTTCACAATTAACCCTGGCACCGAACACTTTTCTTTACTGAGTTATTTCCCCTGTCACATAAAAGCTTGTGTGCAGAAAAACTTTGAAACCGTAAAAGATATCGAAATGAAAGTTGTTTCAAAATGGTCAGCTACGGATTGCAATAATTTGTTACATATTGCTCAAAGATTTTAACGACCCCTTTAAGAGTTGTTCCCCCTTTTTTATTGCAAGTATACTTTGTACCACAGTACCTCATCAACCAGAGGTGATAGAGACTTGAGGTTTTCATCATTGACCTTGACCTTGAAAAAAGACACAAAGTCAAAGGTCAAGGTCACATTCTAATTTTTGACCTTGTGGTGTGTGCAGAACCTTTACCAAAATGTTGATCATACCTAGGTCTTGAATTTTCTCCTTTTTTTAATTGGCCTTTTATACGAGTTTTCTTCTTTAGACCAATGAAATGTATTGTGTATTGCATTATATCACTTTATCTCAGTTACTATAACAGATATTTACATGGAACCTTTTAACATTGGTCATCATTGACCTTGACCTTGAAAATTGATACAAGGTCAAAGGTCAATTTCACTTTTTAAATTTTGACATTGTCTTGTCATCGCTATTCCTTTGAAACGGTAAGAGATAGGTAATAAGTTACATTTACTGGAAAAGGATTTGAATTCATCTTATACATTTTTTTCATGTTTTGTGTATTTTAAGTCGGTTATTCTTGTAAATGCTATCGTCTATTAGTAATATATACGTTGGTCATTTGTCAAGGTCATTCAAGTTTTCTTACGTCCAATTTAATGACCTTTCATATTTTTAAAGCTATCTAAATCGGTTTTTTTATCATTTTGTACTTATTAATTGCTATGTACAAATTACTTATGTTGCTTAGCTTTTTAGTTTGAAGTTAAGTTCACCATGCTTGAATGTCATCGGTGATCAACATTGAAGATTTTATGCTAATTAAGTCTTGGTGTCGGCCATATTACTTCTGAAGATATGGACTCAACTTAGGTACAACACATCCTTTGATGTATACTCCATATGCGAGTACAGTTGGAATCGTGCCACTCAAAATGGAAATCAAAATAGGAAAATTAAAAGCATAACTGTGTCGTTCATTTTATTTGTCATGCGACCTTTTTTAGAAAATAAGATCAAGGTATGAGACTGATCTGGACTAGTGTTTTGTTAACAGTTCTTTAAAAATATTTAGAAGTATCCAGATCTAATTCACGCTGAACCACCCTTTTCCTGCTGACACAGCTGATGTTAAAGTTTGGAAAGAGGTTTAGAAGAACAATATAACGTTGTGTATAAAGAAACTTAACTAAAGAATCGTGAAAAGATATAGCAGATTCAGTTCATCATCTTTGGACAAAATTTATTTTGTATTGCCAGCTGAATTGGCAATACCTAATTCTTTTACCAAGCACACCTGCAGTTCAGGTCATCATAACTTCTAGTGTAATATTTTCGTAAAGCAGCTTGTAAATATGTATGTTATTAATTAGGTCTCGCAGTTTTGGCCTTACATTTTGAAACAATACAGTGTTGTTCAGAATCGTCAAAATGTAAAATATGACGACGTATAACGGAAGAATTGACCCATTATTGAGCTGAGTCTGATTCTGATACTGATGACCTATGTGTTGAATATCCAAAAACTTTGTTGTACCTAGTCTGAGACAGCATCCTTTCCAATCTTCAGAATTTCTGGCATTATAATACAACGTTGCAGGTGTACTTGGGGACAAATCTTCCACGTTTAGAGATATCGACCCAGTGTTAGAGTCGATGATACCGACATTCAGCAATGTGTACAATGAATCCAAAACGAATTGTACTGTTAAAATACTTTCTTGTATGTATTTCTCTAAAAACAAATGATTTCATAATAATAATATACAGCTTTCCGTTTAAGCGATACATCGCTCAAGATATTTTAATCGCCAAAATTCGAGTGAACTGGCTTAATTTATTGTCTGAAGCATACATGACACATGGCCGCCATATTTGTTTACTTTTAGCAAGAAAAAGTAGTTCCCCAAAAGTCGTTCATCAAAGTATGAACGGATTTGTAAGGTACTGGTTTAAGGCTTTTGACCAATCAAAAATGACTATAAACGTAAACGAATGTAAGATAAGAATTATAACAATATTTTTCCTGTATTAACTAAAATATAATAAATTGAAATAATGGTATTAAAAGAACTAGTAGAGAGAAAAATAAAACGGCAATGAGTGAAAATGTTTATGGCGAAAAAATACAATAGGCAGGTATTATTCCGATATTTGAAACGGTTTCTACCTATGTCACGTAAACGATACAGGAACATTTTAACTAGTTATGGAAAACGGTGTTCAAGTTATAATGTTTATAGTATGTAGCATAGTTAGTTGAAGCCGTGTGGGTAATCTAAAACAACACGTCCTGACGTCTGATCAAAGAAAGTTTAAAATATAATCAATATATCACATTTTTGTAGTTATTTAAACAATTGCGTGTGTACTATAAATATTACATTCAAGCATTAACAACTACAAAGGAAACTAGATATTATTTCTGTTGTTTAATTATAGTTAGCATGTGCTTATAGAACTTATTATTAAACCCAAAAATTGTTTAGATTCGAACTGTACCTTAAGAAATGACCCACGAATATTTGTGTCTATTTTTGGTGTCACCAAATCTAACACACAATACACTTAAGACCTCTATTTGGAGAGTAAATGTGTAATACCAAAACAATCAAAGGAAGAACAATAATAACAATTTGATGTTTTCATTCAGTAATAACAGAAAAAATAAATACTGACAAGAGTTGGTAGTTTCACTTTTACTTCATACATTTGGAACTTCCTTAACGAGGTTATTGTATTTGTGTGGGTTAAAAGACTTTAGGTAAACAAATCCGGTCAAAAAGCTAGCATGCTTAGGTTCCTTTGAGCATTGGATATGTGACACTTTCTATTAAGATTAATAAATTTAAAACGTGTGTTTAACCGACTTATGCGATATTGAGACATTATGTATAACCTGGTGCATACAAAATTAAATTTAAGAAAAGTATGTTATTTTATTGTATCTTAAAAGATCATTACACATGAAAAAGTTTCCACATTATTTGAATAAAAATGGCCCATTTCATACTTTTCGCGGTATGTTGTTTTAAGGTTCGTTAATTTCATATTTCCTTGAAAAATACTGTGTAAAATAGAAATTAAACCAAACCGTCAAATAGATAAAAGCTTATCTATGTTAACTAGCTGGAAAAATTTTAAAAATTGGCCGGTGTATTGATGTATTTATCAAAGATAATCAGACACGTGTTTATTGTTTATGTGCTATAAATATATCATTATTAATAGCGATTGGTTGTATTTAAATGTTACGATTTATTATTATGAATATGTTAATGACACGAACTTTAATAAGCGGGAAAAGGTTTCTTGTTTGAGTAAAAAACAGCTTTATGTTATGCGAAACTTGTACTTGTGCAGGTCAGCTCGATATGATTTCCCTCCCCCCGCCCCTTCCACCCCGGTTTGTGATTTGTGATTTTATGGAGTGTTAACAGTGACATTTAACAATGTTTTTTCTTTTGTAGACTGTCTAGTACAACGCCGTGATCCGTTTAACTTTTGTATTTTTAATAAATAAAAATGAGCTGCATATGTAGCCGAGCTGTTCCTATAAACAAGTGTTTGTTTTTATTTGATAAATATTTTATGTCCGGTTGAGATTATCGAATTAGGACATTTTTCAGTTTTAAAATGGGTTCATAATATTTGTGGCTTTACTATCACATTTTCACATTTCTCTAATGCAAAATTCTCTAATTTTTTCACGTCTCTATCTTTCTGATTGTCACTTGTTTTATTTTGGGATTTGAAAATTGGGATTTATTATTTTTAAAACGCAAATAAATTCTCCTGTCTATTTTTCTTTTAAACTGTCAAATGTCTTCTAAGTAAATTACAGCTACATAGTTTAGCTCTGGAAAGGAGAACAAATGTTCTGATGATTCTTATCGCCACTCAGTTTCAATATATATCATGGGGTCTATTTCTAATTGGGGGAGAGAGCTGGAGTACCTGAAGAAAATTTCCTTTTCCTTGGTACTGACAATTTTTTTTAATGGAATCAATTACTTTTTTATATTCCTTATATGGCATTTTCAAGGAACCAATTCAAACAGCTTAAATTGATGTGTGAATGTGTGCTCATAATCATGTGTGTACTGAGAAAGATTTCTTCTAACTCAAGATACAAATAGTTGAACGCATGCACCTTATGTTGGTCATTTTTACCTGTTGCCTGGAGTCCTATGTTAGTAGTTTAATAGTCAGCATGGGGAGTTAAATAATACTTGCAAAGCTGCTTAAGTACTATAACAGTTAAATGAGTTTTTAACTTCCCATTTCTTATGTAATGCTAAGCGAGTTCCTTTGAATTTGAACACTTTACTACTACATTGACTAATGGGTTCTTTTGATTGCCCTATCGTTCTCTTTGGCATTAGAGGCATACTAGTAGTATGTAATGTCTATTTACATATATCAAATTTCCACTTCTTAACTGCTAGTACTAGACCTAATTAGTTTTTTTAATTCATTATTAAATCGACTCATGATTGCAATAGGAAATTCGAAACTAAAATGATTTAATACAAAAAATCGTAGTATGTAAGGAAAAATGCTAATCATTTATGATATTTTAAACCAATCTCGCGATTTTGTTGACGTCAAATGATTTTAAAAACAATGTAAAAAAGTAATTATTTTTAAGCAGCCATATTAAATGAGGAAAAATAGTTAAAACACCAAGTATCTTTGGTTTTTTTTGCTGTAAAACGTACTCGATTGAAGGCGGTGACGACTGAGATCGAACTCATTTTTGAGAACGTTATGAAAGTCAAGACCTTGATTTTAAACAACAAAAGTCAAGGTCTTGACTGTCGCTTCAAATTCGTAACAATATTTTAACAATATTTCTTTAGAAAAATGATATATGTTTTTGCTCAGTATTTTAAGTACATTAAAAACCCAGTTGCGTATACGTCATCAATAAAAGTGGTATATCACAAGTTTCGATTTCGTCCAGTTTAAAGCGGCATTGCCAAACCAGCGCAGATAAGCTTTTGAACTCCTAAACTCGGTCCAACTACGACCCCAAGATGAATATCGCGGTATACTACTTGTGTTTAAACGGCTGTGTTTGGGTAAAACATTACGCGATTATTTCAAATTATATACAAAATTAAACTACAAAAATAAATTTTTTAAATAAAAAAAGTTTTAAATAGAAACAACAAGAACATATTTAACCCAGTTGCAGATTCTAAACAAATTGTTTACCGTAACGTTCAAATATTGATACACTTCGTTTTTTACTTGATTTTAAAGGAAGGCAACATATTGATTGAAGATTTTGCCTCATGAAAAGGAATGTGCAATTCCAAATAAATCAAATGTTGCATTGTTTGTTTACTTTTCCAGGAATAATTACAATGCATAACACTATGGGTTTAAAGCCAAACGTGTAACACCAAATGCTGACATATATTATGTTTTCTAACAGACTCCTAACAAATCTGAATAACATTGGTAAATATTTAGTTCCGATATGTTTTCAGTTACGCTTTGGCAACAACAATAAGTTTCTGCTTTAAATAACTTCAAGTGACAAATATACTTATAATAATTCAAATAGTATACTCAATTAATTAGCATATAGATCTTAAACGTGTGTTTCGTGTTAAAAAATACACAAATTATTTAATACAATAAAACTTACCCTTAACTATTATCACTGATAGCAAATCACAGGCGGAAGTAATGACTATTGTATAAGTTCCATATTAACCGTTTTCGTTCGTGGCTGTAATAAGAGTCATGTCTTGTGAATATAATATCTTTTAAACTTAAACATACAATTTCTCTAAATACTTTTATCACATATCATTTGCTTTATTATTAAAACATGAAACCCATAATAGGTGTCTTTTAAAACATTTTCTAACCAGACATCATTCAATTTCTATGTAGTTCAAGGTTTTATGTGACAAAACTTTTCTGTCATAATTCACTAAAATATTTATTTTTATATTTGAAGTCTTGCCTCTAAATAATAAATAGAATATATAATTTATTAAGGCTTTAACATTCCATTCAAAGACCTTATTGTTTTTCTTCTTTGGATTGTTTCGGTCTTTATGGACCATTATTCTTTTGCGATATCATTTCAAAACCCTACCATTGACAAAGTCAAAACTGCAAAACCGAGACATTTTTATTTACTGCGTTATCTCTCCAATTACCGAAAAAAAAAATTAAAATATGAAATTAAATTTACCACGTGCACACATCAGTTTTCCCCTATCTACCATAGATAGAGGAAAACTGATGTGTGCACGTGGTCAAAACTTTATCTGAAGACTTGAAAATAGCGATAAATTCCGGTTCTTAGTAGTTATTTGCGGTTTTCAAAAAGTCACTTTTAGTTGACAAAAGACTCCATCAATCCTTTTAGCTAGCTTCAATATTTGACATATTCCTATGAATGAAAGTACATGTAACATAAGTATACAAAATTTAATTTGTATTCTGGTGGAAATTTGTTATAATGAATACTTTGCTATACACTACACTTATCTTAGTACCTTAGAGGATAGAATTTTTAAAAAGGAGTCCCTAATCGCAATAATAAATGTACTCATTAATTTCCTAATTAGTAGTAATAGTCGGGTTTTAAAAGTCACTTCCATTTAACAAACTTCTATAACAAATATGCATGTTCGGAGGTTTATCGGTTCAGGACAATTTACTGTCCAAAACAATTAACTTCCAATTGATAAAAGCCCCTTGCCATCATTTGTTTTTGGTTCAGGACAACATTTGTCGGCGCAAATAGTATATTACGCGTAAAAATTGGGCTAGAACCGTATTTGAGTTCAAAACAAAACGAGTAAAAATACTTTTTTGCAGGAATATGGCATGTCAAAATTATAGCTTCCATATCTGACACATTCCTATGAATAAAAGTACATGTAAAAACAAGTTAACTCCAGACAAATCAACAACAATACACAAAACATTACAATCAAAACCACTGTGGATCATAGTCCCAGAATCCTCTGCCGTCCAACACTTTTTTTGTCCCACGCAGCGGAATCTCGGACTATGTGGATAAATTCCATTATATGTGTTACTCTTAATGTTGCGATATGTATGACGGGTACTGGCTATCTCATTTCGAAATTTACCCCTACATACATGACTATGCGTGGCTAATGATGTACGTATTCACCATTCTAAGTACATATTCCACCTATAGCTCCGTGTATTTGTTTAGTTCTTGAATTATTATAAGTAATATTTTATTCTTGTAATACATAAGGCTAATCACCAGGATTAAACTTAGTGTTAACCATTTCTATCATGACCAATACAATAATAAACATTATTTATAGTCAATAAAATGTTGTGTGTCAATCTACCTTGCAACATAACAAAATTGACTTGTGAATGCAAATCTTTAAGTTGTCCTTGTTGTTTTAACAATGAAATAGAAACGATAAAAGATCATAAATGTAATCTCTGCTAATAAAAAACGTATATTGAAAGTAGAACTTTGCATTTTTTTTTGGGGGGGGGGGAAGGGGGTGTTACAGTAAGTACTAATGTCACAAAAACCATTGTAATTCATGCATAAATGAATATTGCAACTACGTAATTATCACTTAAGTTATTTGGCATCATGCCAAGTGACGTCTAATACAGCAAAAAGTTAACAATACGCTTTAGGCAACGTTAGCACTTATCTGACGAGCACAGTGTGGTTAAATCGTCCATTACAATATTGTGTATAAACGCAGATATGCAGCACGTTATATTTGTACGCATACAATGAAATGACGTGCCAAGATTGGACAAGGTTTTCCGTAACGTATCTTCGGCGTTGAATTAAATTTGCACTAGAGCTAGATTTCACGCCCTAGATTGTGGTTTCACCAGATTGCGTAGTATAAAAATCGTTTTCTAACTGGCAAGCAACGAATAAGCAAAATGACCCAAGATTGCTACATCAAGGTTTTCAAACTGCAACGGCGATAACCACTTTTGTTAATATATAACCGGTTTGACAGTCCGCAACTGGCTACGACTATCCAATTTGTCTCTACATTTTCGATAGCATTTAATTATCGGATATATGTATATAAGAAATTCAAAATACATAACTCGTACTTTGTATGTTATTATTAGTGGTATTTTATGTTGTAGACAGTTACCAAGGACTAGTAAATTAATTTCTCCTAGAAACATTTTTTTAACTCTATATCATTACATTTCTGCAAATATAATACACAATATCAACCAAATTCTGTCGATGTTTTGTTAGTCTGTAGTATGCATTGTTATAAAATTCATCTGAAAACGTATAATTATATCGTTAATTTAATGTGTTTAGGACTGTTATCAATGCACATATTCAGTAAGTACATGGTAAAATGTTTCAAACACTTCAAGTACGTGTACATGGTGCTGTCCTTAAAAATAAAATGTAATTGAATAAACAAAAACTTAAAACAAACTACAACAGTAATCTATTAAATATAGTAATCTGCCATTATTTAATCTATACAAAACTATTTTCATTATAAACCGTAATAACAATTTAATTATTCACCCTATTTGTGGTATGTTTTGAGTCATGTGACTGTTTGTGATTTCAACTATATTTACATGCGTTCAAAGGGATATAATTCGAACTTGCCTGATATTTTATAACATTTATGAGGTAATACGGGTTATTGTTGTCCTTTCTTGTGAAATTAATTACTAAATAAAGATTAAATAAATAAAAACAACTTGTGCATTATTTGTATTCATAAGGAATTTCGTATGAATACTTATCTATATCTGTCATGTCTGTTTTATCTCCGTTTATGTTTCGTGTTGTGAATAGATTTACATTTTATCATTTTAACACATGTAGGTTTATTCGTTCATTAGGTAAAACAGATATCATTTACTAGACGAATTTTTTTTTCTTAAGTTTTGCACATATTCTATAATACATAAAATGAAATTTCCTAACATGGTTTGAATTTCTGTTTACCTGTTCAAAGTATGTATTTTTTAAATTGCTGTATATTATTATTTTAAAACATGATATAACCAGTTTTAATATTAAAGCGTAGTGGTAATATAAATGGTAGTGTAATGTACATTTGACGTCATTACTAAATGAAAATGGCAGGTAAGACTTTTGGATAGTTTTTTTCAATCATTTTAATATAAATTAAAATTAAGAATTGTCATAAACAACAATGTTGAGATTTGTTGAGACTAAATAATTCCCAAATATAATAAAACATTACTTCTTTTCTCAATAATTTTATTTAATCTTAGCGTTAAACCATCTTCTTAAAATATGACAACAATTAAGAAATAAATTATTTTGTATTTTTTTTTATTTGACACTTGGTATGACCATACCATCGTCTTTAATAATTATGTTATATATTAAGTGTTAGTCTGCTCAACATTTGTAAACATTTAATGTAAGCAATCTGATAATAAACATAAACATGTAATCTGTATTTCATTTTAACGAGTGATTTTTTTCCATTACATTGTGTTTATGTTGTTTTTTCTTATTAAGAGTTCATTAAAACATTTAGAGTAAAATTTGAAAAAAAACACAATTTAATCATTTATCAAACACATTCTGTTTGAAATGACATAATACAATTTAGCATTGACAACTGTTACAATTTTTTTTATATGAAACTTGACATATTTTCAAAAATGTATTTTTTCTGTCATATATTTTTATTTTGTTTCATGTATTAAAACGTCTTTTAAAACTTGATGAAACAGCTGTAAATAAATATATTTCTCATAACAACGTGCGACAAATTTACGTCGTGTTACAGTTTCATACCTCATATAAATTTGAAATTTAAAATACATTTTAATTGTTCTATTATTTTTTACAAAAAATAATTTAACCCTTTTACAAATGAATACCATTCAGTCCTAATAGTGCGTGTCAACCAATGCGAATGTCATATTGTATTTAATGTATATGTGTTTATAAACGTGTCGTCATGTTTGTAAATGAATAACGTGGTACGTAAATGATATGTAGGTGTTCATGACATTTTTTCCAAATCACATTTAGAATGTTTTTATCAAATGTATTTTGGCAGTCTTTTTTATTATAAATCATCTGTTGTGTGCTTTCTGCTTTCAGGTATTGTCTTGTTATTAGAAATTGGTTTAGTATTTATTTTAAGGTGTGGTAAGTATCGATTGACGCAAGAAAATGTACGTTGTCTAAAGGGCAAATTTTGTCGGAAAATTAGTCCAAACTGTCGTATTAGTATGTTGAATAGTCGTATGAAACAATGTGTTATTTTAGTTATATTAATTTATATACTAACACAATATTATAAGTGTTGTACATGTTATCATCATCGTAATACAAGCTTTTAAACCAAACGTGAAAATGTCTGACGCCTCGGCTATTATTTTTAAAACCCAATTTTCGATTTTCTGTTAACACTCGTATATAGTAGATTTTGTAAAGGGGGAATTTCATTTTTTTTTAAATGGGTTTTTTTCTGTATTCTTATGCTTTTGTAAATAAATATCAGATTAAAAGTCTTTTTTATTAGGAATGTTTGATGCTTATATTCTTCAAATTTCGGGTGTATCAGAAGACCATGGAGATTCGTATAAGTTCAGTTTTGTGTGTTCTTCATCTTACACACCATTAGGATGTTCAGTAGAGTTTTTAGCCAACAATCAAACACTAGCAATCCTGACAGTAGATCAACAAATTTGTTACATTGGAAATGAAAGAAATGTCACATGCACGCCGAAACTGTGTTCCTGTTCTTTAGACTGCAGGCGATTTACATTTCATTACATTACGGAAAAGGCGCAGTATTTTCCAACTTATGCTTGTGAAATGAAATTTGGAGTAAACATTGGAAGTTTCGAAAGGTCTTATGTAGATACTAATTTTAACGGAAACGGTGAGTTTATATTTATTTATCAGAAAACGGCTTTAGCGACATATATATTATCAATTAACACTTAAAAATGTCTTTTTTGCAAAAAATGCAGTACTTTTATCGCTCTGGGGACATTTATAAAGTCACCCAAATTTCTATGGAGACTGCTGTAGGACTGCACTTAAAAATAATGAAAACAATCTTTCTAATATTATATTAAAAATTAAAACATAAAAATGTAAAAATTAAAACAAACAAAAATACTAAGACCATTTGCGGACACTTTTTTCGGTGTCCTCAAGTTAGAATAAAAATAATGACTTGTCATATCTTGCGACATATTCGGTGATACGACTTAAGACAAAGATGTGATAGCCCTTAGATGGTCTTAGGACATGTCGTAGTCCTAAGACATCTTCGAAAACATGGCCCCTGTTTTTTTGTTTTGTCAGAAGAACATAAGTATGAATTAAATGTAGTCGGTATTAAAAATTTGTTTCACAGTCGATTTGCTGATAATTTCTGTATGATTCTGAAAGGTTACATATACAATGAGTTGTGTATTATTAAATGATTTCCGAATGAGATAAACTGTTGATCGTTATACGAAAAACAGCAATATAAAATGGAACGATAACGTTAGTGTTTATGAATATTTTCCCTTTCAGTGGATTCTTATTACTATTACATTAACCTATCAATGCCGGAATAAAACAGCCCCAACATTAGTAGAATACATTAGTGATTTACAAAATCCTCCAGATATTTAGTTCCTTTAACAGAATACAATATGCTTGTGTCTTGGCTTTGTACATTTTACTGATATACTAGTATTATTATGATGCAAATCGACATTACAAAACATGCTTATATAAACTATAGTTTCAACAAATGAAAATTTTAATATAAATCCTTTATTTAAATTCAAAAATCATGATATCAATAAAAACCTACATTCAAGTAGAAATTGAATGAGTTTCGTACATTTCCTATTCACAAAGAGACAGTTAAATGAATGCTTATGTTATGTACTTTAAGGAATGAGTTGGTAAATGTTCAAGTCATTATATGTATATTTTGATAAATATGCATAAAATATGTTTTCCGTTTGAATGTAACAGTAATTTTACACATTAAATAACAAATTTCATTTTCAATATCAAATTAGTTAAATGTTGAATTTAAATAATGTTCATCGCAACTTGACTTAACTGGTGGTGTTTTTAACGTTGTAGCGTAAAAAATGCAAGTCCGTAAAAAATGCAAGTTCCGGTTCCGGTTTCCGGTGTAAACTTGTACTTTTTACGCTGATTGTTGTAAAAATCGCAAGTCCGTAAAAATTGCAAGTCGAAGGAGAAATGTAAATAACTGTGAAAATGTTTAATAAAAAATTATTAAATTTAATTTCTTATTGTGTAATTCATATATTAATGTAAGGACATGATTTTAAACTATAATATTTGATCGATTTTGGGGACATTTTTCATTGTTTCAAACGACCGACACATTTGGCTTATAGTAATCTGGCGTGTTATTCTAAGGTGTATTTTTGAACATAACCTGCACAAAACTAAAAGCAGGGTATTGCTCCATTGTAGTTCTGTTATGTTAGGAATAGAACTTTAGAGGTTCTCTTGATTCGTGATTGGAGGTAACCGGACGATACAGTTTCACAGACCATCAGCAGTAGGCAATCGACCTAAAACAAATTCGGCTTACTTATTATACATATGCATTTTATGGTAGACCAATTCGGACTACTATATAATAATTACATAGAATATATAAGTATTTGGTAAAAGCTAGGTATGCCATCTGTGGTTTAGCCCCTAACCCCCCCCCCCCCCCCCCAAGCCCACCTCTAATTTCCAAACAAGGCTTGATTCAGTTCCACTATAATCTCTTCTTCTTCTTCCAGGATTACTAGTTGATACGAGTTGTCCTTAGGCTTGTCTGTATTCGAATCAGGGTTAGACATACAGGAGGCTCTAGCCAAAACTTGTCAAAAGCCAAAGTAAAATTTAAATGGAGTATACACAATTAACTCTCCACTCTCGGGTTGTTCTGGGGAAGAAGGAATAGTAGTAAACATCCCGCTGGGCTCTGGTTTGCCCGAGTTTGTGGATGAGACTCTTGCTGAATAGTACAGGTCAGGATCAATGGCAACCATGTGGTGCTATATCTTATAGCACATGACTAGAATCTTTTCCACTGTCTGCACTGGAGAGATTCCCATACTATTAAGTAATTGCAGGTGTTATTGTGAAATTTATGAATTTCATATTACAGATTAAGTTTGCAATAATAAATTGTGATATTGTAACGAACACACAACCCTACTAGTGTTTATTTTAAGTGAGCAAAAGAAATTTTATTTACCATGGTAGAAATTCAGACACATTTTGTTTCTTTTCCCCATGCAAATATAATTCATAATTACTAACATAGTTCTGGGAAATGAATTCTCCCTAATGTAAATTTTTTTGTTAGTTTGTATGTTGATTTGTTTTTAATGCAAAATTCAGCAGTTTTACTGCTATATCATAGCATCCAGTTTTTATTGCGTAGGAAGCCAAAAGAAGCACAGAAAAGCTGACCTTTGGTAGGAAAACTTGCAATCCTTGTCAATTAAGATTGGAGTCGAGTGCACCCTGTCCACAGTGATCGAGACTCGAACCTGCAATCTGGGTGTAGACAGAACATGTGATCAATAGTATACGAACTACCTTAACCATTCTGCGACTCTGCAAATTTTTTTTGTACTAGACAGATATATAGTGAAATAAAGAAATTATAAGTGTTTGAAATGCATATACATATAATTAACAACTATTTATAATTCTGCAAACTTCCAATCTACAAAAACTCGCACCATGTTAATAGTTTCATGAACTTGAGTCTAGTTCATACAGTTGTTGGTGTTAATGTCACAAACCATATGACAAAACCAAACATGGAAGATTCACTTAATATCAAAATCTTTCCAAGTTCTTACTATACACATGGTTGCAACCTGTTCTCTACCTTGGTGCAAGACACAATTCTCAAAAGTTACTGGTATGTAACATATTTTCATAATACAGTTACCTCCCATTAAAAAACATTGTGTTTCAAAACAGCAAGTGTCTGGTATTAAACAAATAGGAAAAATTATGTTTTTGTTTTCTATAATTAGTGCCACATCAATTATATATACTGCTCTTTCCAGTGTAACTAGAATACATTGCAGGATTAATTTGAACATCATTTTACCAGATGTTCTGTAAATAAAAAGTGAATAAAATAATATTTCATAGTAGCTACTTTTTAACAACTGTAGGTTTGTTTGTTTGTTTTTTGTTTTGTTTGAATGGTGTTTTAAAGCCACTTTCAGCAATTTTCAGCTATATCGTGGCGTCCAGTTTGTATTGGGGAGGAAGCCAGAGTACCCCGAGAGAACCCCCGACCTGCGGTAGGAAAACTGGCAATCCTTGTCAATTAAGATTGGAGTCGAGTACACCCTGCCTGCAGTTAGAATAGAACCCGCAAACTCAGTGTTGACATATTACGTGATCAATAGTAGACGAACTACCTTAACCACTCGGACACCGAGGCCCCAACAACTGTAGGTAATATAATATAAAGTACCAGCTCTTAAGAACAGATAAAACATGTTCACCACAAGTAGGGAATATGTATTTCATAGTTGTTAGCATACAATTTAACTGCAGATTGTATGACGAGAACATAACGAGTCTCCTCTTACAAGAACTTCTATATTTTCTATGAAAAATTATTGATATTAAATTTTAATTTTATCTGGTAACCCCGAAAAAAAAGAAAACACAATAAGTAAGAAGTAATCTTTATTATGAGTTGTCTTTAAATATATATGCAGGGTAACATAAGCTCTATAGAGCTCTTTAAATCACTTACATGATCTTTTAAAACAAAAACCAGCACATGCAAACGGGATGCAAACGCAGGACATAAAAAGCATATAGATTTAAAAAAAACACAAGCATAAAAAGACAAAAGCAAACAAGCATATACACACAAAAACATACAAGCATAAAAAGACGTAAAATGCATACACTTTTAAAAAGACAAAAAACATACTAGCATATAGAGACAAAAACCATACAAGCATAAAAAGACGTAAAATGCATACACTCAAGACAAAAAGAACACGTGGCATGATTATAAAAAACATTATAATAAATAAAAGCACAAGCAGCATAAAAAAATGCAAGTTTTTGCATAAACTCAGTAATTTTTCATCAAAATTGGTAATACACCCAAATCCTTAACTCTATATAGTACTAACAAGTATAACTTAAAGTATTGAATAAAAATATTACTCAAAATTATTTTTTTCCCACTTGAAAATCTATCAATTTGTCCTAAAATTGGTTCAGACTAGCCGTAAAAAATGCAAGTTTTTGCATAAACTCAGTAAATTTTCATCAAAATTGGTATTACACCTAAATCCCTAACTCTATATATACTAACAAGTATAACTAAAGACATTGAATCAAAATATTACTCAAAATTATTTTTTTCCACTTGAAAATCTATCAATTTGTCCTAAAATTGCTACAGACTAGCCGTAAAAAATGCAAGTTTTTGCATAAACTCAGTAATTTTTCATCAAAATTGGTATTACACCTAAATCCCTAACTTTATATATACTAACAAGTATAACTAAAGGTGTTGTTCATCCACAGACATTATATACAGACCTACAATATTTGTTTATAATAACTGCACCCACATTTAGGCAGGAACATATAAGTTATACTAGTCCCAGATTTAGATTAAGGGTTATAGGTATCACATTAAACCATTTAATAAAAAATTTAATCCATTTACGTGACTGTTCCAAGCAATTTTTAATGTCCACGTGGGGTATTAATGGTTTATTTGGGAATTGGTATAGTTCTTCCAGTGATTAATGGAAGCATGCGGTTTTTGTTTGGTTTATTTTCCTCTTTATTTTTTACCCTATTCGGTTTAATGGCGCCTATAACTTAAAATTATATAAAAAGCATAATTTTGATATTTCTCATGCTTACAACACTTTGTTTGCTTTGAATGTTGTTTAATGCCATATTTGAGAGAACTTATAATTAACTGCAGGTGTGGGAAAACAAAACATATGTACAAAACCAAAATCAAAATAGTGTAGACATATATAAAAACAAAAGATAATGCGATTAAAATTAATTTGTTTTAGAGAAAATGTATTTATAGTGTAGAAATGAGAGATGTGTCAGGTTTAGCATGCCATAAAACCTGGTTTAACCCACCATTCTGAAATGCCTGTACCAAGTCAGGACAGAACCATTGCTAAAGTTGCTACATTTTTGGTTGTTGGTTCTAAAGTTTGCAGGTTCTAGGATTTAAATTTTTGATTTGTGAATTGTCTTTTTGACAGTTTTCATGGTGTTTGGCATTTGGTTATTACCTTCATTGTAAGAACACATATTTCGGTAGATATTGACAATGCATACGCCATTGAAATCAAATGTTTTAATATGTAAGGATCAATATTTTTTATACCCATTATTAATGTATACCTGTCTACTCATATGGTCCTTAATGAAGTTAATCTGATCTCTACTGTTAATTTGCACCACTCAGTCGTAACAATTTATGCATTATGCCAAGCATGAACCCTTCATTGGCAATACATCTATTTTATTTGTATATGCTTGCGATAGAAGGTAAAACACCAAACACAACAGGAAAGAGGTGATTAAAGCACCGAAAATGTAAATATTAGTTAACTTTTTCCCATTAACAATATGTTTCTATTGTTGTAAACAGCATATCTAAACAAATTGGTGCAATTATAAAGTTTCTTTTATATGATTTGTTTAATTAATTCGTAATCGTATGCGCCTGGAATCGTCAATATATTTTGGCAACTGTTCCTGGATGTTGCAATTGGCAAAAACTAAACAAAAACAAATCAGATGAGGGTATACATTGAACAAAATGAGTAAATCGATCATAATAACATTGGTAATAATTAATTTAAGGTTACATGTGTGTTTACATCAAACCGGAAGTTAACAGAACAAAGTGAAACTTGCATTTTTTACACCGGAAACGACTTGTGTTTTTGCACATGCGCGCTTGCATTTTTTACGGAACTTGCATTTTTTACGCTACAACGTCCAACCGATATAAACAACATAATTACAGTTCAATATAATGAAAACCAATCATTCGTTGTATTAAAGCGCAGTGAAAATTACATGTTTATGTTTATTATCAGATTATCGAATATTTACCCATGTTAAGTAGACAAACACTTAATATAAAACATAATTTACTGTTTATTATTATCAAACGACAAACTAATGCCCTTGGTCGACTGGTTAACTGCAACTGTCATTATGTTGCCTTATTTCATACTATGCACTTTTTGAAGTATCGTTGTAGATACCTCTTGCATTCAATCTACCCCAGCAAGCTTTAAATTGAAGGCAACAAACATTTACAAAGGTGGGCCTCTTACTTAGACATTTTTACCCTCCAAATGTCTGAAGTTGGTTTTACTAGATGCTCCGGCTTAATACCAATAACAATTATACGCAATGACGTTGCTAAACCCCTGGCGTAAAATCCTATTCAAACACACAAAAAGTCTTGTTTGTAGAAAGTTTTTTGCCCTAAAATGACATATTATTATTTATTATAAACTTCTTTTCAAGTTGTTGTTTTTTCTCCATTTTTTAGAATTTGTACCAGGCAGTAGCTTTACAGCAAACTTGGATCACAACGAAGCCATAAGTAATAGTACAAACGCAGATTTAAGCAAAAGTGGTAAGCACTTACATTGTTCAGTGAACTAAGCAATATTTATATTATAGCACCTGCACATTTTTTTCATAACAACTGACTTGTGTTTTCAAAAATGAGAAATCATGCATTATAAAGGCGTCCTGATATTATTGCAAATTTACGAATAATTAAGAATATGCTTGGTATGGCCTGTTTTATTATTTTAGTTTAAATAACGAGTCATCACCTTATAATGAGAAAACTGACATAGAGTCTTAAATAAAATGCATATCCGTATCTTATTTTTTTTAAGTTTGCTCGTATTATTAACAAATGGTTTTTCAACACAACACACTACAAAGCATACGCCTGTCTGACTAAAATGAGTTAATATATAGTTTGTTTTTATAGATTTGAACGTGTTCGAAGTTACGGCTATCATGTTTGGAATAACGGCCATTGTAGTATTTGCTGTTTTATCTGCAGTATTTATAAATAGAAAAAGGGGGCAATGTCGATTTTTGCAAACACGTAAGTTTGATGTCTGTTCATGTATCACATTTATAAATTACACAACTACTAGGCACAAAATTAATGGGGGTCTGGTTATAAACTCCATAGGTTTGTTTTTTTATCAAGTTTTGTTTTTTTTTCTCATGTTGTTCTTGTGGTGTTTATCATGGGAATTAATATAGCGTATTATTGGTTTATCTTGATATTACTTGGCATAACGGATGCTTCTCTAAAAGTGTCACATACTCAATATTTTATCGTTTTTACAAAGCGTCTTGTTCTTAACGTTACACAATGTACATGTATTTTATAAAACACTAATTACACTGAATAAATTGTAAATATATTTGAAATTTGAAATCTTAAACTACTTGCAAATTATATCAAATCATACAAACGTATTTACTATTTAGACAAAGCAGAAAGTATAAGAAAGTAGCAAAGAAAACCGACCGAACAACAAGAGCCAAAAACTAAGAGACAGTTACAAATCTGGATAGACAAACACAACACAAAATCAAAAACATAAAACACAGAAAGAGAGTAACCCAAACCCAATAAAAACCATGGGTGCACTCAGGTGCTCCGGACGAGTAAGCAGTGCCTGCCTCTAATTAGACACCCGTCGAGTTACTCATTGTCTTGTCTAGGGAAAAGTCAAATCCAGGAATAGGAAACACTACCTATGACTCGAAAATGTCAGATCGTATTTGAGACACTGATTTCCCGTAACGATCAATTAAGTCGTGGTGCCGACCATAGAACTTCTGGAGAGATAACATCACCCTTGGTACAACAAACCCTTGTTTGAGTAGTTTAGCAGTCAACAGCAGTGATCGGTCTAGAAAATCTGAATAACGATTGCATGATCTAGAATAACGTATAAGTTGTGAAATGTACACACCATACGCTGGAGCTGCTGGAATGTTGCTGTCGATGAACGGGAAGTTGACAATTGGAAAGTTTGTAACTGACGGGTTCATATAATGGTATATAAGAATTACTATAGCCTTCAGACACAGTTTCGTTTTAATGTACAAAATGAAAAAACAAAGACTTTTTTCTGGCAGAAACTTACGAACACAACACGCATCAAATACTCATAGAATACAAAACAATTAAATAAGCAACAGAAATCCCTGTTAACAAAGGGGTGATATTATGTATTGAGTATATAATTTGTAAAAAGGCGTAATAACAGGTAAGTACATAATAGTCAATGTTAATTAAGCTGGATGACATATTATGGAAAATGTAACATACAAATTATTTTAAATATTTCTAAACTTTGCATTATAATTTCTTCCTTAGTTATTAAATCCGGTTCTGAGTTCCAACCTATGCTAGAGAAAAAGCCTGAATTAATTAAAACTGAAGGTAAGATTTATAAAGCTATTTACTATAATATTTATTTTTCAATACAACGATTGTATTTGTTATCATAAGCTACAGTACTTCTCTAAGATCAACTCATAAATTATACAACCGACACATACATACACGTTTGAATCTTTAGGTTTCTTAACTGACGTATAATAATGTGACAGGATAAACTGAAAATCAAATATGGTGCACAAAAGTTTTGTAATAATACAGCTGTTTGTATATTTGTTACGGTCACTGTAAAATAAGAAAATTTAATCTCGTGCACATCCAGAACTATTTTCTTTTGGCATATGCTAATATTTTAAAATGGTTTAATAATTAACTGTCGATTACATATTTTGATTTCCTACAGGAGATTGTCAAGCGCCTACCCTTATGTGTACATGCACAGCACAATCGGTGGATATTCGCTATCAGTTGTTGTGTCAAGAATGTTCCAAATGTTATTGTGCATTATGCTCTCTTGATCACGTACAAACAATTCATAAAGTTGACAAAAACCGCAGTAGCATTGTAAATCAAGGCTATGAGCTACAAGCTGCTATAAATGTACTCACTTTTCCAAAGGAAACAAATTCCACTAGTGCATGTGGTTTGTGCATACTCGACGATGAACGTATTGTGTTGTGTGACTCTAATACCATGAAAATTAGTGTATTTTCAACTAAAGAGTTTTTATTTTCGAAATTTTTCGCCATGAAACCGGGTGGTATAACAACAATGCATCAAAACAAAGTTGCAGTGACGTTTACAAAAGCTAAACTACTTTCTATCTTCAATATTGTACAGAATCAAGCAATTCAGGTCCAAACTTTCAAGATAAAAGGACACCCCAGGAGTATAACTTACAATGAGCATCATTACGCTGTAGAAGTAGAAAATGATCATGTTTACTTTGTTTATATCCTTAACCAAAAGTGTGATACCCTGCATGCAATCAGATGCACAAGTTTATTATATTCTACTTTTCCTAATACTCCAGTTAGTTTAGCACTTGATGCACAGAAAAAAATGATTTATGTCGTTGATTTTCAAAGACAAATGACATGCCTTGATTACTCGGGAGCTATCAAGTGGCATGAAGAAAAAACTAGCCTAGAACACTTAGTGAGCCTCCATCAGACAGGAAATTGTTCTGAAATACTGATAAGTAGTAGTAAGGAGTATGCCATTTATCATTATCGCATAAATAAAACGGAATTTCACACATTTGATGTCACGACTGAAACTTTGATAAAATTTAAGAACAGATCTCCGCCAAATCGTATTGCAACCAACCACAAAAATAACTTGTTTTGTGTTACGATAGGAGATAATGAAGTACATATATACCGCCTACGCGCACTTTCCTCGGTTGTTGTGGAAAACCTCAACAATTTTTTATACACAAATTAGTGTTCATTCTTAATTGACGTAGATCAAGTTTCATTCTTAGATTTTTTTTACAAAACAAGTTTCCTATACAATTTCATATTTAAGGGGGTATAACCTATGGGAGAAATAGCAATTAGCATTTTAAAAGATAGTTTTGCTGTCCTCGGCTAAAATTCCGCCATGAAATATTTTATGAGTTAAAGAGTTAGTTTTGTCTTCAACATTTATTAATTTAATGACGCATGCCATTTGAATTATTTTTTTTTACTTTTCCTGTTTTCTCGTTATAAATATATATATTTATAATTTTTTTATTTTCATTTTAAATTAAAAAAAATAGTAGTAGTAGTAGTAGTAGTAGTAGTAGTAGTTTATTTACACAATGTTTTAAGTTTCGCTAGTTATTACATTGACAGCAATGAAATACCAAGACCTCTCAGTGAAATAAATTACAATAAATCTAGTTCTTTCACTAGCAGGTGACGTTATAATGTATGTTCTTAGCGACGTCGCTAGTAAACAAGGATTCATAAGAACATTCAAAACAAAGTCCTCCAAGTTTTCCACGATATATTAAATATTCGTCATTGAATTAAACAGGATAATAACGCATCGTGAATATACACGGGATAAATAATGCAATAATTCAGTGTGCAATCATTCGTTATGCATTTTCACATAAATGAAAGTCCCAGAAGAAAGATATACATCCAAGATTCTCAAACGTGTCCGCTACGACAACTAAGTCAAAAACGATAGTGACGTCAATTTTTATAAACAATCAAGGGAAATCTAGTTTTTTTCACAAATATCCTGAACCAAGTTTGACACGCTGGGCAGGTTTGAGCAGTTTTTAGGCTAGGTGGAATGATTAAAACTGCCAACGCGACTAAATGCGACTTTTATTATAGCTTACGTCGCTAGATAGGACGTATAACACACCTTATTTGGACAAAAGGCATAACACAACTTACTGGTTAGATAAAATTTTGATTAAACCTGAGGTGATTGGTATAATATTTTACACATTTTTGCTGACAGTTAGATTGTTATCTTAGTTAAATAAGCAAACACTAAACCTTATCAACCTTGAACACAGATACATCCAAATACCCTAGACAGTATGGCACATTGTACGGCGTTAAATGTGACGCATGACAATGCCTACGGCTGTGGACTGGATGTTTGACGGAGCTATAAAGGATATTTGGTAAGATGTGCAAATTTACTTGATTCTATTTTAACTAGAACACAGACACAGCCTACGGCGCCAGACAAGACGTTTGACGGTGCCTACTGCACTATACAGGACTTATGATACAATCTGCGGCGCTAGATGGAACATATGACACCGAGACATAACGGATATAAGAAGAATCAATATACAGTCATTCAGGGTGACTGATTTTATCTCGTAATTGTATTGCTATTTTGAGGACTTTCACATCATTTCCATAAACATTAAAACTGATTATGAATATGGGAAAACTATCAATACTACTCTTAAAACAAAAACAATTGAAAATCGGCCGAATCATAATTTTGACAATAAAAAGTATACGAGTAACGTAAATTTTGGAAAAATGGCCCCCTGTAAGTGAATGGTAATGTAAATCGACCAAAACGGTCCATTGGCAGTATAATTGTTCATCCTACAGTTATGATGTTATGAAGATATTATGGTGTTCGGTCGGTTTTCTTTGCTATCTTTCTTACAAAGTTTTACAGTGACGTATCATTACGCATTGGTGAAAAAAAAGGTCGGTGGTTTTGTTGATGTTTTGTTTATGACATTATGAACGGTTAAGTTTGAATAACCGGACATGCTTTTGAGTACTGCTAATTTATAGCAAAATTATTGTTTTTCTTAGTTTAGTTATTGCATGCTCTTTGTTTAATTTTACCTTTAAAACATATTATTTGTAAAAAGTACAATACAATGTCTCTTTATTGCATCTACAAAAATGTACATTCTAATCACGTTTCTTATGCCGTTTCTCTATGGTCAGACTATAAAACTTTCCAACAGTACAAATCTTTCTTTTACAAATACTTATGTCCATGTTGGTCAAATCAATAGAACTTACTTTGGTGATAAAAACTAGTGCACTTTTTTGAAGTATCAAATTCAAAGTATGTTGAACAGTAATTATTTATATAGTAAGAATAGTTACTGTACTTATCCGTAATACCACATTCGAATAGTAAGAAATATAAGTGTCAGAGCCGTGCAGGGCTATATACAGTTAGACCTTTCTGAAAAAAATAAGGTTTGGTGTTACATTTAGTTGACCCGGAAAGCTCCAGCTGCTTGCATAGATTCCTAAAAGGTAAGAAACCACGGAGTTTATTAAGTTGAAAGTTCGTTTGCTACTGACAATAGTAATAGAATGTGTCATTCAATTATAATTTCCATTTCTTTAAATCGTCAATGCGAGAAGTAAGCGATAAAACACATTACAATGCATATTTTACGCTTCTAATTTGACGTGCGGTGATGTGTATTTCCATATTCCACATTGTAACCCTAATGGGTTTCACAGCATGACCCAGACTCTTCCGTAAATCGCCGATTTCCGGTAGAGATGACCAGTGCGCACACATCTGACTTTGTTGCGTCATCCAATCAAAACGCATGAAACAAGAACGTTGTTATAGTAACAACAACGCTCTTGTTTATCGTTTTGTTTTAAATCTTAAACAATGGATGTTGGTTTACGGTGGTTAAATGTACTTTCGTGCGTTTTTGGGAAAGCCATGTGATCTTTCACTAGTGATAGAAATTTTATGTCTTTTCACTCGTTGCGCTGCGCTCTGCTCAAGAAAAGACAAAATTTCTATTACTCGTTAGATCACCTGGTTTGTCCCAAAAACGTCTTAAGAACTAATTAATCTTAGAGACTGCTGATGTTTGTAAGAAGATATTTTAATGAATTAGATTTCTAATTTGTTGTAATCGAAATTATTTTTTCAACGCTTGATCACAAACTTAAATGTGAGACTTCAATGAAAACGATATGTAACATGGGATAAAATGCATATGAAATAAATCGGAAATATTGAAATGTTCATAAACAGGTGATTAAATATGCAAAGAAATAAAAAAGGAATTTTGATTTAAAGTAAAGCACATAGTTAACATAGGAACTTCACAATATTTGTTTGAATTTTTGCAAACCTTGTTCAACCTTTTAAAACAGTTTAAAAAATGTCGATAAAGGAATCTAACTTATTTTCTGTTGTCAGAAAAATACAAATGGTTATTGTTTATAATCAAATAGTTTAAGGGACTCAGTGGGTCGTTTACATTTACAGTTTATAAAATATAATTTCTTCAATTTTTTTAAATCTTGTTTTATTTCCTTTAAACCGGTATAAAGGAGATGCTAAAAGCTACTATCACTTTCCCCCTTTTGGTGACAATTATTATGGTTGTGCAGTAATAATGTTTCACTATAAGAAAAGTAAATAGATTGTGAACATCAACAGTAAGAAGTTTGGATAGTATTGCTCAAGCTATACTAAGTCCCATACCGGCAAATACAATTTTCATAGTCCAAGTGCCATAAATCATTGGACCGGAATGATATTCGCACTTTATCTGGACCTCATCACGGTTTACCCACTTGCCAAATATCAGCTGAATATCTACAAGTGTTACGATTAGCCCCCCCCCCCCCTCTTCTCGGATCGTAACCCTTGGCTAGCGAAGATGAGTACATCTTGCCTGCAGTGAAAACTGAACCCGTAATCTCAATGTTGACTGACCACGTGATCAATAGTAGACGAACTAGTTTAACCAGTCGGCCACCGAGGCCCCCTACCCCCCCCCCCCCCCCGCAACCCAATACAGAAGTAAAGATACGTAGTTATAAATTTTATTTTATTGTATTTGAGTTTTCTTTCTTTTTTCAATAATATCTGACCAAATTTTTACAATTGGTTCTCTAATGAACGCAAAATAATTATTTCGTTATACAAAATATAAGTATAAAGAGAATGAATAACCGGAATAAATGAGTGGTACAAAGGGAATAAAATTTAGTGACTTCAAAAGTATTCAATGTTAATATCTCTATACCTGCATATTTTATTTTACAAAAATATTAACAGACATAATTGATAAGTGGAATCATCGATTTTTTTTATTGTTGATTCATAAAATGAGGAAACTAAACAACATGCAAATTAAATAGGAAACTGGGTGTTTATAAATGTAACAAATTGTGTATAGAATTTGATGACAATTATTTCCTATCAATGTAATTTATCACATTTTATACGTTTTTCAATTAAAGATTACAGACAATGATCATCATGACAATTTGGTTTATCTTGCAACAAGGTAGGACTATACGATTATACTATTTGAAGTTATCTAGTAAATGTTATATTTGCTTCTAATTTAAATGTTACATATGAACTAAACTAGCGTCTATCCGCAGGTAGAAAAACTTCTTTATTAAGTAATTAAAATAAGAAATAACCAATCTATATCATAAACCAATATGGCTCCAATACTTAATAATTATAGCACCACTAAGTTTAAGCTTGCTATAGCAGTGATAAGTAACATCTAAAACACTATATATAAGACCGACGTAAAATATGTTTCTGGTATTAGACTTTGCAGTTTCACTAGAAGTTTTATTAAATGGACCAGAGTATGTTAAACGAGGAGATATCATTGTTTTGAACTGCTCAGCTGATGGCGTTCCAATAGGTGGAACAGCCGAATATCTTGTAAATGATGAAACATTTACCAGCTTACGGAAACATGAAGCCGGATGTTACTCTGCTATTCTACGATCTGAGTGTCCTCCGGACATCTGCTGGTGTTCCGCCAATGGTCAAGTGTATATATTGAGTATTAACAGTAGTACCTATAATAACGAGGTGAACATTACGTGTCTGATGAAATCATCTACCCAAAGAAAAACTGACGACTTGACAGTGGAAATAATTGGTAAGTTCCGTTTATTATATAATGTGTATAAATATTAGATAAAGCAAACAAATGCCTCAAATTTCAATTAAACACGAAGTACAAAAAAAATAAACTAACAAAAATATCTGAAAAATATGGCTTAGATTTTAATATTAGATTGATTGATTGATTAATGGTGTTTAACGCCCGAGCAGCAATATTTCAGCTATATTCAGGCGATGAACATGAAATGGATGATAAAATGAACATGAAATGATAATGAATGAAAATGGGATGGGACACAAGGAAAAATAGGGGTAACGGATTTTAGATTGCCACTGGCAAATGGGAGGATGGATAGAGTCGGGCAATTTAGCCTCCTGTAGCGGGATCGAAATCCCTACTCATAGCGAATACTACAGCAGCGTTCTTTAACGTGCGAGGAACGTGGCATTTTTCCCAACACGGTGCACTAATATGGTTTGCGGTCAGGTTTTCCGTATTATGGCCTGACAACCCCAGCTTGCCAGGGGTACCCCATTCAACCACCTGGGGCACACATCCCAGTCGGTCTTTAGGCAAACCGACCTGACACGCCGGTCAGGGTACTGGGCGCTATTTAGTCGCCTTTTACGACAAGCTAGCGCGACTGCGGTCTATTCTTTTAGCCACCCGGATCCCGCACGGGCTTAATATTAGAAACTGGGTCATAAATAATACTGCAGTCCAGACATGTACCAGTTATCGAGAGTTTAAATTAATAGTGATGTAAAGAAATTAAGATAAAAGTATTTCAATTCAAAACTCTATAGTTGTTATCATGAATTTAATGATTAGAGTGTCTTCTTGGTAAATTATCTGTCGGTCTCTGTAATTCTGCCTTAAAACGGGTGTTACTTGAACAGGAAATGCTTACCTTCTAGAGGCTACCCAAATGTGTAAGTGTTGATAATATGAGTTTTCCAAGATCGTGCAAGTTGATTTATGTTTTCTTAGTCGTTAACTTATTTGGCCACGTCTCTGTCAACATCCATATACAGCCTTAATTGTTACCACATCCTATCCTCGTATCTTCTGTTTTCCGTTTTATCGCATTTTTTTCTGTTTCACTTAGTACACTTCTGTAAAAGATTAATATTATGTTAAACATTAATATTGTTCGTGTATGCTTTTTTATGTAAACATGGTTGTATAGTCTTGCCACATAAATTCAAATAAATGAATATATGACATGTTTAGTTATTATAAATTTAGATATGATTGGTCCAGATATAACCTACAGTAAACATCCCCTCATTCCTGGAACATCTGTAGATTTTGTCTGCACTATATGGACTCAGATGGATAAGATTGAAATATCATGGCAGTGC
This sequence comes from Limnoperna fortunei, assembly GCA_944474755.1. Lineage (NCBI taxonomy): Eukaryota > Metazoa > Mollusca > Bivalvia > Mytilida > Modiolidae > Limnoperna > Limnoperna fortunei. The sequence goes on along the minus strand of OX104114.1, from coordinate 87,991,442 downwards.
TTGAATTACACCGAGTCTTCAGCAGAAAGGAACGATTCTAAAACCTATACATCTTATTTGACCATTATTGTTCATTCTGAGCATCAAGGACATAACTGTACATGCGTCGTGAAACGAAAACTCTTTGTTGCAGTGAAGACCATTCAGATTGAAGTTTCTTGTAAGATATACATTAAATGTTAGGTTGTGTGTTGAGAGTAAGATTGTGTAGGATGTTTTAAATCCTGAATTAAACCCTACAATACCTCACTAAATGAGATGCGGTAAATTGTATATGTGTGCGCGCCTAAATTGACAAGTATTGTCAGTTTTCCTGTTGAAGGTTGTGGGATTTTCACCGGGTATTCCAGCTTCTTCCTCCGATAAACATCAGACGTCATGATATGGCTGAAATATTGAAGGACGTAGCGTAGAAAATTCATTAAAGAATAAACCAAAACACATCAAGCGTCCAAGTAACTCGAGCAAGGCGTTTGAAAAAAAACTTCCTACGATTCTTGAGTTATGCAGGTAATTTCACCGAAGTAATTTTCAAGTAATATGTTGACTCTCGCGAAATTTATTAAAATGTGTTTTGAATTGTTAATATTATTTTAAACTTTTATTGAAAAAAAAAACTTGATTGTGTTTGCTTTGACCGGTTACACAATTTTGTATGCTGAATGGCAATTAATTATAAAACTGAAACAACACAGCTACATCATAAAAATCTTTTTAATTACTCACAATTATTTTCAGATTCTCTGATTATTGAATTACATGATACCTTGCCATGCAACGACACAGTGGGTGCCCAATTAGTGTGTGGAGCAAGTGGGGACATGCAAGTTTGGGGGTTTGAATCCTGGATACATTCGTTTCAAGCGAGTTTCGTAAGACATATTAATGGCACCGTGTACAGCAATAAATCTATTTTATCATTACCATGTTCATATCAAGATGTAGGAGAGTACAGGTGCACAGCATGGAACAACTATTCTGGCGTTATCTACTGGGCCAATAAAAGCATACATGTCGCTCCAAAAGGTATAGCGTAGACTTTTAACATTGTCTGTCTTTCACAACGCAATTTCGTCATTTTCTACCTCTGTTGTGAGTTTGCATCTTGTGCGGTTATGCTCTTAAAAACATGTATGATAAAAAAGGATTCAGATTCTCGTAGCTGAAAAAAAATCATAGGCCATGTGTGTTAATATTTGTATTAAAATATGGATTATGATATTATCTGCTTTTTTAAAAGATTTTGTTTTCATTTATTTTATGTACAGGACCTCCTGTTATCATATCTACACATACGGTCACACAGCCCAAAACAATCTTAACTGTGCGGATATACTCGCCATCGAATCTCTTATCTGTGGAATGGTTCCAAGGGAATGATCTTCTAACAAATTCTTCAATGTTTAGAATAATTACAGACATGGAACGGATCCATTTTAAAATATATAACCAAACAATAAATACATTGGGTTATGTTGCAACTTTAACAATGGACGGTAACGTACCTGGAAGATATAAAGTGGTTCTACTAAATGACTTTGGCAAGATTACTGAACAGTTCATATTAAGATCTAGTAAGCGTCTAGTATTATTTATATACTGTATAACTAGTATTTCGCGGTGATTTAATTTTCACTATATTTACTGATACATTTAGTTTGTTTAAAGTATTCTATCATTGGGAATCGTCTTCTTTCCCTCCCGCAAGTTATCCCACACAAAGCTACTGCTCCAATGTTCATCTTTTTTTTCGCTGTACCGTTTGTTATTTTTGTTAAAACTATCCAAACTAAAAATTCCAAACCCATATAAGACATGAAATAGTTGAGCCCTTACATACAGATATATGCTTATACATAGGCTGTAATATAGTTACAATGTTCTAAAATGTACTTTAAACATGAGCGAATTGCATTTGTATGTTTATGACTGTTACATTAATGTAACATTCAATACTCGGTTTCATGTCACTCTAATTTGTTTCGTTGAATCTAGTGTATGAAAGTTAGTATAAATAATTAGTAAGTCAAACACCTAAAATGTCAGGGAATCGAATGTATCTTATTTAAAGTTTCCATCTCATTATACCTATTTCAAATTTACATTCGGAAAACGTATTATATCTATTGCCATGGTCATCATCAATCCGTACACTTATTTACATTAAAATGAGAAGATATAAAATAACACAAACACGGCCCTATTTCTTGTTCATCTCTCGAAGACTTCAAATAATTGACCAAAAGCTGTATTATACTTCTATTCTCTATATAAATTTTATGACAATAAATATTCTATTTCCTAGGTTGGATATTCAACCAATTCATATATAAAGTTGTATTAACCGGTGAAAAGTACATTTACCGCGGATTTCCGTATTTTGTTATGAAGCTTGTTGGTATTTAGCGGGTTTTTTATATTTTGGGGATAAAGCCGTGACGTTTTGAAATTGATCGGAATTTTACTGATTTCTTTTTGCATTGTTTCATATTCGCCGAAATTCATGATTAATTTATCTTTGCCTTCACATACCATCATATCTTATTTCCCATCTTATTTCAAAATTTGTCCAGTATATTAAAGCAATTAAACAGCACCTCCGGATATAGAGACGTATTTGTCGTCCATTACTGTACTATTTCCTTATGATACCGCGTAGGGTAAAAACTCCATGTTTCAAGACAAATAAAATTACTATAAAATCTGTAAAAATAAAATCTCTTGTTGTCACGTTACAACTGCATTATTGTACCATGAATTCTAACAGATAATTTTAGGGCATGCAAAATTAATGAAGAACGAATAAGATTTTAGAAAAGGACTTCATTGTTGTCTCCTAAACTATTGTGCTATATATCTTCTTGCAAGATGATTTAAAGGACGCTGCAACTTCATATGTTAAAATGAAGGTGACTGATCCATTCTTAAGATTTTATGTATGGTTGTTTATCAGTTTTTTTCGGTTTTCATGTCTGCCAGTTTTTCAGTTTTAAAGTATGTGCATCTGTCTTTCGGCTTGCATTACAACAGAACGTTTTTACATTGTACATGTTGTATGACTATAATGCACTTGTGTACGTTTTCCAGCTGACTTGGTTTTCAATTTCCGGACTGTGCTTTGGGCTTTGACTGGCATTGTGATTTTCATCATAACAGTTGTCATGACAACGATGGTTTTAAGACGTCATGGGTTTCAAAGTAAGTGTAAAATGATGGCGAATACGTAATAACCATGTAGTTGAAAGCTTGATTAACTGAGTGCATGGTTGTACCAATAAGGTGTTTTATTAGAATAAGAAATTTAGTTAATTATAAATACAAGTCTGATGTTATGAGAATTGAATAGGACAATCTTCAAAAATAGAATTGTCAGCTTTATCATGGGATCTGTACACACAAGATTACATGGTGCGTGATGGTGTATACCTAATGAAGTGAACGGTGTGTGACGATTTTCTCGAATTCAGCATTATAAATAAAGTTTGGCAGTTTCATTGTTCGTAGTTGTAACACGTACGAAGGAATTATCTCAACAAGAACTGGATGTTATGATATTGTTAAGAAACACCGACATTAATCTTATAAGTAAATGGTGTAAAACAACTTAATTTCTACGTTTCGTGGAGGAAAAAATGTCCATATAAAAAGTCGAAAATAATATGTTAACTATGTATTTGTAGGCGCAGTCATAAATGGTGCTATATCTAATACAGCTGCAACAAGAGCGATGTACGTATTTCTTTTATGTATTAAATAAATATACAGGAGGTTTTTTTGATGGATAAACTATGTGGCTATTAATCATGTTTACTTCCAATCAGTGTCCACATGATGTTTAAGTATAATCGCTATTTGGAATTCCGGTTCTCCCTGCAAAGGTCCGAGGAATCCAATGATAACTTTTTTAGCCAAACAACTGTTCGAATTGTATCAATTATATGAAAATAAATTAATGATCTCGGTGCTGTAGGAAATCGTACTTCTGTTGGTACAGTTGGACGTAAGATGCACTTGTCTTGACGTTTGTTGTTTTAAAGTTAACTAGTTACCTTGTAAGGTCTCGTAACCCTCTTGTAATCCAGATTTATATTGCTGCACCAAAATTTTATTTAATTTTATTATTATTTTCTCTGTCTGTCTGTCTGTCTGTCTGTCTGTCTGTCTGTCCTCTCTCTCTCTCTCTCTCTCTCTCTCTCTCTCTCTCTCTCTCTCTCTCTCTCTCTCTCTCTCTCATGTTCTACTAATTACTTAAAATCAAGAAAACCATTTGTACACTTTAATTCTTTATTTGATTGTTCAGCACCTTTGGGGCGTCTTAATTGACAAATAAAATCGTTATATCACCTAGTATTCTTTATAACTACTAAAGCAATATGGCTTTAAAATTCATTCAAGTAATCAATCATTTAGCATATGCATCGACATACACTTTGAGGCAAACTGAACTACTCATGTGGTGTGATTGTGCATTCTCTATTTATATGAACTAAAAGTGGTTTCATAGTATCCCAAAACATATTTGCCTTTGAAAGTTGTTAGTGCTATTTCATAAGATAAACATCTGAACCGCGGTCACATTTCTCTGCAATCAATCGATATACACATTTATTATTAATACCTATATATGAGTATATCTCAATGTTTATGTTGCCTAGATATTATGCAGCACCACAGGTAGAGGTCGCTCATAATCCATATGACGTCATAGGTTCAGCTTATTTAGACATTATGGAATATCAGTCCAGAAGAATCTATATGGAAATCAGTGACTCACATAAAGACACTGACAAAGACTCTGATAATTCTGATGAGAGCAGCTGTCATTATATGGAAATACCTGACTGAATTTAGGAAAATTAGACAATTAAAAAATAAAAACTGTACCTTTACTTTATATGTACCTTAGAATTTAGAAAAGGAATAGACATGTGTACTCAATATATGTTCAAACGCTAATAGTAACAAAGTTTACAAATTATCCCGACAAATACAACACAACAGAACCATTGTCATATCTACGCTGTATGTATGGTTTTGATTAATTTTAAAGTGTTTTTAACTTTATTTGTGTTCAATGTTAAATACAATTTATGTTTTAGTTGGTATTGTATATATGAACAAGTATTTTTGTAGCTACACTGAAAAATCATATTATAATTAAACATTATAGTTTCGCACATTAAAAACGTTCAGTTAATTAAACGGTCCGCGGCGGAACGAATTTTCTGCTGTTCTCATCAGACTCTCCAGCTTATCCTCCTCCATGGACTAACCTGGAATATTGCCTAATGTGGCGTAAAACCCCATTCAAACAAGTCATTGAACTGTATAAAGAAACACGTGACATGCATTCTGCGGTATATATATTCGTAATAACGACCCTTCGGATATCACACAGAGCCATCAAGTTAGCATCTGCATTTTCTACCATTCTTACAAGAACTCGACGCTTATCTCTTTCTTTAACCAGAAACCACAAGTACATAAGCTGATGGAAGTGAGCACACATTTTCATGCCACGTTTTTTTTTTAAATTGTCACATTTAAGTAGGAACCTGCAGGTAAGATGTGATGTTCACAACTGGTTCAAATACAAAATGGGTTCATAGAATGTAGCTCGATGGTATAGATGAGTAACCTACCCTACGTTGGAAAACACGTTGTATTATACATTAAAAGAAAACAGAAATGGACGTCCGAATAACAGCGGTGAGGTTTGTTTTTCAGTTTTAATAAACGTAACATATAGACTCACGTTAAACCAGAAGAAATGGAAACTGTATGATAGTTTTCATCACAATACCCTTTTTAAAATACAACTGTCAAAAAAAAATAATTGGAACTCAAATTTTGTCTCACATTTTTATTTAAGTCCATGTATGTGCATACCATCCAGGAAAGAGCTACAGTTTAAAAGAAACAGAACCACAATTCATTTGATTGGCTTGTCATTGACAGTTAGTGTATTATTACTGATGACGTCAGATTGTAAACAAATACTTATACATTACACGTTTTCGGAGAAAGAAGTTTGATTGCAATGTTAGCGAATTTAGGTTTACAAAATGCAATCATCTATTAGTTTTAGTTCTGCTACGATATAATGAATAATGGAATGATAAAAGGTAATCTACTTCCTCGCACTAAAGTTATGTTGCTGTGTAAACAGGCTAACAGTATCACATTTGGACCTATTTTGGTCCACTACAGGGGCGGATACATGATTTTCGGAAGGGGGGGGGGCGTAAAAAGGGGCTATCGGAAAAAGAAGGCCACGAACAAGGTTTTTATAGTGTTCAGTAACCTTTATTTGGTACAGTATATACAACAGAGATAAACAAATTAGTACCGTTAATGCATTAATTTATTGCGAGAACGAGCGGGGATTACATTTTTGCCTTTGGCGCTGGTTGTTACCCTCCCTGTTCTCTTTTTTTCCTTTCCTTTTTTTAAAGGGGGGGGGGGCGTACGCCCCTACGCCCCCCCCCCCTGGATCTGCCACTGAACTATCCATACACTTACCTCCAAGATTACTTTTCAACCATAGGCAACAATATCGGAGGTGATCCGATTGAAGATTCAAGTTGCTCCCCTTTGACTGCGTTTTTATCAAAATTTGCAATCTCAGTTTGTTACTGTGACGTGCAGCATCATATCGTCGTTTTGCATATCAACGGTCATTAAACAAGTTGACTTATATATTGCACCATGCTGTATAAGATATCGCGATGTAAAAGTTGTTTTGAAAAGCCCGTGTGATCATAAACATTTGTTGACGATCAGCCGAACTTTAAACAAAACGTATGTAACAACCTATTAATTTACTGCTAATGATTGTGTCACAATAAATGTTTCAAATTTAATTTTAAACTACCAATGACTACAGATATCTATACTTTGTTTTGAAGAACAAACACATTACATGTACTGTAACGGTTTCTATTTTATTGCGGTTTTTTTTCAGTTTACTGTGTTTGCGTTCTATTTTTCTCTTCTCAAAATTATAAGGTCTGTAACGTTAGTGTTTGTTCTGCCACAATTGTTATTTATAAGTTGAAATAACTAACTGTTTAAAGTTTTTTTTCTTTTTAAACAATTAGATATCATTAAACAAGTACTGGTTTAATCAACGCTGCTAGAACTGTCTGATATTATGTAGCCCATTAATCTTTTGTACCAAAAACACATACAAAATGTGTATCTACCGACATATCACTGTATCGTTTCCTACCGACGCCTCCACAACCGACACCGAACCAATTCTCTTTCTGAGTCGTGACCAAGTGTATGTTTGTTTGTTTGAATGTTGTTTAAGGCCACTTTCAGCCATTTTGCAGCTGTATCAAGGCCATCAGTTTTTATTGGTGAGGAAGCCAGAAAAAAAACCCGATTTGTGGTCGGAAAACTGGCAATCCTTGTCAACAAATGTTGGAGTGGAGTACACCCTGCCTGCAGTGTAACTCCAACCCGCACCCCCAGTGTTGACAGACCACGTAATCAATAGTAGATGGCTAACTACCTTAACTACTTGGCCACCGAGTCTCCTTCCGGTTTATGTATTCCGTTTTAACAGATTACTAGCTTTGTCTTGTCGCCATTATATTAAGCCGGGAACATCATGACAAAACTAAGGAGTAACTCTAGTGAAAACACCACACATTAGGAGATTCTGAAACAGTGGCTGCTTTCAATTGATAAATTGCATATCTGCTTAGAAATTAACCATAGTTATGAAATACACAATAGGAAAAGACGTCACAAATGTGTCGATATCATATATCCCCCAAGTTGATTTATTCTGTGCATTTGAATAGATTAAGTTTATTGTGTTGTTTATTATTATACATTTAAAATCAAAATCAATACACAACTTATATATAGTTAAAGGAAACACCTCTATTTAAATGACGAAATGAGGCTATCCGTTATATGGTTTCCGTATTCCTATTTAACCTTCCCTTGTTATTCAGACGCTGTAAATTCTGGTTGGCATCCAAGGTTTTATACCGACGTCATGCAAAATTTGCTCACAATATGAGCAGAACAAAGGGAAAAAAAATTTATATTCTATTCCTATTAAACCGCTTTGGAAATACAGCTGCAGTTATTTTATTGTCGGTGTGGGTTGGGGTGGGGTAGAAGGGCTAAGAGTGATAGAATAGATTGCCGGAAGCAAAAAACATCAGTGTGTTTCTGAGAAAAACATATTTTTCTTCGGATTTAATTGGTACGTACGGATCCAAATTGCTTATATCTACAATCTTACAAGACCCAGACTGGACATATATATTGATTTCTCATAGACCGATTATCCAAGGTTCAGAGATACAAAATACAGCATATAAAAAAATGCACAAGGGTAAAGAGATACAGAAATTATAACAAAGTAGTCATAAACATATAAAAAGGAAAAAAAATGTTTTCAGCATCCGGTGATGGTTAACCGTGAAGACCTCTTCGTTATTATCGTAACAAATTTACAAAGGAGCATCGGAGCAGATTCTAACGACAAACAGGTAAGAGTTTATTATTTTGCTGCAATGTACAACTTCCTTTCATCAACAAAACTGTAACCTTGAAACAAATAATAAAATGTGTACCCCATTTCACTTCCCGATCATAATGTACATTGTCTTTGACCATCATCTTTGTTAAGATAGTCTTACGACGTGGTCCTAAAACAGTTGTATGACCTTTACGAAACGGATACGCAAAAAGGGTGCAATAAATATAATTTTCACACGTAATAATAGTAACCAGTAAAATTTGACAATAATAAAAGTCTTATTTACCGCATGGCCATCAACTAATACTGCTGAGGAATTTCATGCTAGCATCACATACCCATATCGCAATTATAGAGTGGTAGTTTTACGATTTACATACTAATTTCCATAGATTGCGATCTGATTATTACACCAGTCAGGACTATTGCACATAGTACATGTACTCGGTTCAATCAGTTTCAGTCTTTGTGTACTGTCTGTAGACAGAATTGATACAATGTGTCATATCTTGGGTACTAGTAGATACACTGTCCTTCGAAATGTTATGAATATCGACAATAACTTTCTGAAAGCTACATGTAAGAATCTGCGCACAGCCAACGGGAAAGGTAAGGGACAAATCGGAGAGACGCCAAGTTATTTCGAAACATGCGACACAAATACAGTATCAATAGGCGTGAAAGTCTTTTATAGATATAATCTCAGCATCACTGACGTCTAATGGATGGGTCGCGGACACGAACAATAAGTTTGTTTTTTTCTCATAAAAAATAGTTGTTTACATCGAACAAAAAGAGGATTATTAAACACCTTATTTGTTCCTGTAAGTTTAAGATACATTTAGGACATGCCTTAACATATAAAAGAACAGACTTAAACCGTTAAGAGTTGGTACATGTTTAGTTTTACTGCTCAGCGTTGATATTATCAATGTACTACATTGATCGATGTATGATATGTACTGTTATAAACGTGAAAAAGTGCTACCTTCCAACAGGCAACACAATGTCAACGAGGATATTTTTAGCTACAGTTATTTCTTTGTCGATGTCAATTTTAACAGCGATATTTTAAAGAAACCATTAAAAAATTTCCAAAATTTCGTGTTTGTTTCTGTTTAGGTAAATCTCTTAAGATCTCTTAAGAAACGTCTATAGTAAAAGTCAGCGTACTTTGGCGGAGGTTGTTGGGGTGGAAAATAAAAACTGCTTACCGCGTATGGTCGAGATTATGTTCCTTTAGGTGCAAATAAAAGTCAACAATGGTTTTCTACATTTATTCAGCGTTATGAAATGTGGCGATTTTTGATAAGATGGTGTGCCACTAAACAGAACGGAAGTGTAAGCTATTAGCAGGAGGTTGGTGCCTGTTTGAAACCCTTCGCGGTTTACCTGGGACAAGTCTCCCGGTTTGTCCGACTACCATAGAACGTCAGGAATGTAAACAACATAAGACCGCTTTAGAAACAACAATTGCCGACTTTCAGTTTCTGTTTTGTATCCTCAAAAGTGGCTCACTATTGTGTCTTTGAGTTGGAGAGAGTGCGCTGATATTAATCGCGCTGATCTGGTGTTAGGTCTAAAGTTTGTTATACTTTTTTTTTAAAATTGAAACACTAACACACTTGTATGCCAAAGAATTCGAATATTTAGTTTGTTCTATAGGTACAAAGTGAAAATATCTGTGTTACAGTGTATATATTTCAATGCTTTTGAATTTGAATTTCTTTGTTTTGTGCCAGGTTTTGGTACAAATCAAGTTGGTCAGTGGGTAGCACTACCAGGTCGTGCAAGATTTTATTCAGATGTACGAGCCGTATTTCTCGACGACATTCTAAATAATACACTACTGTATTGGAGGTTTCTACGAATAATACCTAAGATGCAATTTGATTGGTTGGATTTCTGTGTGCTTCCTTAAGTTTTTCCTGGATTGTTGCGACTAAGTAGGGATTTTCATCAACCTGTGCTAAAATATGACGGTTTAATGAGTATTGAAATGTTGATGGATGTTTCTTACGATGAATTGTCATAACGTAGCAGTTTGTTCCATTATATTTCATCCCCACATATTTGCCCTTTTTTAGGAGCGAGTCTAATTTGCATGCTCCTTGCACAATAAAGATCCCTCTTGTAGATTTCGAAAAAGAGTATGCTCATTGTAGCCGCTACAAAAGGCTTCCCAATACTCCGTACTTTTCCAGTGGCAGTCAAAATTTTTTTTCCCTGCGTCCAATCCCACCCCTTTTTCAATTGATGTATTGTTGTTAACTTGTTCCCGTCCTGAATATAGCTGAAATACTCTTCGCTGGACGTTAAGCAAACATGCAATCAATCATCTATATAACAAGTTTTATTGTATGCAAGTGCATTTTTTTCATTATATACATATTTTACTTTTCGTTCAGTTTAACTAGATTGCAATTTTTAGTTTCTGTATATATTATGATAATTAACGAGGTATGAGCCTTGTAGTTTCAAATTTAAAATCCAACAATTCAAGACTAATTGTGAAGTCATGCAATTAAACCGCGACAACACTAATTTACATCACAAAATCAACCTACAAACAATCGACATAAATGTTTAATTAACTCATATACCTAGTTACCTGTTTTCATGGCTACAACATGTCAAATCCGTACGAACGACGAACGACTTGTTTTCCTACTGACCGATAAATGATTTTTTGAAAATGCATAAATTTTTTACCCCTATCGAACTGTGTTTATGCGGCTTATTATGTAGAATGGTGCAAATGTTCAAACAATAAAATATTCACTTGAAGTGTGCTGCATGGATGGGAATAAAACAAACCATTGAAATATTTAACACAGAAAATATTATACACATAGTTTTGTGTAGTATATATTCTGCAGGTGATAACGGATGCCAACCGATTTTGAGATCTCATTCCTGAAAACATAGCCCGAGTCGTTAGCAATTTCCATCTACAAACGATGCGAATACTAATCGCCAATAGAAATATGTTTTCATTTGTGTTTTCTGTTTTATTTTACTTTTAGAAACCACATTATGTTTCTTAACTGATTAAATCAAATCGATCTGAACAAAAAGACGACTTAAATAATATTTTAAAATATTGTTATATAAAATGTTTTACATTTTACTTTTACTTTCGTTTCGGTATAAATTATACCTGTTAACGGGACAGGTGCTTAAATCTATAAAAAAAAATAAATTTGATTGTGAAGTCATGCAACTACACCACAACAATACTGCTTTTTAGCTCAAGGGTCATGTGAGCTATTGCCATCACTTGGCGTCCGTCGTCGTCCGTCATCGTCGTCGTCCGTCGTCGTCGTCGTCGTCGTTAACTTTTCTTCAAAAATCTTCTCCTCCAAAACCACTGAAGGGATTGCTTTGAAACTTTGCATACATCATCAGTAAAATGCCCTCTACCAAGTTTGCCCAAATCATGGCCTCAGACCAACCAACATGGCCGCCATGGCTAAAAATAGAACAGAGGGGTCAAAATACAGTTTTTTGCTTATAGTTCAAAAAGTATAACAGATACAGGAAAACCGAAGAGACTTTCCTTCTTCAGCATCTAAAGCTCTACAAAACACTCCATTGGGTCAAAGTTGTATGATGACTCCTTGTAGGAGTTATTGCCCTTTAATTGTCAAAATTGATGATTTTTGCCATTTTTGCCTCAAAATCTTGAAAATTATTAGAACTAGAGAAAAAGTTAGCATTGCTTAATTGTTCTGCTTTATGAGGGCTACAAAAATGACTTTAAGGGTCAAGATTGTCTGATTAACCGTTTAAGAGTTATTCCCCTTGAACTGTTTTTTTTAATCGGTTTTAATTGATTTTTTAAAATCTTCTCCTCTGAAACAACTGAAAATACTGCTTTGAAACTTTTTACACATCATCTGTCAAATGTCCTCAACCAAGTTTGCACCTACCATGGCTGCAGATTAACCAACATGGCCACCATGGCTAAAAATAGGATGGGGGGGTAAAATACAGTTTTTGGCTTATATTTAAAAAAGTGTAACAGATACAGGAAAACCGAAGAGACATGCCTTCATCTGCATCAAAAGCTCTAAGAAACACTCCATTTGGGTTGAAGTTGAATGATGACTCCTTATAGGAGTTATTGCCCTTTAATTGTCGAAATTGATTATTTTTGACATTTTTGCCTCAAAATCTTTAGAACTAGAGAAAAAGTTAGCATTGCTTAATTGTTCTGCTCTATGAGGGCTACAAAAATGACTATAGGGTCAAGATTGTCTGATGAACCTTTTAGGAATTATTCTCCTTGAACTAGATTGCAATTTTTAGTTTCTGTATATATTATGATAATTAACGAGGTATGAGCCTTGTAGTTTCAAATTTAAAATCCAACAATTCAAGACTAATTGTGAAGTCATGCAATTAAACCGCGACAACACTAATTTACATCACAAAATCAACATACAAACAATCGACATAAATGTTTAATTAACTCATATACCTAGTTACCTGTTTTCATGGCTACAACAGGTCAAATCCGTACGAACGACGAACGACTTGTTTTCCTACTGACCGATAAATGATTTTTTGAAAATGCATAAATTTTTTACCCCTATCGAACTGTGTTTATGCGGCTTATTATGTAGAATGGTGCAAATGTTCAAACAATAAAATATTCACTTGAAGTGTGCTGCATGGATGGGAATAAAACAAACCATTGAAATATTTAACACAGAAAATATTATACACATAGTTTTGTGTAGTATATATTCTGCAGGTGATAACGGATGCCAACCGATTTTGAGATCTCATTCCTGAAAACATAGCCCGAGTCGTTAGCAATTTCCATCTACAAACGATGCGAATACTAATCGCCAATAGAAATATGTTTTCATTTGTGTTTTCTGTTTTATTTTACTTTTAGAAACCACATTATGTTTCTTAACTGATTAAATCAAATCGATCTGAACAAAAAGACGACTTAAATAATATTTTAAAATATTGTTATATAAAATGTTTTACATTTTACTTTTACTTTCGTTTCGGTATAAATTATACCTGTTAACGGGACAGGTGCTTAAATCTATAAAAAAAAATAAATTTGATTGTGAAGTCATGCAACTACACCACAACAATACTGCTTTTTAGCTCACCTGACCCGAAGGGTCATGTGAGCTATTGCTATCACTTGGCGTCCGTCGTCGTCCGTCATCGTCGTCGTCCGTCGTCGTCGTCGTCGTCGTTAACTTTTCTTCAAAAATCTTCTCCTCCAAAACCACTGAAGGGATTGCTTTGAAACTTTGCATACATCATCAGTAAAATGCCCTCTACCAAGTTTGCCCAAATCATGGCCTCAGACCAACCAACATGGCCGCCATGGCTAAAAATAGAACAGAGGGGTCAAAATACAGTTTTTTGCTTATAGTTCAAAAAGTATAACAGATACAGGAAAACCGAAGAGACTTTCCTTCTTCAGCATCTAAAGCTCTACAAAACACTCCATTGGGTCAAAGTTGTATGATGACTCCTTGTAGGAGTTATTGCCCTTTAATTGTCAAAATTGATGATTTTTGCCATTTTTGCCTCAAAATCCTGAAAATTATTAGAACTAGAGAAAAAGTTAGCATTGCTTAATTGTTCTGCTTTATGAGGGCTACAAAAATGACTTTAAGGGTCAAGATTGTCTGATTAACCGTTTAAGAGTTATTCCCCTTGAACTGTTTTTTTTAATCGGTTTTAATTGATTTTTTAAAATCTTCTCCTCTGAAACAACTGAAAATACTGCTTTGAAACTTTTTACACATCATCTGTCAAATGTCCTCAACCAAGTTTGCACCTACCATGGCTGCAGATTAACCAACATGGCCACCATGGCTAAAAATAGGATGGGGGGGGGTAAAATACAGTTTTTGGCTTATATTTAAAAAAGTGTAACAGATACAGGAAAACCGAAGAGACATGCCTTCATCTGCATCAAAAGCTCTAAGAAACACTCCATTTGGGTTGAAGTTGAATGATGACTCCTTATAGGAGTTATTGCCCTTTAATTGTCGAAATTGATTATTTTTGACATTTTTGCCTCAAAATCTTTAGAACTAGAGAAAAAGTTAGCATTGCTTAATTGTTCTGCTCTATGAGGGCTACAAAAATGACTATAGGGTCAAGATTGTCTGATGAACCTTTTAGGAATTATTCTCCTTGAACTAGATTGCAATTTTTAGTTTCTGTATATATTATGATAATTAACGAGGTATGAGCCTTGTAGTTTCAAATTTAAAATCCAACAATTCAAGACTAATTGTGAAGTCATGCAATTAAACCGCGACAACACTAATTTACATCACAAAATCAACATACAAACAATCGACATAAATGTTTAATTAACTCATATACCTAGTTACCTGTTTTCATGGCTACAACAGGTCAAATCCGTACGAACGACGAACGACTTGTTTTCCTACTGACCGATAAATGATTTTTTGAAAATGCATAAATTTTTTACCCCTATCGAACTGTGTTTATGCGGCTTATTATGTAGAATGGTGCAAATGTTCAAACAATAAAATATTCACTTGAAGTGTGCTGCATGGATGGGAATAAAACAAACCATTGAAATATTTAACACAGAAAATATTATACACATAGTTTTGTGTAGTATATATTCTGCAGGTGATAACGGATGCCAACCGATTTTGAGATCTCATTCCTGAAAACAGAGCCCGAGTCGTTAGCAATTTCCATCTACAAACAATGCGAATACTAATCGCCAATAGAAATATGTTTTCATTTGTGTTTTCTGTTTTATTATACTTTTAGAAACCACATTATGTTTCTTAACTGATTAAATCAAATTGATCTGAACAAAAAGACGACTTAAATAATATTTTAAAATATTGTTATATAAAATGTTTTACATTTTACTTTTACTTTCGTTTCGGTATAAATTATACCTGTTAACGGGACAGGTACTTAAATCTATAAAAAAAATAAATTTGATTGTGAAGTCATGCAACTACACCACAACAATACTGCTTTTTAGCTCACCTGACCCGAAGGGTGAGCTATTGCCATCACTTGGCGTCCGTCGTCGTCGTCCGTCGTCGTCGTCGTCGTCGTTAACTTTTCTTCAAAAATCTTCTCCTCCAAACCCACTGAAGGGATTGCTTTGAAACTTTGCATACATCATTAGTAAAATGCCCTCTACCAAGTTTGCCCAAATCATGGCCTCAGACTAACCAACATGGCCGCCATGGCTAAAAATAGAACAGAGGGGTCAAAATACAGTTTTTTGCTTATAGTTCAAAAAGTATAACAGATACAGGAAAACCGAAAGACTTTCCTTCTTCAGCATCTAAAGCTCTACAAAACACTTCATTGGGTCAAAGTTGTATGATGACTCCTTGTAGGAGTTATTGCCCTTTAATTGTCAAAATTGATGATTTTTGCCATTTTTGCCTCAAAATCTTGAAAATTATTAGAACTAGAGAAAAAGTTAGCATTGCTTAATTGTTCTGCTTTATGAGGGCTACAAAAATGACTTTAAGGGTCAAGATTGTCTGTAACCGTTTAAGAGTTATTCCCCTTGAACTGTTTTTTTTAATCGGTTTTAATTGATTTTTTAAAATCTTCTCCTCTGAAACAACTGAAAATACTGCTTTGAAACTTTTTACACATCATCTGTCAAATGTCCTCAACCAAGTTTGCACCTACCATGGCTGCAGATTAACCAACATGGCCACCATGGCTAAAAAAAGGATGGGGGGGGGGGGTAAAATACAGTTTTTGGCTTATATTTAAAAAAGTGTAACAGATACAGGAAAACCGAAGAGACATGCCTTCATCTGCATCAAAAGCTCTAAGAAACACTCCATTTGGGTTGAAGTTGTATGATGACTCCTTATAGGAGTTATTGCCCTTTAATTGTCGAAATTGATTATTTTTGACATTTTTGCCTCAAAATCTTTAGAACTAGAGAAAAAGTTAGCATTGCTTAAATTGTTCTGCTCTATGAGGGCTACAAAAATGACTATAGGGTCAAGATTGTTTGATGAACCTTTTAGGAATTATTCTCCTTGAACATTTTTTAAAACAATTTTACTTGACTTAAAAAAAATCTTCTCCTCTTAAACCAATGAAAGGACTGCTTTGAAACATTGCACACATCATCTTTAGGATGTCCTCTATCAAAATTGTGCAAATCATGACACCTGACTACCTACATAGCTACATTGGATTAAAATAGAAAAAGTGAAAAAAGGGGGGGGGGGGGGTTGACAGAGTTTTCGACTGATAGTTAAAAAAGTATAACAGGTACAGCAAATTTGAAGTGAACCTCCCTTCTCCCTCTAACCATCAAAAGATCCTCCTTATATGAGTTATTTCCCTTAAAAGGTCAAAATTAATGATTTTTGCAGAAGTGTTGGGCAATTCCTTATAGCAAAGAAAAGCTGGATAAAAAAGGGTTATTTTTTTAACAATTCTACGTTCGAATTAATATGACGTCACAATTAGAATTCCGACGTCATATTACGCTGAACTGAAAATTTCAAACTGGAACGATGCAATTTCGTTAAGATTGCTCAATATTTTTGTTTAAAAGGTACGTACATTCAATAAAATATGTTTATGTCAATTTTATTTGCTTTAACATACTGTTTTGGGATATATCGTATTAGTTTCAAAAAACAATATTACCACTGAAAGCGTCCTCTTAGAACCGCTTCGAAATTTTAAAACATTTGTTAGACATATTAGAATCGAAATAGATTATTGTGAGCGGGCTTTATGGGAATTAGAACATGGTCAGACCTTATATTATTCTTCATTTTATACCTCGCTATCGCTCGGTATAAAATATTGACAAATATAAGGTCTGACCATGTTCTAATTCCCATAAAGCCCGCTCGCAATAAACTATTTCTTAATTACACTCATGTTTTCCTGATCGATAAATGATTTTCTGGAAATTACCCCGTTTATTATTTGGAGACTAGATTTATGTTATGTTAAAGCACGACAGTATGTTATGATCTTTTGTTCAATGACGGTAAACAATAATGAAGAATAGCCAAAACCATTCAGCTTTCAGGATACAAATTGAAACAAACTATTCAAATATCTATAACAAAATAAAATGTTTGTATTGTTTTATTATATGAAATGCGGATGCTTACAAATGTAACGATTTTTGCTTATTATTGTAAAATATTTCCTATTGTGGGAGAACACTTTATAAGTTTAACTTGTGTCCTTTTTGTTGATTTTTGCAAATTTAATATGTTTAAATTAACGGTTTTTTGTCCCAGTCATAAAAATGCGTCTGCGTCGTTAAAAATACCTTAAATTTGATAAAATTTGATCTTTTTTATTTATTTGATTAATTAATTTTCAAAATCCAGTGACCGACAAAAGGCCGGGGGATTGGGTGATATCGTTTGTAGACATTCGATTGTTATTGTATATACATAAAAACCAACCAAAGAATTAAAAATATGCAGTCAAAATTACAGTAGTGAAAGATCTAATTAAAACAATACGGAACTAAAATATGTGGACTAGCTATACTTAGTGTTTTATCAAATTCAGTCTGAAATTGGGATATAAACGAATTTTTCTAGTTTTTATCAATTTTTTTTATATATAATTAAACTTTTTCTACTTTTTATCATTTTTTTATCTATAATTAAACTTTTTCTAGTTTTTATCAATTTTTTTATCTATAATTAAACTTTGTATTTTTCGTTCATACATTATAATAGTAATTGAACGATATAAATACAATTTCGCTACATCTACATGATACACACTTATGGTATAAAATTGTAGAAACTGTACTGCATTACATGTAATAGATCCACAGCGACAGGTTGGCAAAACAAACCTTTTACGAATGTATTGGATTTTGTATGGTCATATGGAACATTGTTGTACTATTTAGTACATATCTAACTCGGTGTATTGATGCCTCCTCTAAGTTCAAAAAACGTTACCCCTCCAGCTGCCAAGGAGATCAGTGCGGCTATAATGCACAGGACAAAGGCAAATCCATAGTCGGTAGAAGGAATTTCAGCTCCATAGATGATGATCCCCAGTAAGATACATCCAGCTGTAAAAATCAAAATGTGTCCTTAAATTAGAAAAAAAATGTCTAATAATACTTTACTATGTCTGTCTTAAAACATTTCTTATAACAGTTCTTAGGACCATCTTAACAGATCATCCTAAACATTATTGAAATGCCAATTTGGGAGACATCAGTAACAACATGTATGTGGTTTTATTTATCATAGATTTCGGGTTCGATATTCGATATTAAGAAATACATAATATCAAATACAAGATAAAAAGATGTATAATATTGTTATAAATACTACCAAGGGGAATTTTATGCATCTGGACGGGTTTTGTATGTAAGGGAGCCCAACAGCATCAAATTTGAATATCGAAATGGTAAAAAAAACAACCTATGTACGAATATGCACAACTCAGCACCCCGTCATCGCCTTTCAATCTTCATGAAACTTGGCAAAGCAGTTGGCATTATATTGCGTTAGAAACTGTCAAAAGGAATTTAAGGCATCTGGACGGGTAAGATATGTAAGGGAACCCAACAGCATCATTTGAATAGCGAAATGGTAAAAAATAACCTATGTGCGATATGCAAAACTCAGGACCACCCCGTCATCCTCTTTCAATCTTCATGAAACTTGGCAAAGCAGTTGGCATTATATTGCTTTAGATATTGTCAAACGGAATTTCAGGCATCAGGGCGTGTTTGGTATGTAAAGGAGCCCATTTGAATATCGAACTGGTAATGCAAACTCATATTTATGCAACACTTTATGAAAGGCTTATGTCGCTTTTATTTATTACGTTTATAATTGATTATATTAGATTTGTTATATATAATATCATGTAAAATGAAGCTTATTAGTGCGAACTTTGAATTATACATTTGGATTAAGTATTTAAATTAGTAAACGCCTTCATTTTACATGGTTATAGAAACATAATATTTTTTGTAAATATTTATCAATATATTATACTCATGAAACAATTTTTGCTCCCCCAATAAAAACTGGACGCCATGACATAGCTGAAAAACTGCAGAAAATGGCGGTAACTGAAGATGACGAAGTCTAGAATAAACTGATCGTATGTATCTGACGGTTACCAAAGTCAGCAATCAGTCAGCGGTCATCAAGTCGTGTCGTCACCAATCGATAAAAGTGTTGCGTTTACGGGTATAAGTTGTTACTGAGAGTTCCACGATTGCATTCATGAAAATTTTAGGTATTCATTAAAGTAACATGTTATTATTGGGTGGCAGATTTTCACAATGATTTTCGGAGCTCGATTTTCATTATAGCATGGATAGAATATAGTATTAAGCTACAGTTTATATAGTGGCATGAATACAACTAAGCAGGAAAAAACATTTGGTATTACTTACGGGCGAGACAAGACAAATTGTCATTGTCAAATATTTGGATGAAACAGAAACATTGTCATTGTCACGTGATATTTTAGATAGGTAAAAAAGAAATCTACATATTTACACGTACCTCGAGCAAATAGCAGATTTATAATACAATCCGACCATAACTTTATAACAGATGTTTATAATAGGCGAAGCACAAATAAACACATGACGTGTTATTTATTATCCTGCTATTAATGTGTATTTATATTACTACGACAGAGGGAAACATTGGCAAAAAGTTAATTACACCTCTTTAGTTCATCACTTAGTACAAAGTACTAGTTTTTTGTTTTGCAAAATTGTATCCCAGTCTTCGTTTTTAAGTCTTTTGTAATAAAATAGATTAATGTAGTTACGAATCAAATACTAACACACTTAGGCAATAAAATATTTTACGAAAATAAAATCTTTTAAGGATTGACGGCTATTTGTCACTTTTTTAAATAAACATATGCCTTTAATATATTTCTAATAGACGACAAGCCTGTGTGATTATCTACAAACAGTCAAGATTTCTGACACAATGACGCCTCAGAAAAATTTATTACATCTTACATACCTGCCCCAAACAATAGTAGTAGTCTGACAGTTACTAATATCTTATACATACCAGCCCCACACAATAGCAGTAGTCTGACAATTACTAATATCTTATACATACCTGCCCCCACACATTAGCAGTAGTCTGACAGTTACTAATATCTTATACATACCTGCCTCCACACAATAGCGGTTGTCTGACAATTACTAATGTCTTATACATACCGGCCCCGAACAACAGCAGTAATCTGACAATTACTAATATCTTATACATACCTGCCCCAAACAATAGCAGTAGTCTGACAATTACTAATATCTTATACATACCGGCCCCACACAATAGCAGTAGTCTGACAATTACTAATATCTTATACATACCTGCCCCCACACATTAGCAGTAGTCTGACAGTTACTAATATCTTATACATACCTGCCTCCACACAATAGCGGTTGTCTGACAATTACTAATATCTTATACATACCTGCCCTCACACAATAGCAGTAGTCTGACAATTACTGATGTCTTATACATACCGGCCCCGAACAACAGCAGTAATCTGACAATTACTAATATCTTATACATACCGGCCCCACACAATAGCAGTAGTCTGACAATTACTAATATCTTATACATACCTGCCCCCACACAATAGCAGTAGTCTGACAATTACTAATATCTTATACATACCTGCCCTCACACAATAGCAGTAGTCTGACAATTACTAATGTCTTATACATACCGGCCCCACACAATAGCAGTAGTCTGACAATTAATATCTTATACATACCTGCCCTCACACAATAGCAGTAGTCTGACAATTACTAATGTCTTATACATACCGGCCCCACACAATAGCAGTAGTCTGACAATTACTAATATCTTATACATACCTGCCCTCACACAATAGCAGTAGTCTGACAATTACTAATGTCTTATACATACCGGCCCCACACAATAGCAGTAGTCTGACAATTACTAATATCTTATACATACCTGCCCTCACACAATAGCAGTAGTCTGACAATTACTAATGTCTTATACATACCGGCCCCACACAATAGCAGTAGTCTGACAATTACTAATATCTTATACATACCTGCCCCCACACAATAGCAGTAGTCTGACAATTACTAATATCTTATACATACCTGCCCTCACACAATAGCAGTAGTCTGACAATTACTAATGTCTTATACATACCGGCCCCACACAATAGCAGTAGTCTGACAATTACTAATATCTTATACATACCTGCCCTCACACAATAGCAGTAGTCTGACAATTACTAATGTCTTATACATACCGGCCCCGAACAACAGCAGTAATCTGACAATTACTAATATCTTATACATACCGGCCCCACACAATAGCAGTAGTCTGACAATTACTAATATCTTATACATACCTGCCCCCACACAATAGCAGTAGTCTGACAATTACTAATATCTTATACATACCTGCCCCCACACAATAGCAGTAGTCTGACAATTACTAATATCTTATACATACCTGCCCCCACACAATAGCAGTAGTCTGACAATTACTAATATCTTATACATACCTGCCCCCACACAATAGCAGTAGTCTGACAATTACTAATATCTTATACATACCTGCCTCACACAATAGCAGTAGTCGTCTGACAATTACTAATATCTTATACATACCTGCCCCCACACAATAGCAGTAGTCTGACAATTACTAATATCTTATACATACCTGCCCCCACACAATAGCAGTAGTCTGACAATTACTAATATCTTATACATACCTTTCCCACACAATAGCGGTAGTCTGACAATTACTAATATCTTATACATACCGGCCCCACACAATAGCAGTAGTCTGACAATTACTAATATCTTATACATACCTTTCCCATACAATAGCAGTAGTCTGACAATTACTAATATCTTATACATACCTGCCCCCACACAATAGCAGTAGTCTGACAATTACTAATATCTTATACATACCTGCCCCCACACAACAGCAGTAGTCTGACAATTACTAATATCTTATACATACCTGCCCCCACACAACAGCAGTAGTCTGACAATTACTAATATCATATACATACATGCCCCACACAATAGCAGTAGTCTGACAATTACTAATATCTTATACATACCTGCCCCCACACAACAGCAGTAGTCTGACAATTACTAATATCTTATACATACCTGCCCCCACACAACAGCAGTAGTCTGACAATTACTAATATCATATACATACCTGCCCCCACACAATAGCAGTAGTCTGACAATTACTAATATCTTATACATACCTGCCCCCACACAATAGCAGTAGTCTGACAATTACTAATATCTTATACATACCTGCCACACACAATAGCAGTAGTCTGACAATTACTAATATCTTATACATACCTGACTCCACACAATAGCAGTAGTCTGACAATTACTAATATCTTATACATACCGGCCCCAAACAATAGCAGTAGTCTGACAATTACTAATATCTTATACATACATGCCCCACACAATAGCAGTAGTCTGACAATTACTATTATTAAATGACTAGAAAATTTGAGCATTTTCATTGGTTTAGATCCTTTGCCGATGTTCCCGATCAAACCTCATGTCTACCGCGCAAATTTGCGCGAGAGGTGGACAAATGTCATATCACTGGCACCGTGTACCCAAAAATAGATCAAGGGAAAACACAGAGACACTAAAATAAAACGTAGCTTTTGATTGGACGTTATTTTTATTTCGTCCAATCAAATGCGTTCTTACAAATTAAGTTCGGGTCATTAGAAACGTTTGCAAATGGCAGAAGTGGCTGCGATGGAGCCGGCAGGACAGAAATCTCGATTTGCAACTATCAATGAGGAACAATTAAATAAGATTTTGACAGAGAAAGATGCCAAAAATACTAAGAGAGCCACGGATACTAGCATTAGGACATTTAAAAGTTATTTACGTGAAAAAAAATTACGACGAAGATTTCGAGGACCTGCCAAATGAACAAATCGATGCTATTTTGAAAAAATTCTACTCAGAAGTCCGTACCGAAAATGGAGAACTGTATAAGAAATCAAGTTTGACAAGCCTCCGACATGGAATTAATCGTTATTTAAGTAACCAGCCTTCCGGAAAAGATATAATTCACGGAAAAGACTTCACAGTTAAATTTTAAATTAAATTTGTTGAAAAATTGTTGAAAATTATTTATCTTGTTTACTTTAACATGTTTAAAAGTCCAATATCTGGTGAGATTTAATTTGCCTTGGAAAATTATCAAAACATCTGAAAGGATATGGAGAAATATCATGAAATTATTCACAGGTCTTGAGTCATTTAATAAAACAATTGTTGACTTTTCATATCAGGTTGACATGAGATTTATCAACCTCAGAAGTGATATTCACCTCAGCCGTTGGCTTCGGTGAATATTTCACTTCTTCAGGTTGATAAATCTTCATGTCAACCTCATAAAAAGTCATTAATTGTATAATATCTTATACATACCTGACTCCACACAATAGCAGTAGTCTGACAATTACTAATATCTTATACATACATGCCCCACACAATAGCAGTAGTCTGACAATTACTAATATCTTATACATACCTGACTCCACACAATAGCAGTAGTCTGACAATTACTAATATCTTATACATACCGGCCCCCACACAATAGCAGTAGTCTGACAATTACTAATATCTTATACATACCTGCCCCCACACAATAGCAGTAGTCTGACAATTACTAATATCTTATACATACCGGCCCCACACAATAGCAGTAGTCTGACAATTACTAATATCTTATACATACCTGTTCCCACACAATAGCAGTAGTCTGACAATTACTAATATCTTAAACATACCTGCCCCCACACAATAGCAGTAGTCTGACAATTACTAATATCTTATACATACCGGCCCCCACACAATAGCAGTAGTCTGACAATTACTAATATCTTATACATACCTGCCCCCACACAATAGCAGTAGTCTGACAATTACTAATATCTTATACATACCGGCCCCACACAATAGCAGTAGTCTGACAATTACTAATATCTTATACATACCTGCCCCCACACAATAGCAGTAGTCTGACAATTACTAATATCTTAAACATACCTGCCCCCACACAATAGCAGTAGTCTGACAATTACTAATATCTTATACATACCTGCACCCACACAATAGCAGTAGTCTGACAATTACTAATATCTTATACATACCGGCCTCACACAATAGAAGTAGTCTGACAATTACTCATATCTTATACATACCGGCCCCCACACAATAGCAGTAGTCTGACAATTACTAATATCTTATACATACCTGCCCCCACACAATAGCAGTAGTCTGACAATTATTAATATCATACATACCTGCCCCCACACAATAGCAGTAGTCTGACAATTACTAATATCTTAAACATACCTGCCCCCACACAATAGCAGTAGTCTGACAATTACTACTATCTTAAACATACCGGCCCCCACACAATAGCAGTAGTCTGACAATTACTAATATCTTATACATACCTGCCCCCACACAATAGCAGTAGTCTGACAATTACTAATATCTTATACATACCTGCCCCCACACAATAGCAGTAGTCTGACAATTACTTATATCTTATACATACCTGACTCCACACAATAGCAGTAGTCTGACAATTACTAATATCTTATACATACCTGACCCCACACAATAGCAGTAGTCTGACAATTACTTATATCTTATACATACCGGCCCCCACACAGTAGCAGTAGTCTGACAATTACTAATATCTTATACATACCTGACACACACAGTAGCTTGTTTGAATTTGTTTGAATGGTGTTTTAACGCCACTTTCAGCAATTTTTCAGCTATTTCATGGCGTCCAGTTTTTATTGGGGGAGGAAGCCGGAGTACCCGGAGAGAACCCCCGACCTGCGGTAGGAAAACTGGCAATCCTTGTCAATTAAGATTGGAGTCGAGTACACCCTGCCTGCAGTGAGAATCGAACCCGCAATCTCAGTGTTGACAGACCACGTGATCAATAGTAAACGAACTACCTTGACCACTCGGCCTCCGAGGCCCCCAAACAGTAGCAGTAGTCTGACAATTACTAATATCTTATACATACCTGACTCCACACAATAGCAGTAGTCTGACAATTACTAATATCTTATACATACCTGCCCCAAACAATAGCAGTAGTCTGACAATTACTTATATCTTATACATACCTGCCCCCACACCACAGAAGTGGTCTGACAATTACTTATATCTTATACTTATCGGCCCCACACAACAGCAGTAGTCTGATAATTACTAATATATTATACAAACCGGACCCACACAATAGCAGTAGTTTGTCAATTACTTATATCTTATACGCAATAATAATAATAATAATAATAATAATAATAATAATAATAATAATAATAATAATAATAATAATAATAATAATAATAATAATAATAATAATAATAATAATAATTAATAATTAAGTCCATATTTAAAAAGGGTTACACACAATAATAGTAGTCTGACACTGATATCTTATCAATAACTGCACCACACAACAGAAGTATTCTGACAATTACTAATATCTTTTACATACCGGACCCCACAAAATAGCAGTAGTCTGACAATTACTTATATCTTATACATAACTTTTAATCAGATTTTACCTTTAATTAGATAGACACTAATTAAGGTAAACAATGGAAAAATTAAACAAAATATATATTTAACTTGAATCCATATTGAATAATTTTAAGTTTGTTGATAAATTCATTTTTTTTTTAGTTTTCAATACAAAGGAAGGCGGACTAAACTTTTAGTTAATTTAAACATATTTTATTTGTTAATAACAAAATGCATTCGACACACGTAAATACATACTTATGAAGTCCTCTTCGCATTACAAGTATATATATAAATAAACTAAAACCAAGTAGATCACAAGATAGAAGAACTTGTACACAATTAAAAAAAAACTAACGTGAGAAATGATTACAAAAGTAGCAAAATCAAAGTAAAAGTCAATAGTGGCTGTAGATGTTTCCGTTTGACTCACGTCACACAATAAAAAAATCTTTTGGATCTCTTAACATATTCAAACACTCCTCTTAAAATACTTAAATTTTTTTTATAAGAAAGCCCTAAATTGCCACAAGTAAGCGTATGCAAATCAATATAAGTTCCATTTGGTAGCCATCCTGGACAACCCATGATTGCTATATATGGGACATGCAAAGAAATAATAATTTGCATTTTCAATACGAAAACGCATAAACAGGATGGATTTGAAATAAGGTTTGATCAGAAGTCGTAATTAAAAAACGAGGCTGACCATATAAGTGTGTTAATACATATATAATGATTAATTTTCGGGGGCCATATCCATAGGGTCTTGGAACTACCCGCAAAACAGAATCTTTCCTTAAAGCATTTTTGAAGGCCCAAATAGAGTTAACATTTCAGATCAATTCTATTCCATCGCCTAATTGTTTTTGGAATAAATTATTGATAAGTGAGGGAAAGTCTACAGTATGGTAATATCAAGTCATCCCCATTTCGCAATGGATGAGGACTAAAACTTTGAACATTAGTGGGAACGATATGGTTTCGTATTGTATAAAACATTTTTTATCTTTTTAAAATTTTAGTTTTACTTGGTTTATATGTTTCATTTGTTAATCGTTTGATATATATGCATTAGACCTCTTAGAAGTATAGTCAAATATAGACAAACTTAAGCTAATTACCCAAATGATTTTAAGGAAGAACCATCAGTAATGACTGTTAGTAATTTTGTACTGCAACGCTTAAGTTAAACAATCGACTTGCTGTATTTATTAAAAAAAATATTTACATATCTAGAGTTAAATCAATATTACATGAGTGCACAAGGAATATTTTACATTTCTGAACATGTAATATATATAACATTGGCTCCGTTTATTTACGCCTATAAACCTCAAACAGTTTATGAATGATGTAAACAAACCCAAGCAATGTTATAGAGTATAACCTGTTTAGAAATGTGCAATGTTCCTTTTAATTTAATTTTAACTATAAATCTAAAAAAATTCTAATGGTAAAAAGATCGACGACGTCGTGAGACTATTTGAATGTTAACGGCGTAAGAATTTGTCATGTTATATCGTATAATATGGGTTGCTCCATTTGAATTAGATAATCATATTTCAGCTTAGAAAGCAAATTAAACTATTCTGAAATAAACTTAAATAAAAATAAATATAATCTTTATCTATAGTATGAATCAAACATGCAGTGAACGACGGAAGGCTTCTTCCAAACAATATATCCGATATTCATTACAACCAAAACAGCCGCAAAAACATAAAAGCAGATTTCGATCCAGTTGCTATTATGAATACCTGTACTGCGAACTGTAGTGTATTCAATGTATATTTAACAAATATCATACATTTTGCAGATTAACATTTCGTCGTAACGTGTAGTTCAGGTGAAGATAGGTTCCTGTTGGGCGGGGGATCTGAATTCTTACCATTTCATAATTAAAAAATGCAACCACTTTATGTTTAAAAATACAGTCCGTCCTATTTTAAGGCAAGAATATATTAATTGTGCAGCAAGATCGAAACAGTCTTCCCAATTACAAGATAATTTCTTATTAAATATCTTTAATAAATATATTGCGGAAATTAAAACTACAATGTAAGAATTGATAAGAAATACCCTAGAAGCCGGACACAATTTGTTTAACCACGGGGCTTACATGTGCGTCTTCATCATTGCCATGATCAATAGTAGATGAATTACTACCTTAACACCTTAAAGATTTGTTTTTTCAATACGATGATAAAACAGCGAAATCCATTATTGGAAATCTTAAAATAAAATTGCAATGGTATGAAAGAAAATCCATTACATGTATATATTTACTCTGCAAAATTACAGTACAAAACGTGTACATTTGAAATGGTATAAGCTCCTCAAAGAAAAAACATATTTCTGTGCTGTGAAATACGTTACATCAGTTTCTACATTTCTATAGTATAGTCTATTAGTAACGTTGAATGAGGAAGGCGTTAAATTGTTTTGTTTGAAAATCACGGATTTCATCTTATCAGCACAACACACGACGAAGACCTTTAATAGTCGTTTCCCTGAACTTTTGACATCGAGACCATATTATTGGAAAAAAACAAGAAACAATTCAAACGGATTGAGTTATTTAACTATTAAGATGCCATTATTCATGCAAATGCCGTGAAATAATTTTGAGTTCAAGCTAATCAATACATGTATATTTTTATTTTTGTGTAAGTGTGTATTTTGCAAAAGTATTAATAAAAATTTCAGATCAAAAATCAATTACTGCTAAAAATTAACGTAACTCACGCAACCAGGGGATGTGTCAACGAAAGAATCCTAATATATGTACTAAGATACGTCTTAGGATAATACTTAGGATGCTCCAAGTATATGTCCTAAGTCTGACTTGAGGCGTTCAACAAAGTTATTTTAGGATAGTCCTGACTAAGATTATCTTACGACCATCATAAGAAATCTTTAATAAATATTTAAAAATGAAAGTATAAAGATATATGTAAAATTTAAATGATTTTAAAATAATTGTCAGAAATATATAATTCATTTAATTCATTTCCATATTCTGACATAGTAATGGTAATATATTTTTTTGTAATTACTATAAAAATGGCATATTTTTTTTTAAATGACATTATATAATTTTAAAATGGCTCAAAAATGTTGCAATATATAAAGTAGTTTCGATTAAAATTCCTTATCTCTTGAGGTAGCCAGCAAAGACGATGATACGTCAACACCCGTCGATACTAAGACGGGTATTGATGTATCATCGCCTTTATTTTTTTGCTGGCTACCTCAAAAGATATGGAATTTCATACGGGTCGGTTTAGAATGAATAGTCGTACCCTCACTTTTTTGCGAGGTAAATCCGACAAATCACAAAACTAACTTCGAATTATAGCGGCAGTAAAATTCGGCTTAGGGTCGGTTCTACGGTGTGCTCTCAAAATACACAAAACTAGAATGTCCAATATTTTTATATATTGTGACATTTATTTAGTCAAAAATAAAGTTCATTTATCACGTAGTTTACTACGAAAAAATGTTTCCAAATCTTTTATAACACAATACATATATAATAAGAAAAGTCAAAATTTATTGTTGGTGTATCTTCCAACAAGATCTTATTTTGCGAGATAAAGAAAAGATTTAAAAAATTTGTGTAACATTACGTTATAACTAGTTTTTTGGCTCAAATTTCATTCAATCCTGATACAGCTGTACTGGGACACTTTTTTGTTTTATGCTACCATTGTTCAGAGGTGGTTGTTTTAGCCTTCTTACTTATTACCTTAATGATTTGATAGAAATGAAGTTCACAAAAAAATGCATGCCAACCAACAAATACATTTTAAAAAATTGAGATGTATACATACGTTGCTATTACTAACCTGGGGGACTCGACACAAGAGAGCCGATTGTTTTATCACATGCCGAGAAATAACCCCAAGTTTTGTATTAAAAGGTATCCCGCTCTGGTCCTCATTTTTAATTATTATACATAAGGCTTATCTGTAAAAAGACTATAAATCCGTCCGACCAACCAACCAAGAGTATAAGTGTTCGTTACGTCACGGGCAATTATTTTCTATCTGTTATTTATGAGTTGTGAAAGTTTAAGGAAAGAAAAGGTCTTTACATAATACGAAAACTTGGTTATGTTCTCATTTCAAAATCATAAGGTTATATATTTCATGTTTTAGAACTCTTGAAAATTTCCCCTTTCTTTTGAAAGTAAACAGCTTCATTACAAATATTGTTATCAACTGTTTAAAATCAAAACTATTAAAGTGGCAGTTTTGTCAGATATCTTCGGACAATCATTTTCATATTGGTCCCTTTAACTAATTTTGGCTGCAAAATATCTGATTTATGCATTTATTGTAATATTCTAACGTTAAAAGGGAGATAATTCAAACTTTTTATTATTGTGGTAGCAACTTTCGGAACACATCGTTGTACCGAATGTGTATAAAAGAAGATAAAAAAGACGCTCGATTATCATAGAGGCAAATATTAATACCACACCGCCCAATAATTAATACACGTGAACTCTGATTTTGTCTGATACAACTGAGAAAATGTCTGTAACAGACATTTTTTGACTGATTCAACGGATACGTCGTTGTAACAGACAAATTTTGACTGGGCCAACGGAAAAAATGTCTGTGAAGGACAAAATATGTCTGTGACAGGCATATAATGACTGTTTCAGTAACAATTGTTGTCTGACACAACGTTTGTAGTCTTTTACAGACATTTTTGCAGTCATTTGCAGTCAATCTCAGTCAGTGACAGACGAAAAACGACTGCAACTGGTATTTACAGTCATTTTTAGCCACTAGTGTTTATTTCCTCCATAATCCATAGATATACCAATTAAAATATGCAAATCTTATCATTGACAATTTTATGCCAGATATATTTTCATACAAATGATATATTGATAAGCTTGTTTGCTGATGTATACATGTTTGTCGGTAGCGAAATTGGCGGCTTGGCAAATGCATTGATGCAATCCTCTATATAGCTAAATTTTGCGAGTGAGGCTAGTGTTGCAGATTACCGTTTATCCCGGGATTTGTATGGTTTTATCAAGCTTTCATGAATATTAAAGATCAGCAGTTTCTAAAGACTTATTATAGACTTTTAATTCTTTTAATATTGGAATAATTTAACGAACCTAATTTTTGCAGAATGAACGTTTTATTGCTTAATGTTGTCTTATTGTTGTTTGCACTTAAATTTATTATAAGGTGAGCCATGTAATCCTATTGATTGATTGATTTATGGTGTTTAACGCCCGAGCAGCAATATTTCAGCTATATTCAGGCGATAATCCTATTGAAGGCCTTAAATGGTCATGGCTTTAAAGTATACACAATCACATGTAATCCTATTGTAGGCCACCACATGTGATTGTGTATACTTTAAAGCCATGACCATTTAATGCAAAATATATGTTTTTGTTGTCTTCGATATATCGAAACAATATGACCAAGACCGGTTATTTCGGAGAGAAAAGATATTCATGAATTATTCAGCATTTGATTGAAAAAATTAATACCCATGCAGCTTTGTGCGCACGCATTTGTGTTAGGCGCATCATTTTTTTCTTTAAAAGCCATGAAAGAAGGGTGGAAAAATTATGAAACCCTCGCACCCACCACTTGTCAAAATATAAATGTTTATACACAATTGTATTTTAGCAACAGATGGCAAACAGACAATGATTTTTTTTCTTTTATATAATGTTTTATATTGTATTAATGGTGTATTGTTTGCAAAAAATTTTTGAGAGTAGATTCTGATGTTGTTTGTTTGATGTATTTATGGATCCTACCAAAAAGATAGTAAAAATCTACTTTGCTCTAATTTTATAGATAATGCATCTGGAGAGCAGAATTTGGAATTTGATGCTGTCATAATACACTGATAATTTACTGAATTTTGCCAATCTTGCAGATTTCCGTTTATACCCGGGATCAGAAGGGTTTTATCTAGCTTTCATGCACATTAATTAGCAGCATTTTTGGAAGATTGACTATAGACTTTTATTTCATTGAATTATTGGACTTTAATTATATTTTTGAACATATTTTTTCATATTGAACATTGTATTACTTAATATTTTTATTTTATTTTAATATTTTTATATATTATTCATTTCACTAATTGATATCAAGTTGAGACATTCAGGACTATTGAAAGGTCTTCCACTCCATACTTTGGCATCACATCTCGTACAATTTTAAAAGGACATTATCCTACCCGGTAAATCAAATAGGTGTGTATTTTGTTTCTAATAGGTATTTGTTTTGTGCATGACTGCGCATTTGTCATTCACAAAACTTCAGTTATTTATAGTCTATTATGGTAAAAACAATCCACTATAGTCATAAATAGATATATTGGCTATCATTTTCTGATCGACCTCTGAACTCATTCAATTTTTTTCATGTGCAAAATATAAATACACATTTCTACTTACCTGTGCAAAGTTAACGTGTTTTCTTTTTTTAGAATACTCGTAGGTTTTTTTTTCAAAAATAACATGACATGACATGTACAAGATTATTATGAATTGAATGTAAACGCCATTAAAATCTGAAATGTTGTCAGGTAGGACAAAAATTAAATTTTTAATGTTTCTAAATTATAAATGTTTATATACTTTTTTAAGAATTTGTATTGTTTTTTTCGAGTACACATTTAACAATGCAAAGCTAAGCAGCGACATATTTAAACGATTATTTACACACGTTTGGCTTGACTAAAATGTTACTATATCTGAAAGAATATTTAGAAATATAGTTCTAACCTGTAAGAACTATTAAAGTCATTAAATATTAAATGGAATACTTGTTCTTGCAATCGACTTGATAACTCAAATCCATTCCTTAACAATTTTATTTGACCACCGCCTAAACATTGGCGTATATTGAGATTCGGGTGTCCGTCCGTCCGTTACAC
Organism: Limnoperna fortunei; assembly: GCA_944474755.1. Lineage (NCBI taxonomy): Eukaryota > Metazoa > Mollusca > Bivalvia > Mytilida > Modiolidae > Limnoperna > Limnoperna fortunei. The sequence goes on along the minus strand of OX104114.1, from coordinate 87,958,374 downwards.
TTGAGGTAACCTATCTCTTATCCGCGGCTCCTTATACATCACTGCATGTGAATGAATTAAACTTTCCCAGAATCTTTTTTCTCATAGTTATGTTGTGTACCAAATATTTTAAATTTAATACTTAATACAGGTAATTAAATGTGGGCAAATCAGGATTAAACCAATTGCCATCGTCTCTATGTCAAAGCATATGTTTTTCTATGGGAAACCACAAATACCATTACCAAAATATATAATTAAAAATATTTTAATAGGTACAAGTATAGGAAGTATGTAGTTTTTATACCGGGTTTTATTACTAAAATGAAAAATAGGCAATTTAACACACAAAAAAGGTCTGGCGGTATGATGTTGGCGTTCAAAGAAGAGTACACAAAATTTATACAACAAGTTCATACAGAAAACTCATTTATTTTCTGGTTCAAAATTTCCAAAGATCTTTTTGGTTCTGATGACGATGTTATGAGTGGTATAGTGTACATACCCCCCGAATATACTGCTTATTCATCCGTAGATGCATTCGGTGAAATACATGTAGAACACGAATATTTGTTTTTCCAAAGAAATTATAAATACATTTTTCTGAATGGAGATTTTAATAGTTGAACTGGAAACGAACCCGATTTTATTTATGTTCAAGAAAATAAACGCAATAGTGATTTCTCTGAACTCTTAGAATTGAATAAAATTTAACTTTTTGCAAGTTCCTAATATTCCTGTAAAAAGAGCTAGTCAAGATAGTTATAAAAACCGGTATGGTACTAAATTGTTAGAACTGTGTAGATGTAATGATTTATTTATTGTTAATGGTCGTAGGAGTTGGTACTTTTACATGTAAAAATAGCAGTGTTGTTGATTACGTTATATCGTCTATTGAACTTTTGAAATAATTTTAAGATATTAGAATGTTGTAAATTGTATTCAGATGTACATTCCCGATTTCTTTTTCCCCCATTTGCTCAAAATATAAATGACCATATAGTCAAAGAAGAACCTCGATAATGGGATGAAACGTTCAAGAACGTCTTTGTTACTAACCTCAATACCGATAGTATTGCCGATTTAGAAACACAATTGAGCAATTTAGAATGTGAAAGTATAAACTGAAATTGACGACTGTGTTACTAAATTGGGAAATATTTTTATAAACTCAGCAAAAAATACTTTTGGCGTTAGGTACGGAAACAAAAGAAAACAAGGGGGTAATGTTCATAAATATTCTAAACCGTGGTTATGTGGCGATTGTAAATTTGCAAGGCAAAGTTATAGGAAACTAAAGAGACGATGTAAAACTAATTCGTCTACTGAAGCAAGGGTTGAAATGAAAACAAGCTGAAAAAGAACATAAGAAACTTATCGACGATAGCATTAGAAAACATAGGAAAGAGATGTCGAAAAAAATAGCAAATTTAAGGTCTAACAATAGTAAAGAATAATGAAATATAATTTTAAAAGGGTACACACAGAAAGCAACCAAACATCTCCATGGAATAACTCTTTGACTTTTTTTTAAAATCTTAATAAAGCTCCAGAAATTGATGATAATATTTCCAATCTGCCAGAAATTGATACTGAAATAAATGAAGAATTTACAGACAAGGAAATAATTATTAAAAAAGCCTGCAGCGATGGTTTATAAATGAAAATATAAAATCGATTGATATTATGTTACCAATCTATGTTAAGCTTTTCAATTGTATTTTTAATTCAGGTATAATACCAGATAGTTGGTTATGTTTAAATATCAAGCCAATTTACAAGAACAAAGGCGACCCCCAACACACAAAAAACTTTCGGCCTATAACAATAGTCAGTTGTTTTGGCAAACTTTTGTCTGCAGTACTTTTAAAGAGATTAAATTCTTTCTCCGAAAAATTTTCTAATCTTAGCGAAAGCCAAAGTGGATTCAGAAAAGGATATTCTATTCTAGATAATATATTTGCTCTGCACGCCTTTTCTGAACTTCTGAAACTTAAGAAAAAGAAAATGTATGTTGCTTTCGTGGATTTTGACAAAGCGTTCGATACTGTTTGGCGGGAAGGTTTATGGTGTAAATTACTTATGAATAAAATTAACGGTAAAATGTATAATGTTATATATAAAATAAATCAAAATACCAAATATCGAATTGTATATAATGGTAATGTATCCCAAATTTTTGAATGTAAAAATGGTGTGAGACAAGGCGAAAACTTATCTCCATACATTTTCGCACTATATTTAAATGACCTGGAACAATTTCTAATTAAGATAAATGCAATAGGTTTGTTAACAATAATAGACGAGTTGGGGCGAGAAGTAGACATATATCTGAAACTTTTTATATTGTTGTACGCTGATGATACTGTAATTATGGCGATACCGATTTGCAAAATCAGATTAATGCCTTCTATAATTTCTGTAAAAAGTGGAAATTGAAAATAAACATAGATAAAATTAAAGTATTAACATTTGCGAATGGTCGGTTACCGAACAGTTTAAGATTTACATATAACAACACTGAATTAGAAATCGTAAAACAATTCCCTTATCTAGGAATAGTATTTACAACTTTTCATTCAAGTTGGCAAAAATGGAACTCGTAAATAAGTGCTTAAAGGCAATATATGAGGTATTATGGAAAGGTAGATTACATAATTTGTCAACTAAATGTCAGCATAATTTATTTGATAAAATTGTTAAACCGATACTGTTGTACGGATGTGAAATATGGGGATTTGGAAAAAACGATATGATAGAGAAGGTGCACTTGAAATTTTAAAAAAAATCTTACTACGTCTGAAAACATCTAATTATACGGTATATGGAGAGTTTGGTAGATATCCGTTAGAAACTGATATTTTCTTTTGGTGTAAACTTGTTCTTGTAAAACAGTCAAAATTGCCCTCATTGCCATACAAATTACTGTACATAAAACACGCCGGAAACAAACGTTTTTCTCTATGGATAAATCACATCCATAATACACTTAATCAATGTGGAATTTCTTACATATGGACACTTCAATACTGTATTTCTGAAAATTGGTTACTTACGCTTGTGAAAAATAATTTACTTGATTAATTTAAGTAAAACTGGAACTCATCAATCAGCGCTTCGTCGAAAGGGTACATTTATAAAATATTTAAAAAAGAACTTAAATTTGAGAATTTCTTAGAATCATTAGACGATAAAGAGAAATTTTTGTTATGTAAGTTTAGAACCAGTAACCATAAATTACCTATAGAAGTTGGAAGATGGAAGACAATAAACAGGGAAGATAGACTTTATGCTCGGGAAGGGAAATAGGGGACGAATTTCATTATCTGTTTGAATGCTCCAGTTTCACTAATGAAAGGAAGTTGTATATTGCATTAAAATACAGAAACCATCCTAATATCTTGAAATATAATGATCTTTTGTCATCAGAATCTGTTCCGGTGTTAAGTAAACTTTGTAAATTTATTAGAATTGTAATAAAGGGGGTGTGTCCTCCAGGTTAATCATATATCTTCCTGTTATATTGTTTAAAAACATGTTGTATTTTTCTAAATGTACATTGTTTTTGATATACTGTAAATTTATTTTGTTTTGTTTTTCTATACCTCTTTAAAGAGGTGCATGAGTCATAAAGATGTACAAATATATTTCTGTGTGCAGAAAACAAGTGATAATAGTCGTAAAACGGTAATGGTATAGCCATCTAGGATCAAGCTGTCTTAAGTAACAGCTAAGCATGAGTACTAATGATCAATAATAAGGGCTTAGGCAATTAAAGCTTTTTAAAATTTGAATATTTTATGTATAACTGAAAAAAAACAAACAACAAAAATTAAAATTATATCTTACCTTACCAAAAACAAATAAAACCGAAATTTAAGATGACTATTTTCGGTTTGTTTTTAACATGTTATTCATTAAAATCAACTTTTAATTTTTAAGATAAAATTTTTATCAATTATTATGCTTTAAAATTAAATCTGTTCTTTCTTAAATTATAACAAAACCTTCATTTTGATGGGTAAAATACAAATAAATTCTACTGTATATACTACACTTTAACCATTTTAATGGTATAAAATACAGGTGAATAATCAGACTATAATTTTCAAGAAATGAACTATAATTGCTAAAACAACAAAACACCTTATGTTTATATATACCCCTAATTAAAAGTGGGCAAACCAGTATGACACCGGGGATTTAAACACAAAACCCAATGTTTTTTTTTTAAGTTTTCACAAAACTACTTAAAATAATAAGAGCATTAATGAAATTGTAAATTGCTAAAATGACCAACAAATCACATTAAAAGGCCGCTTTTTGTAGCAGACAATAAAATTGAGGTCACGGTCAGTTGAAACCTACGAGACAGTCGTGTACTAGTCATTAGCAATCTATACACCAAATACTTTCATTTTACCATGCATGGTTACAGAGGAAGTGCCATACTCTAAAAACTTTAACATAGTCGCTGGACAGTGAAATTGCGGTCAAGGTCAGGTGGCACCTACCAGACAGTCATGTACCATTAATTAGCAACCTATATACCAAATATTGTCATCCTATCTTGCGTAGTTACAGAGAAACTGCCGTAACACATACACTTTAATGTAGTAGCTGGATCGTGATATTGAGGTCAAGGTCAGGTGACATCTACAAGGCAGTCATGTACTATTCATCAGCAATCTATATACTGAATATTGTCATCCTACCATGCGTGGTTACAGAGGAACAGCAGTAACCCAAACATTTTAACGTAGTCGCTGGACAGTGAAGTTGAGGTCAAGGTCAGGTGGCACCTACCAGACAGTCATGTACCATTAATTAGCAACCTATATACCAAATATTGTCATCCTACCATGCGTGGTTACAGAGGAACTGTCGTAACCCAAAAACTTTAACGTAGTCGCTGGACCGTGAAATTGAGGTCAAGGTCAGGTGACAGGTGACTGACTGGCAAGTACTCATCACAAGTTACCACTGGACTAATTTTGATTGACCTAGGGCTTGGGCTTACAAAGATATGAAGCAAGATGCCCAAGATGCCGCCAGATTCCCATACATATCTCTTGCCTCCATCGTTGCAGGCGAGACAAAAATGATATTGATACTGGTATAGCATATGCTTTTTTAGTAAAATATTGACTATGCACCTGAATAAAATCAAGGTCGATTTCCCAAGAAAAAAATATTATTTATAATTATTATTATACTTCCCGTACTTAAATTATTGTTCCAATTGGAATCATGTTTTAGGAATAAACATAAACATATAAGTATAAATATTGTTTTGTAAAAGGTGGTGTTTTAAAGGAGATTTATTAAACATATTGTAAAACCCTACGTTTTACGCAATTTGTATACTTTTAATATATGTGTATGTTCTATATTTAATTTTATATAATCCATTTTTATTTAAGGAATACTTAAAATTTCTTAACAGACTATACGATATAATATGGTTTGGGTCTGTTAGCGGTTTACGAATGGTGTAAACATACCCAAACCATATTATATCGTATAATCTGTTCAGAAATTTGAAATATTCATTATAATTTAATTTTAACTATAAATCTTATAAATTTTTGCGGTAAAAACCTCGATGACGTCGTGGAACTATTTGAATTTTAACGGCGTAAGAAAAGGTCATAGGTCACGCAAGTTATATCTTTTATATGGGTTGCCCGATTTGAATTGACCAATCAGATTTCAGCTTACAAAGCAAATTAAATTATTCGTCAATAGCTGCCATTGTTTATTGTGACGTCATTGTACATATAGTATTTAAGCCCGAAATTTTATGTAAAATTGTCATGATGACGGCAGGTAACTACCGAAACTAGTTGACCAATACAAATTGCAAACTTATGCATTTTACGAAGTGTTGTCACTCCATACTAGATATGCTATACTACGACGACCCTGTATACCTTCAGGTATCCACTTTTAGAAATATTGCCGACATATCTACTTTAACTGTCTTGGTTTATCTAGCTTTCTACTGTCCTTTCTATGTATTAACATTTAATAAATAACGTTCCAAATAGTGTAAATTAATAAACATAGTTCAGGTTACATCGGTTTATTCTGGACCTTTGTTATATCTATGCATTGACCAAAACTTCATCTCGGGTAAATGAAAATCGATCTCCAGTTTTCTGCACATCTATGACGAATATCTCTTCAGTTATGGGATTAATTGAAACTTATTCACCTCCTTTGATCAGCCCTCCAAAGACCCTATGTTCTACACAAGTCGATAAAACGTCATTTCGTTTCGGCTGTCTAGAGACAATACTACTAATAGTTTTGGACGACGGTGCAGTCCTGTTAGGAGTATATGCCAACCAGCTACTTTGGACGATGACCCGCATTAACCCGAAACAAATGTACAGATGAATTCCCAACAAGGCGTTTATGGCTACCCACATGAGCCTGCAGCAAATGAATAAAATGTAAGGTCGTGCAGTCGGGTCCTGGTGGCAAACAAATTAACTTACATAGTGTTGTTTATAATTTTAAGTTTTATTTCGGTGCTAACAAAATGTTTTATACTGTAAATAATAGTGGATGCAAGACACTTTCACTGAAAATAATTTGTCAATGAATTTTCTTTAAATTCGCCATATAGTTAGTTTTTTATACAAATTATCATCGTTCAAAATAAACAATAGGTGTTTCAGAGCTTGTTATCGAGGGGTTGATCATTTAAATTTTAAATTTTCTTATAGATTATACAGAGAAGATAATAAAAAAGCACTAAAATACAAAATTACAAAAATTCTGTCTAATGCAATTTTCTGAATTTTTTATATATAATGTCAAGCAATTGGTACACATTTAACTGATGGAAGGAAAAGAGGGGATTCGGAGTTAAATTTGTATTTTTTGGAAAAAAACTGGTTAAAAAGTGCTAAAAAATGTATCTTGGTGAAAAGTACCTACTTTGTTAAAAAAATCATTTTTATTATTTTTGCCAATCCCGAACTCATTTATATAAAAACTGTTTATTTCAACCATTAATAAATTAAAGTAGTCTTATAGGTATAATATTATTTTTAAGTTAACGGGAATTAAGAGTAAATAATGAAAGAAATTATTACAAAATTTACCATAAATGTTCAATCTGTTTTGAAATTTTCACAAAACATGTAAGCTTGTGTCCTGCATCCCCTTAATTTATATTAATAATATAGCATAATAATTTTCACACGATGTTGTGAGTTCGCTAAGAGGAAGATAATATGACCGTTATTGAAATTTAAGTCTGAGGGTTGAGTTGTCGGGCCATTAACAAAGTGTCAAGACGAATATGTGCTATAGTGTAAATTGGTTGCGTCTAAATAATAAAAATATTCGTATACAATTAGACTGCGAATCTGTTATGTTTTAATTTTAATTACAAATTAGATACTGTTAGTTTTTTTTAATTCATCTTTTTAGATCTATAAAAGAATGAATCTATTAGAGACGTGTGTTCTACTACAGATGATTAAACTAGGTAAAGAATTTCGCTAACACAAAACTGTGCGCTCTCCCACCTTTTTAGGAGTAGTAAAACATGTTTACTTTGCAAACGCAGCACATTTACATTTGATTTACAAAAATAATGTTTTACCAATTATTTTACTATTTATCTATATGCCTTCTGCAACAAATTAGGTCTCTTTCAGCACGCAATGCAAGTAACTATATATAAATATTTCATGAAATTAAACAAGATCATTTAAATAAAATAGGAAAAATGAACAACAATCACTTCATTTATATTTATAGTTATTTGTCTTATTACAGCAAACGAAATACATGTACATTTTAAACCTGTATTCTTATACTAATTACGGCAGAAGTTATCTTTATATTTTCTTAGTTGCAAGTCTGTGTACTATTAACGTCTGTTTCAAATGGACAGTAAGCAAAAACAATCTGACGCTTACCTGCAAAGTAAATAAACTGAGATTTTCTGTCAGTGTGGTTGACCCTTTCAACCAAGAAATAGCATTCTGTGGACCTCCATTTTTACACATTCTTCGAACAGATGAATGTCATCTGGAGTATCGTAATGGAAGTATATCTCAAAATTTAAAAACGAATGAGACTACAGTTATTATTTTAACAACAATAGACGAAAAACTAAACGGGAAATGGACATGTCGTCATGGAAGCAGAAAGGAAAATGCAAGCGTTGATGTAACAATTTTTAACAGTCAGCAAGGTAAGAGTCATTTTTTGTTCAATTTTGTATGTTCATCTATAAGGCATATACATTTTATGGCAACAGAAAATCAGATACACATCTAAACGTTGTAACCAGTATAATATTGTACGCAGCGAGTGTTGTCTGTACTTTTTAATAACTTGAAAAGTACTCTAATTGAGCTATTAAAATAACGTAGCAAAGTAATTACAACTTAAAATACAAGTCATTCTTAAATCTTTTGGACTTTAAATTAAATACTGTTTTAGCCTTCGAACGTTCGTTTTAAGACTATTTAATTGTATTATCAGTGTTAATGGGTTACAACACATGCACACATGTTTAGTGGGTAAATCAGTTATCCTCAAAGCATTCTATCAAAACTGTGTTTCCAGAATTAAGTTTTGTAAACACATATGCAATTCTATTTACTATAACCTCGTCTTACTTGCGTTGATTCTGAAATTATACTAAATTTGAGAGTTCAGACTCGCTAATAGGGCAACACGTCCATCATATTAAGGGGTGTATAATTCAGACATAATTTTATTATTGTGCAATATTTTCCATTAAAAAGGAGGATTATTATAAATATCTAATATGTAGCACAGAAAGGATTAAGTATGATTTTTGTAAATTATGAGGCGGAAAAGTAATATATATTATTGTCGGCCGTAAATTTTACTAAATCTAAACTTTTTAAAATAAAACATGAAGGCAATAAAAAAACACCGAACATCGATGAAATTGTAAAGAAAGACAATTCACAAATCTAAGTCCGAGAAACCGTCAAACTCCAGGACCAACAACAAAACATACCGCAACTAGAGCAATAATCCTGACCTGGCAAAGTCATTTCAAAAGAAATGGTTGACCGTACTAGCCCTGTGGCATGTCAAACCTCCCGCTTTCATTACTATAAAATGTTGGTTATTTGATGGGTATCATATTCCACTAGTAATTAATAGGTGTATCCAACAATCATCATAGCACATTCAATGCACAGTACACTCGCTGCAAGCTCTTGCATACCTGATCAATTGAGAAATATAACACCGTATGCAGCAGAAGCTGGAATATTGCTGCAGAGGTGAGACCGTCGTTAATTCTTCTGCTGAAAAATGCAGACGAAGCTTTTTGTGGTTTCTTTTATTTCTAGTTCTGAAGGATATAATAAAGGAAGCCACTTAGCTTATTGAGGGTTGTTAATTGAAGGACATTATCAATATACCTATATGTAAAACTAAAAGACCTAACTTCTGCTTTCATCTTTTCTTTATTAAGACATCGAAGAAACTCGTTTCATAAGAATACAGAAACAAATCCGCAAGGAATGGGACACAGTTTGTACCCATTGGAATTCAGATTGTCTGCTGAAAAACACATCCTCCAAAAGTTACAAATATGTTTGCCTTTTAGTTCTTTAGAAAAAAAACGTGTTGTAACCTTAAAATACATATTTGCAATAAATATGTATGTTATGTAATGTTTCAGATTTACTTGATAATGAGATATTATTAAAAAGTATTTGTGTTGTAAATAGATCTCTCTATCTGCTGTATATAGTCAACCTGACTAGCAAATATGCGAGAAAAAATCCCGTGATGGAAAACTGTTTGAATAAAATATACTTGATGAAAAATGCTTGTTTTCTTAATAAAATATTTGAAACTGCACGCGCTTTATTATTTACTGCGTATGTGTATATCAAAGAGTACTGTTTATGTTGTAAACTCAATGATGCACGGTCTAAAACAAAAAATGAAAACAGTTTCCCAGAAAAGATAGATGAAGTGGATATTTTATTTAAAAACAAGGAAGACAACTGTTTGGATTATATTTGTTGCAAGTTTAAAAACTGTCTGTGTTGATATTTCTTTGTTTCTTGTTTTTTTGTAATATCTGAGTTCATTAATTATCTTTCAGTTTTTTATGATTAGATTAGGAAAACTAGCCAGGAAACCGACAGAAAATTAAGATTCAAAAGTAAATGAACAGTTAAATATCAGGATTTAGACAAACATATATAAGGCAAACCAAAACCAGAAACACAAAAACAGAACGTAACCTGACCTCAATACAAATAATGGAGTCATTGTATTCAGATAATTGCAAGGATATCAACCCCCGCCAAAAAAATCCAAAAGTATCGTTCTATTTCCATGATAATAATTGCAACAAATATTTAAAAGTATTTTAAACACAATAACTGAATTACAGGATAATTTTAACTATAGCTGCATGTTTATCGCTGGCAAGTCATTCTTTGCTTGTATTAAACAATACATCTTAATGGTTTTTTACCAGACGTTAAAGGTTTATACATTATTTTATATTGATTAGGTATTACAACTTCAACTAAATCAGGTATTTATATTATCAAAACAACAGTAGTATCGAACATTTCTGACCCGTTTAAATAATAACAAAAGTGCAGTTAATGAGACTTATTGCAGGAACGCAAGAAAAAAGAGGTAAGAAAACATATTTGTACACAAGAATCAATACCTGTAAGAAAATCAAAATGCGAACAGAAACAAAAACACATGTAAACATTGGATTACTTAGTAAGCTGCACCTTTATCTGATCACACACCAGTCGAGTCGCTGATCGGCATGTTGAGAACAAAAGCATATTCAGGAAGAGGAAGGTCTACCTATGGCTACCAAAATTATGTCTAATTGCATTTCAGAGATGGATTTTTTATAACGTAAAACAAAGTCGTGCTGATTGCCATACTCTAAAGGTATGACAAATGTACAACTAATCACAGTTCGAGTTGATTACTGGTCAACGTCAGCATCCGACTTATCACGTCAGAATACCGATCGCAAGATCAGCATAACATATGAATTGTTAAATGTAAACACAATAGTCTGATGGATTATTCCAGTCAAGTTTTCGACTGGAAAGTTGAAGACATAAAGCTAAGCTTGTCGTAGAGTTTAGTTTTGTTATATTGCCCATGCGTCTGTTTTAGGAAGGTTTAGTTAAGAAGTTAACTTGACTATCAGCAATGTCCTTTATCTCAGCTTCTGGTGGATTGATAAAATGCAAGTAGAGTTACTTGGTAATATTGCCGGTACAAATTAAATGCCTTGGCCGCAGTTTCTTCATGTTTTGTTTCAATTTACTATAAAAACAACTCATAAAAGCACAAAAACAAGTAGACAGTGAGAGAACCAAAGTTTGTAAGTAAATATGGAATGTCGATAGAATTTCGTCAAAACATAAGACTGATTTCCTCTGAGGTAAGTGTTATCATGACCATTCAGTAAGGACATGTATATCTTTTCCGAACAAAACAGCCTTAGGTACATGTATGACCTTTAATCCTTATTTTAGCTACAAGTAAGGAATGATAATATGAGTGTGGAAAAGATGTAACAGGAATAGCACGTATCACTATACTTTTGAATCTGTCTCTTAAAATTTATTGGAATTGTTGTAATGAGTTTATAAAGGGTTTCTTAGAACTCTTTACAGATCATACTATGTAACACTGTTTGTACTGGTTTTGTGTAGTTTGTGTATCCAGTAGAAGATTTTGGACTGCAGTCTTTGACTTTGATAAGGAGAACATATAAAGAAAAACACTATTTGTGATTTTCAAGAATCTCCTCGTTGGGAAACATATGATTGACTACTGAGCAGTATGCTCTTTAAAGTCTAACATAGTTTTATCCACATCAGGATCTTTGACGAGAGATGATGCTTTAATACTTATAGTCAGTAGTAATCTGCATCATGACCTAACAGCCATGGCACGTTCGATCAAGCTATCAATCTCTTCATCCTCTTGTGTTCTCATAAACCTTTGCCATAAATTAATGATGAGCAACGGTTGGTATGATTTCTGAGATGCTTTTCGCGGTATTGATGTTAATAAACGAAATGTAACAGTAATTTATTTTCAAAAAGTTTTAAATTTCGGTTTATAACGTGACAGAAAGGAAAACAATATGAATAAAGAATTTAAAAGGATAGTGGAGAAATCAGAGACGTTGTCTTTAAAGTCATCAACAAAATGCCAATAATCAATTGACGGTTTTTTCTTTTGTTTGTAAACTGCGGTTTTGTTCCGAAAAATACCTTGTCCGATCTGAATTTTAAGTTACCATGCGACTAACCTTGTCCTTCGATACACTGGTTGGACAAAAAAGTGAACACACACCTTCCATCGTAAATCGAAGATTTAAATGCATGATTTCGAATAATAACAGCTTTGCCTCAATCTGTTATTCTATGAAATTTGTTAAAAATAAAAAATATAATTAATTTAAGTTTAGTTCCCAGGGTTTATACCTCTTTTAATGTTGATTCAAAACTGATTGTTTATGTCATTAACGTTTGGAAATATAATTAATTTTAAGGCAATGAACCTGGAACAATTCTTGCATGCCACTTACAAAATTATTATAATTATTTTTTATCAGTAAAAGCCATCCCCGACCAGAAAATCTGGTATATCCGAATTTGTGCAATAGACGTATATTACTACATTGTGTCCAATATTAGTTCTGAAACATGCAAAATCAACACTGTTTCTTTCAATGATTTTTAATGTCTCGTTTAGCATCTTTTTACCTATATCATGGCGTAAAGTGTTAATTGGAGGAGAAAGTTGGTATACCAGGAGAAAACCCATGACATGCGGTAGGAAAACCTGAATATTTAATATATATACATGAGTTAATCACTAATAACAAATCAGAAACATTTCCTTTCTCAGAAAAAAATAAAATAGTTAAGATTGATATCAAGAAAATGCTTACTCAGATTTGCACATAATAGTTTCTACAATAACTTTGGATTTAAAGCTTGTAACAACATCTACAGATGTAAATTCTGGTAATCTATATTTTAAATTTTTAGAAGACAGATCTTGCTGGTTGATTTTTACTGGTTGGACAATGACAGGGTTTACATCATTTTTCATCTTAATTCGTTCGTGTGTTTGGATATATTGCTGTATTTACAGGGATAAGCCAACAAAATGCCTTGGAGGTGAAACACTGTAATGTTACATATTACAAATAATGTTGATTCTTATTTAGTTTGCAGCAGTAAAACTAATGTTGTTAAACATATACTTAGAGCGACAATCCTGAAGTTAAACAAGTTGTATGTATTTTCGTGTCGTGTCTTTCTGAATCTATTATGTGTTCCATTTCGCCAAATTGCACCATTCTACTTAAAGCTCTATAAATTATTACAGCTTTATTCCATCTCAGTTTTTAACATCAACACTATGAATATATAAAGTTGAATAACTTTTACTTTGACATATTTTTCTGTCGTTTAATGTCCGTTATTCTGATTTTTGCTTTATCCCAGCTTTTACATATTACAAAATATATAGTTTCAAGTTTATTTTATTCTGATTGTGCAATTACAAAAATAAAGGAGAGTGCAAAAGATCATACATGTATACTGCGTATATAATCATCAAAACGAATGTTAGATGACAATATGTATACTACCTCTTCTTCTTGCTTTTTAGGTGATTTGGATCGAGTAATAGGAGACCAAATGACACAGTTTTGCACGAACATTACTCAGTGCTCCAAATGTCCATCAAGAATTAAAAAACTTAAAACATCAGGTTTGGACTTTTATCTTTTCAAAGACAAAAAGGATTTCAGCCTTTAATGTAATGCTTGCTCTTTTGAGAATATTAACGTTGGTTGTTCCTTTTAATTACAATACAAATCTGACAAGTTTTGGTGATTACATAAAATCTCCAATCGCATATTAAAAATTGAAAGTAATGTCCCGACAAGTCGAGAAAAAAAAACAGTTAACTATCGGTATGCGCCGAAGTAAAACACTAGAGTGAACTCAAACGTTCCAGATTAGTAATCATTCCAAGCTCCATCTGGGCAACTCTAGATATTGCTCATAATCAAATCAGTCGGGAAAAACCGGACAAAAAATTCTTTTGTATAATCATGTGGTCAAAAAAGGTTGCAATATATTTTAAAGTTGAGATTTGTATATTTGCCTGTAACCCGAGTTACAAAAATGTCATTTCATGTAAGATTTAGAAAGCATGAACAATTCTAGAGTAAAGTAATAATTTAGATACATAAATTCTATGCCACTGCTACCGTTTATTGTTTTATTTTCTTCTAGAATGTAAGAAAATAGCGTTTGTTTTGTTGATTCTGTTGGGATATGGAGCGCCACTGATCGCAGGACTGATAAACAAAAATATGTGTTCAGGTAGTTAAAATAAAATCAATATATCACTGACATAAAATATACATTCACAGATTGAGAATAAAAACGATTAACTTCAACATGCACTGAAATTTCATGAGAATAATAATAGTGTTATATTCTAAACTTACAAATACTCAAGAATGGTAAATAAATTGATAATTGCATTGTGGTCACTATTTAGGAACTTTAAAATGTTGAATAAGGTAATCTACGTTTCAGTTGATTAGTTTTAACATATTTCAAAACTATATCATATTAAAGTGTGGATCAAACCAACTTAATTACATCAACATTGGTAAAATTTATGTACAAATAAAAGAAATAAAAGTAGAAAAATGACACCTATTTTTTCATCTACATGTATATGCATTAATCAAATGTGTTTGTCCTTTAAATTTCTGAGTCACAACAAGAAAGGTTTATCATGTTAAAATGAAAAAAAACGGATGTAACTTTCAAGGATAAATTAGACGTTGCCGTATTGCTGCAACTCTATACAAAAGTAATTTTCTGCAACATAATAATTGGCAGGTTAAGACTTTTTTATGTTTGAACATTTACTTGCATATAATAATGTTGTTTTGTAAAATCCTATTATCTAAAGATATACAATTTGCCGAAATGTCAATCTTTGGAAAAACATATATAAATGAACATTTTATCTCCCCGCTACACACAAACAAATACATACACTTTGCTTCGACTTCCACAAAACAATAATTTTTAACATATTTGTCGATAACATATTAATTTGGAATAAATATATTTAATAATTATCTTTTAACTTAATTTAACTTAATTTATTAAAAGGAATGTACAATGAAAAACTATGATGCTTTTTATCGTCTTATAACTAGAAGGCAACATTTGTTTTCAGCTGCAGAAAATATTATGAGTTTTACTTTCGGTGGTCTATGTGGCATAGCTAGTAATTTACTGCTGTTTGGCAAAAACAGTAAGTGATACTTGTCATGTACTAACCAAACTAGCTTAGATTTGACTATATCGACCCATTCCTTATTTAAACTAAAATGCAAATACAGAAAATACAATTAAATTTTCTCATTACGTACTTATCCGTAAACAGGTTCAATGTAAATCCGTTAATATTAACCTTATTAAAATTGAGATAGCATATTCCTTTTCGTTTTCAACAACAGATTGCACATTGCTGTTAACAACTATTTCAAAATTTTAATTTGATACATTTTTTAAAATAAAAAGTACATGTATTAAAGGACTTTACATGAATATAATGAATATATATTAAGTAGCTTATTGGGATGAATAGCGTGTAGAATCGTAACTAGATATTATTTTAAATTTCAATAGATAGTACAACTGATGAGCCAAAGGGCATATCACAGGTCTCGGACAAAGATGTTACCGTACAATTAGTAGATGATAACAACGTTCTTGACAACAATACATTTTAAAGCTGTATGTATTTTTTTAAACTTTAAAATATATTGGAGATTTATCTTATTTGCTAGCAAATTGTAAGTTGTTTCCTAACTTGATTTCAAAAAGCATTAGCGTTTGTTTTTACTTGCAATTTAATTTTTCTTAGATATTTGTATTCACCTTTTAATATGTCACAAGGTAAATCAATATTGTTCTATTTAGGTTCATCTGTTTGTCGTTTTTGGCTGTATATCTTTATTTTTAGCCCTTTTTGGACCGTGGAATTATCTGTTTTGCCGTAATAGCAAATTCCAAAATTATATATGGTACACTGTATGGTTCCTTGTTACAGTTCAAAATTTAAACTTTATGTTTATAAAGATAAGTAGGAAATAACTTTGAAATATGCCGTGTCTGCAATATTTGTAAACATAAAACACGACCTTCAGTCACACTTCATACACACCAATAAGTTTTAACTTGGTCAAATAAACACGTATATCGTGTACACCACATTAAACGTGATCGTTTTGTAAAAGTCGTAAACAAATCAATAATCAATAATTGTATTTAATTACTGATGTTATCAATCTTCAATCTTAGGTAAAGCGTCTTGGTATTAAGTTGGTGATAATCCACACATCTTTCGTCTTCACCATTTCTACATTTGAGGCATATGGTGAATGAGATGGTCTGATGATATTGTTATTCAGCAACTGTCTAAGATGAGAATGCAATTCATCATACATTGATGGTGGCTTGCTTAAAAGGCTTTTCATCTATGAGATCTATCATATGCTGAACTCTATCTGTGTGGCCTATGTCACTGTCTCCTTTTGAAAAATATCTTTGTATGAATTTCGTCACCCTTCTGTATTTCTTTGACTTTATTAGTAATTAGCGTATAAGCATCATCGTTACTGTCATTTGGTGTCCCTTCAATTGATACTGCTTGAAGTTCACAAATTATAGCTCTAGGTGAAATCGCTATAGTGCTGGTTGTAACAATGGAGATCTTGATGGTTATCAAGTTGTTATTGTTATATTTGTAATGATGTAATGTTGGGGTAATATCTAAATCCTGTATGTGAGCTGTTGATAAAAGTAATGTTTACTGAAGCATACATGGTACTGGCTTGTATGGAATCTCTTTTACACAATACCCTTTAATTGTAGTCTCAGTACTCAGTATTGGGTAAGATTGCAATTTTCTTTAATTCTGCATATCTCATTAAAGCCAAACGATTTCTATTCTAGATGAGTTGCTTTTCCTTAAGTGCAGTGGTTCGAAATGTATGGTACCATGGAGTTGTCATTGATGTTAAAAGCACTCTCCGTGCTGTTCCTTAAGTTGACTTATAATGACGTATAAATTATTTGTTCCTAATAGAAGTGGTACTGTTTGGTTGTACTGGCTATCAGGTATGACTAATAGTGAAGAAATATTATTAATGTTGGTTTTTGGAATGATGATTGTGGCTTCTATAAATATAAATATGGTAACTGTGTTCCATCTGTACATTCTGTTTAGTAGTGCATCTAACTGTTGTAACTCTACTGTATCTGACAATTCCTTCTCATAATAAGACTGTGCAATAGTTAAGACAGTATCAAGTAATGTTGGTATTCTCATTCCTTCTAAAATACATTCTGTTTCTGCTGATTTTCCTAAAAGTCCAGGAGGTATCCCTTTTACTAAATTATTCCTACATGTAAGATTGGGACCTTGTGACGAATTACTCTTGGCGCCTATGACTGGCCCCTTGTCATAGGCTTTTTCGAGTGGTGATCTAGACGCACTCGACATTGTATCTGTAAATGACCATATTGTCCAAAACGTCTACATTGGGGTTCGCTTTGTCTAGAATGTTGCATAGTTGGTGGTTCAAAGTCAACTAATTGAACTGGTTTCTCTTGCTGGCGGTATTGATTATTGCTACGGGGTTGATAGTAATTTTCACGTTTATTGTTGGTTGCCTCTTGATTGGTATCCTCCTCTACCATATGGTTCACAGTTGCTTTTACTCTCCTTTAGGGAATTGATTTGTTGAGTCAACTGATTAATCAACCCTTTTAGCTCTTCATATTTATCACCAGTATCTGCAGTGACAGCTGATTTTGATGTTCCAAACTTCTGTTTGTTCTGTGAAGTTGTATCAGTTTCCTTTGATGTCAAATGTTCTCGCTGTATCTGTCTAAAGACCACTCGTAAACTATCAAAATCAGGTATAGTATCATACTTAGGGCTGCTTATAACTTTCAAGTCTTTATCAAACCAGCCCATAACATGGAATGGAGCATCTGGTCTACTTCTTCTACGTTCCCAACTCCCAAGTCTTGAGCCTTTCGGATTATGTTCTCTAGCCTACAGCTCCAGCTAGTAATGTCTTCTTCCTCTTTATGTCTTGCTCCATTAAACTCGGCTAGCAGAGGTTCTCTCTTGTCACTGTTACCATAGATACTGCAAGATCTCATCCCTGATCTACCAGCCTCTCCTCTCAATGATGTCCTTATAGATTCCTTAATCATCTCCACTGGATAAAGGCGTTGTTCCAATATACATCTTATGTTGTAAATCATAAAGTCAATTCTCCTTTAGCATTTCTCCCAGAAAACCATGTAAGTTTGGGTGGATTAGTGATGGGTGGTGTTGATCTTGGTATAGGATGAGAAGAAGGATGCTTGGTTGTAGGTGGTGGTAGCATAAACTTTGGTTCCTTCTTAATAGCAGATTTGGAGTCCTTTAGCTTAGGTGTTGTATCTTGCAAGTGTCCAGACTTCTTCAAAAAATGCATCATCATAGCAGCCAACTCAGATGGTATGTCCTCTTCATCTAATATTTCCATTTTCTGATATATATCACCAAAGTTCTTTCCCTTGGTTGGACTAATAACTATTTCTTCTAAATCCTTACCACCTCCTTACCTCATGAAGCCACAGCATGTATAGAGCTAAACTGTACAAAACAAAACAAAATTTCTGAAATATTCAAAGACCTAGAAAAAAAATTTTATGTAGCTGAAATATGTAGGCTACAATAAAGAATAAATATCTGTATGAATATTAAATAAATCTGAAATATAATGAAGATATATAAAAAAAATAATAAATGTTATGAAAGAAATTCAAAATATCTACCAAAAAAAATTAATGTTTAGCTGAAAAGAGAAAAAAAATTAAAACACAAAAATAATAAAGCTGAAATAATATAAAAGTAAGCTACACAAAATTGTAATATTAGTATGACCCCCAAAAGAAATAAATGGGAGAAAAAGATATTATTAATCTACAAAGAAAGAAAATTATCTATTATAGAAACAAAATCTGAAATAGAAATATATAACCTATAAACAAAAGAAACAAAATTAATAAAGCTGAAAAAATAAGGGAGATAATTCAGTGAGTATATTTAAATAATAACTATGTGGAATTCACTATAATCTAATAATAAATAAAAAAAATGGAAATAATTAAGTATTCAATAACTATAGTTATTATATGAATATGTTGATCTGGGTACTGAAATAAAATAGTTACATGTAAAGGCATTTTCCAAATAATTCAAGTATACATCAAAGGAGATAATCAATATATCAGAAAGTTTTATCAATCTGGACTAATCTGTACAATCTATCAATATTTTACACAATATCAATTAACATATATCATATAATAGAAATATGTCAGCTAAGGTAATGTGCTACAAACTGGAAAAATATATTAATATATTAATCTCAGGACACACTTTAGCTACCTAGATATCTGCAAAACAAAAATTCTATATGTACAAATCAAATATCAAAACACAATTTAATTATCTAGATATATAATATACAAAAAAGTTTAGCACTTACCTTGATCTGTGATAAATCCACCAGATTCTGTTCCTTCTGTATTCTAAAATATTGCGATTGAGATGTGCTGAGCTTTTACGTCAACAATCTCTCATGATTTTTCCAAAATAATTTGGGTTAATATACAAGGTAAGTAATATATCAACTAAATAGTATACTTTTTCAAATTGTGAATGACTATAAGAATAAAAAAAATTAAAGTGATGGTATTAGTATTATAGCTATAGGAAGGCAACTGGTATAGGTTTGTGAATGTTAGTACAACCCCTACAATTTGAAATCCGACTTATTGAGAAAGTGGGTCGTCCAGGGTTTTCCTGGAATATACTACATTTTGATTTTCAGGAAAAGGTGGGAGAAAGTGAGACATAAATGTTCTGGTTAGTCCTACTTTAGAAAAGTAGGAAAATAAAAGAAAAAGTGGGACATACAAGTCCCTCTCAATTACCAAAAACACCTTAACTGATAATAAGCCAGAATAAATAAAAATGCTCACTTTTTCCTACTTTTTTACATAACTATATATAAAATTGGCCACCTTCAAACTGAAAAAAATGGCCACCTTTTTCCAGATTTTCAGTATAACTTTATGCTTCCAGAAATCAAATTTCAGAGTTTAACAATTCATTTTTTTTCAATGTTGTTATACAATACAGTACAGCAAGAGATATATATCGTGACTGATCATCGTGATAGTTAGTAATTGTTCACATACATTGTAAAATCCCTCAAAATGCATTCAGAATTTTTGAAAAATTAAAAAAAAAAATATGTGTTTCACTCTTATAGTGGTGTACCACTATCACAGAGTTCAGTTATGGTACGTCTCTGGCTGTACCTGCACAATACCTGCAATTTTTGTAAATATGTTGGTTTTTATATATAAAGTAAGAGTTGTACAATCAACTTTGTATTTAAATGTTTAGGTACATAATCCATACAATTTTGGAAGTCTACCAATACATAAAAACTTCTTATTTCCAATTAAAAAACAACAGTTTTTCTTTTATGTTTTCCACTAGTACAATCTTTTTCGTTTCCAGCTTTTTAACACAAATAAGATGTTTAACATTAAAATTAACATATAAATGGCTGCAAGTATATTTGAAAAACTGGTTTACCTTTGCCCTGCCACACGCCCCACAGTATCATATTTTTACGAGAGAAGTGCTGTGTGGTTGGAAGTTTATTTATAGCTAAATAGACAGTCCCACAAGCTGATCCCAGATCACTTGTAAAGTGTAATGCCATTAGCAAAAGAAATGTTTGTGTTCTCCATTTCCCTGAAGAAATTCCCACGGCTCTGGAAGTCTCGGTACATTTCTGCATTTGTAATGTCAAAAATATATTCACATTGATTTCTATAACTACAAATAGCATGCCTTGTGCATTCCATTTGTAGTATGTCTTTTATATCATGTTCTATAGATAAAAAAGCGAAATAAATTTTATTTCGTTTAAAGTTTTGACTTTTTCTGAACCTTTGTATTTATGTCCATTACAACCTTTTGTTGCACATCTATAATTCATTTTATTTGATAGGAAACATGTACCGCCAAAATGGACTAAGTTAATTTCAGTGTTACCCACCGTTTCCTTCAGCTTGTTAATTATGTGACAAATCATCCAAAAATATCATTTGGACCAAATAGTATGATCAATTTTAATATAACATGTGATGCATTCCCACTTAAATGGTGTCGAAAAAAAAATCATATGAGAAGAATGAGACATACACGTTTCATCTTCTTCTGATAGTGGCAGCACAAAAGCTGATTGTTTTTTAGCTAAGGGCTAAATCTTCACTTGATTCATAATCAGTCAAAACTTGTCAATAAACTGCTACTGTCATGATCGTACGAGTTGCTTTCACTCTCAAGATGAGGCTTTGAAATATGTTGATCAAGTTTAATAACAAAAATCAGCTGCATCGTGTACATCTTCTGAATGATCTAATGGTAAAACATTTTCAACATTACACGTATCATTTTCATTTCCATAACCATTATAACGTTAAAAACAAGCATTAACGCTTCCAATATATTCCTTTATACCTTATTAATATAACCCTCCCAAATAGGTGAGGCTCCAACAGGGTAACAAAAATGTAAATCGCCGTTTGTTTTGGCGAGAAATTGTACCCTGTGTAAATTTAGGTCATCCGATATTGAAATCTTGTTGGCAGTGAACGTGTCTTTTACATGGCGATCGTGACTTAGCAGATTCATAACATAGTTCTAAATAGCGATCACTAACGCTGAATGGGTCTTATTCTTACATTTTTTTTCCAAAACAAACGGTGAGGTACATTTTTGTAGTACCCCATACGAAATAGACCAATTCAGCTAAAGTAAACGTACAGTTAATGTTTAAAAATACTTTAATTGCTGATATATTTTTGTAACTTTTAAGTTATGTTTAAAACACATCTGTCTCTTATTAAGTTATCCCATCGATTACTGTTAAATTTTCATTGTCAGTATCGAGGAAAAACGTAATATATCAAAACATAAGTGTTAAGTTCAATTTTTGGAGACTATAATCATTTAAGAGGTTTTTGTACATAAATCACAAGGATTGGAATGACATTGTTTTCTTAAAAGTTGAAGCGAATATGTGAAACTTGTGACCAACCTTTGTGCGGATGCGGGTTACAAATTTTACGCACCACCAAAATTATTTATAAATTTAAAACTTAGATACGAGTCTTTCTTCTACAGACAATTTTCATGTGGCACCTGAATTCAGACATATCCCAGGCGTGGTGTGAGTTGGCAAATGTTACGAGTTATACATTTACCTAATTAGAAGACAAATAAAAAAAAAAGCCAATGACTGATATTTCATGTTCATGTTATGTTTGTATTGGTCATAACGGAAGTGCCATTGATCATGGATCGGGTGTTTATAATGTATTGAATATTGTTTATTCAGTCAACATTTCAATTGTTTCTTTTGAAATAAGGGTCCAACGCGAGATGAAAATACTTGCAAATATCTTTACAGTGGTCTGTTATCATGTAATCATCTTCCTATAGTATAGTCGGCAGTTAAAAATAAAACCGCGAACATATTTGCGAAGTAAACATAAGTCACGTGGTCATCGAGATAACTAAAAGAAACATTGATAATACAATTACTAGTTTATATATTTAATGGTAAAATGTTTAAACTTTTTTATATAATATAATAGAATAAGGAAATAAAAAGCAAGATTGACTAAGTATCGCGTTATCTAGTATCTTCGCAATTTGCGCTCTTTTTTTAAAAAATCATCTCGGCTGCAAGACAAGATGGCACCCAAACAAAACGAATACAGAATCTTAGAATGGCTCACGGACAATAACAAACTTTGCGTACACCATTTCCTGTCATATACTTGAGCCCAAGAAAGAATGGAACAACTATAAAGAAGGAGACGCCGGAAAAGCTGAATTCCTGGCATCCCAGGAGAATGGGCATTTCTAATACATCGTGTTGGTGGTAAGATAACACATTACCAGTATTTCATACGATCGCCAAAAACAAATTAAATGATTCAATACAAATTTGCTTGATTTAGGCATAGACAATTGTTTTTCTTTAGTGACGAGAATATATTTGTATTTTTTTTTTGCATACTGTACTTGTAACTTCACAGTAAAAGTAAAAGAAGATATTCAAAATGACAGGTGATCGCAATATGAAGGGCCATGTGATCTTTTGTCATCACTTAGCCTATGTCATTATATAATATTAATACGAAATAAAATATTAGACCACACAAATAATAGGTGTGGTTCTGGTCACCTGTTTAAAAAACCTTAGGGCCGGCTGAAAATGTTTCGTATTATTTTTATTATTTTGTTTTATTTTTTTCAATAGAACTGTCCAGAATTTTTACTGATTCCGGTCTGAAATTACAATATTTTTATGCTTATGTTTTTTGTAATTGCTGCTTTCTTTGAAATAAACTGGTCAGAGAGTACTAGAGTAATTCTCGCAAGTTTTTCATTCAAATTCGATGGAAAAGCCTTCATTTCATAGATTTCATTACCACTGAACCTTCAAAATGTATTGATATTATATTAATCAACAACCTTAGAAATAATATTAACTTTTTGCAGGAGAAACTGATGACCATGGTCTCCAATATTCAGTCATTGACTGATGCGGTTAAGAAACTTTTGTTAGCAGTCTTCTCGAAAGTAGAGTTGCTAGAGAGTAGTGTGAGAGGGAAGTCCAATTTGAAAAGTAAAATAGCCAAGAAATCTCACAATGAAAATAGAAGAGAGGGTAAATTTATTAAAACAGAACACAAGATTGGACATTCTTTGCATTTACATTGAAAGTATTTTGTGTTTTTTTTCATGTGCTACAATAACTTCTCTATAATTTTACCCCTTGCAAACAAATTTTGTGTAATAAAAATCACCTCGTCCATTCATAAGACTTTGTAACAGCAACTTGTCCTAAAGCACAACAGTTACTGAAAAAAATACTAAACCTGAATTTTTGTTTGCTCTACTGGACAAAAGGCCAAGGTCATGTTAGCTTATTAATTATGCCATCACTATGCATCGATTGTAGTCTCTAAACAATCTGAAAATGAACTCAGAAACCACATAAACAATTTGACTGCAACTTTGCAAGAGTGATTTATGGCTATGCAGGGATGATATAGCCAATCAAAATAGTGACAAATCGTACGGGAATTTCATAAAACGTTTCACGGTTTTCATGGACACAGAAACACTTAATTGTTAAGATGAATTTATGGCATGTTGGCAACAAACAATCCTCATGTTGCATTGATCCGACTTATCCTGGTGGCTGTTACTAAAATCAGAACACAAGGTAAAAGAAACCAGATTGATCTTAACCTATAATGAATCCAAAGTTCTAGAAGTTTAAATTGTGTTAGACAGATGATTAAGAAATCACATTTTTTCTTGTTTTTTGCCATGTAGAATGAAAACCATTGCAGATAAAAAAAAAGTTGTTGACTGCTTCAGTGTTTAGGGTAAAGCTGTTGTTTGCTTAAATGTTTTAAAGCTGTAACAACGGGATATAAAAGTCTTTTGCCTGTAAAGTCTGTTAAGTTAACACTGAAGACAAGGTTAGCGATTCAGCCTCCTGTTTACACATTTTAATAGTTTATGATTAGTTACTTGTACTTTTATAGTACCAGTAAGCAAAATTATTAAATTATACTTTCAGATATTCTTATGATGAAATACGACACAAGTCTTTCAAGTTATCAGAGGAAAAATTTGAGATAGACTTAAACTAATGAGAAGATATACAACGGAACAAATTAACTGACATTCTTTTTATAAAAGATTGCTAATAAAACATTAAATACATTTTTTACTCTGTTTATCAAGTGGCATTTCAGTTATTTGCAGTAAGGACCAATGTTGCCAAAATTTACAGCAGAAATAATTTGGACAAAGCAAGAATTTTTAATTGAAATAAATAAATTAATATCTGTGAGAAAATTTTCATTGTATTGGAACTTTTAAAGAAAAAGTGGGACTTTAAAAATCCTGGAAAGTACTGCTTCTTCCTCTGAAGTAGTAAGAAGTGGCACTTCTAAGACTTTGCAAGTAGAAATAAGTAGGTCTTTCCAGGACTAGGAATCAGAAAGACTGTCCAACTTTTTATTGTGAAATCCCACTGCCTATAACATCCCACTTATTTCCACTTTAATTAAGTTGGACTTCCTGTGATAATCCTACTTATTCTCAACAACTGTCCTGGAATATTCCCACTTAATTTTCGGAGAGGAAATGCACTGTTATAATAGACAACCTAAATATTCACTCACTCAATTCAATCACTACATAAAAATTCAAATACTTTTTAACTATTAAATAATTTAAATTTATTTAAAGTTTTAAGAAAGATTTTTTAAGTAATTATTTCTCTTTTAAATAAGTTAATTAATCTCTATCAAAGTTTAAGAATGAATTATATATTTTATAAAACAAATTAAGTTTAAATTGTAGTTAACTTTTTGAAAATTAAGTTAAGTTTACTTAAATTTTAAGTAAATTCACAACCAATTAAATTCAATATATCAATCTAAACAGATAACACATATACAACCAACATGACAAACGCACAATCGTTACAATATATAAATACCAATTGATTTGACAATACACTACATACATCAAACCAACAACAAACTGAATTGGTAACATTAATGTATGCAATGTGGGTTTGTAAAAAAAATATATATATTAATAATAATATTATTACTTCATAAGTAGTATTTCATCAGTTTTGAAAAAAACCGGAAATAAATAATGCGATTATAAAAATGGTATTTAATACACATTTTATTTGTACATGTATCTGATTATTCTGAATAAAAAAACTTTAAATGTGCAAAAATGACTATATTTAAACATTTATAAAATTTACATATAAAATTATATTAAAATAGTTTTATTCTTTTATTAACTTTGTCAATAAATTTAATCAGTTTAGTAATTGTATGTGTTTTTATTATTTTAAACAAACTTATCCCTTCAAAAATCTTTCAAAGTGCACATTTATTCAAAATCTCAAATATACCTTTATAAGTATGAAATAAATGTGTTAATTAGAAGAAATAAAACAAACTTACATATCAATAATCAAGATGTCCGCCAATAATAGACAAGAGTGAAAAATATGAGTACAATACTATTCAAAGTCAAAATCAAATGTTAAGGAACAATAGAATTTTTCCACCAACCTATCATCACTCACTGAACCATGAAGACATGTAAATATCCTTAAGGACATAATTTTTTGATTAAATAATCAACAATAACAAAAGTTTGTTTCAAATCTATTTATAATTTTTTTACAATATCAAAAATAAAAATTATCTAAATTCAACACTACCACATTAGCATGTATAAATCAATGTTCTTTATCCAAAACGACTGCATTGTTCTATTTTTAGAAACGGGTAAAACCCTGAGAAGCTAACACTACAATGTAAACAATACAGTAGAAATTTTGCTATACTGCGAAATAAGGGATGCAAATACTTTATGTATTATAGACATGTTTTATGTAAACTATAGTTTTTATAGTTCAAAGTCTTTTCTCCAATACAACTGTATTGTCTTATTTTTGAAACGGGTTAAAAAACCTGGAAAATTTACACTATAATGTAACCACAGCAATAGTGAATATTGCGGGTTATGTTGTAATAAATAATGCAAAGTTTGTTTGTACTATACACAGATTTTATCTCATTATGCTTGCTATTAGTGAAATGTATTATTGCATTGATTTATATTTATGAATGGTGTAATACATGTATGTTCATTGAACTGTGAAGGATAAGGTCAGGCTGATAAAAGAGAAAGATTATTTCAGTGGGCAAAATATCAAAAATGTGACATTCTATATACTCATGAAACACATTTTGTGAGAAATCAGATATTATTACTTTATTAATTATTACCATAGTTTTGGACCATTACATTTAAAAGGACTCTCTTTCTTTTTTTAAAAAGCAACAGAAAACTGCAAACTAATTTATACGCACCGTGATTAGTATATATGCCCGAAATATTGAGCATAAAATAAAATTCTTTAAAATATAGCTTAAGTAAATGAAAAACACCGACTTTGAATAATCATACTAGAGGGTGATATAAATGGAACCGTGACAGATAAATATAGGAAAAATAAAAGCAAGAAGAATAAGAAAAATAATGTAAGCAATGTTAAAGATTTAATTAAAAAATTTAGTTCGATGGACAACACCGAATCCTAATACATATCAATTCACATGGGGCATAAAGAATAATATAGATATAGCAAGCAGAATAGATTATTTTTTAATAAGTAGTGATGTAAGACCAAACATTCTCCTTGCTGCTATTAGATCAGCACCAATTAAATATACTGATATTCAAGCTATGCCAATTAAAATATGGTCTTTATACAAGATATTAAGAATATGATGCCTTCCTTTTATTTCAAAAAATGAAAGACATGGATTTCTATAATGAACAAAAACAAAACGTAACCACAAAACCTTTTACGGAAATAAGATAACAAATAACAAGGGAAAATCAATTTATTAAATTTAATGGAAATAGCTTGATTTATAACAACTCGATAAAAGATGGAATCATTTTATTAATGACTTAATATGTTCAAAGTGGCAAATTTTACACAACTATATTTTATCTGTTAACTTTAAAGTATAACTGGTGTTCAGAATATTCGAAACTAGTGAAAGCGATCTCAAAGCATTGCATTAATACCATTTTAGAGAAAAACTCAAAGCATTAAAAAAGTTAAATGCTTAATGAATTAAGAGATAAGAGACACTTGCTGAATAAACCATGAGGTTACAATTTCATCATCAAACAAAATCTACAGCTTTCACAATGCCAAAATAAAGAATCTGTTTTTAAGTGAGAAAATGACAACCCACAAGAAGCTGTCTTTTTTAAATATCAAAATTATTGAAGAACATAAACTAAAATTGTTCAAATGGAAACTCTTCCAATATGTTTTGCTATGGAAAAAAGTATTAGCAATCTGGAAAATTTCTAATAGTCCTTTATGAAATATGTGTGTAAGTAGTAGAAGATTATGTACACATGTTTATCATATTTTAATATTTAAGGAATTCTGGGACAGAAGAAGGGAACCTTGAAAATACTTAAAATTGGAAATCATGTAATAAAACGTCTTGTCTTTGGATATAAGATTCGGGATAAGAAACTTTTGGTTGAATTTTCTTTAAGTTATCGTTTTGTTTAGTACATCGTATAAATAAGATATATTAAGTCTCAGAACAAAAACCTAAGAGAGTAAGTGTATTTAATTTGTTTAATTATGAATGTTTGAAAAGACTATAGGTTTGGAGTTTGAAAATCTTGGATTGATCCAAATTTGAAAATTATCGAAGAAAGTATCCCTTACTGGTAATTCATAATTTAATGTGTATGTGCTCTTAACAAAAGAGCTGCCCCATCAGCCCAATATCAAAATCTTAGCGTTCGTCTTATATCTGTAATAAAGTGTGTACTTACTTTCATTCAAGTGTATTTAATTCTTATTTATCCATACGTGTTTTATTCAGATTAAAAACTAGTGTGAAGTTCTAAAGGATGATGTAAATACGGATAATTTCCGGTAACTGTCTTCGTTGATAAGTATCCCAGGTTATAAGTATTAATGTTACAAGTGGGCTTTAAAGATATATGCTGTACCCTTAAAAGATGTGTAAACAGCGATGTGTGCAAAAAATGTTAATCTGTAGAAAAATATCAATATCGCGGTACCATATGGTAGGTATTTATTGAACCTCCTAAAATTGATCCAAAGATCATTTAAACGAAGATTAAATTTTTGCCCTTGTAGTGTGAACACTCCATGGGAAATCGAACCCTTGGTTAAAGCTAGCAAATAGGTTCAATAAAATTTGCGATGAAGTTGGTTAAAAATACCGTGGCGTATTGTTTTTTTTTATTTTTTAGTGTTATATAGTAAATAGAAGGGACGTTTAATTTTCCAAGGAGGCGAATTTACAATAACGTTGTACTTTTAATTCTACATTTATCAGATGCAAACATAAATGTAAGAAGAAATCGATTTCCTATTAGTTAGTAACTCATAAAACTTAAGTTATGTTTTTGCGTTTGAAATATTAAGTGCAATAGTAAATATATGGATAGTATTGGTCAGATTTTATTTAACAATAATTAAGTAGTTTATTAGAGACGAGTGGTTAAAAATCCCATGTAAGGGTGATGGTTCAAAAATATAGTACGTTTTACTTCTCGCAGTTAAAAGTGCATTCGAACATGTATTTTAATGTATGACATGCGTCGAAGTACATGGAAAGTGTAACTTTTCCGACTGATTTGGGTTCTTAAAGTGCAATGACATATTTCATTCAAATATTGAGTGTGATAAAGTATATTTTACCATGGATGACGACTCAAAACAACGTATTACATTAAACGTAATTAAAAATTAAATTCCCCATATAGAAAGGGATGCTCTAAATACTATAAACCTTGTGTTATTAAATGTGATGAAATCAATATAAAGGAATTCAATTTTAACTTGAGATGAGTTTCAGAATACTTTGTTACTTTTTGGTCTTCAATGAAAAGGGGGTCAACTTTTTATTAGAGGGATTTCAAAATACCATGATATTTAAAAAAAAATAAATTATATTACAGAAAATCAAAGACTTATGGAAGAACGGCACAATTCATTTAAAATAATAAACTGAGTGATAAAAAATGTAAATTGGGTTTAATTTATCAAAGAGGGGTTAAAAATACCACGGCACATTTTATTTAACGATAATAGAAATTGTTAATGAAAGAGGGCTTTAAATTTCATTAGAGATTGGTTCGAAATATGACACATTTTACTTAGTGTATTGGAGTAAGGGAGTTATATTTCCTATGAGAGAGGGGCTTAAATGCATTTTATTTTAATTATTCTTAGTTTTTTAATTAATTGGAAGAATTTTCAATCACCCAATTACCCATAGAAGGGACATCAAACAATGGGACTTTTTTATTATTATTATCTTTATTCTAGTAAACTAAATACATAGTTGCAGAGAAAATAACATAAACATAATAGATAAAGAATACATGCATGCGTGAAATAGCACAACAAACAACAATAATAATTAAGTAATTTAACCGGGAGGAGAAACTTTTACGTTCACAAGTTTTATAAATTTACACAATTTTTGTAAGTCACCAATATTTTCTGAACAGAATAAATGTTTATATTTTAGAACATTTGCATTTAAATTACAGTATGATGGTAAAAGTGTGTGTCTTTGTTCTTTAAGAGATTGACATTCTAGAATGTAATGAAATTCATCACCGATTGCAGTTGATCAACAAAGATTACATTGCCGTTCATTTCTCTCTGCATTCTGCCACCTTCTTGTTTCAACATGCAATCGGTGATTACTAGTCCTAAATTTACAAAAAACAATTGCAGAATTATATGGGAGCAAATTGAAATAAGATTCAAATTAAAGTCCTTGTTTAATGTTTTTGTTTGTTTGTTTGAATGGTGTTTTAACGCCACTTTCAGCAACTTTTCAGCTATTTCATGGCCTCCAGTTTTTATTGGGAGAGGAAGCCGGAGTACCCGGAGAGAACCCCCGACCTGCGGTAGGAAAACTGGCAATCCTTGTCAATTAAGATTGGAGTCGAGTACACCCTGCCTGCAGTGAGAATCGAACCCGCAATCTCAGTGTTGACAGACCACGTGATCAATGGTAGACGAACTACCTTGACCACTCGGCCACCGAGGCCCCCCTTGTTTAATGAGTCGGTAACATAAACCTTTCGAGGACTGATTAACCTGAGCTAATAATTATTGAAAATATTGATCAGTTAATTTTAATTTTAGACTCGCAATTACCTATTCTTCTGGAAATTCATATCCCTAAATCTCTGATCCATACGTAATAACTGGTACAACCATTTTGTCGAACATATCAAGTTAGCATTTAATTTAAAGATTCTAAATTTCTTGATTACATTATGCATAGTTTTTGTAGCATGTTCTTCTAAATGTCTTCTACTTTTTAAGAAAGAGCCATTACTAGAAAAATATACACTCAAATAATAAAAATTTCGTACTATCTCTATTTTCCTCATTATTAATAGAGAATCTTAGGTTTAGTGGCAATCTACCTTTTGTAAAAATTAAAACTTTAGTTTTATCTATATTAATTTTTAACTTCCACGATTGGCAGTTTTCACTTAATTTATTTAAAAGATTGTGAAGGCCTTGCTTAATTCTGTTAAAAATTCGTATCATCTGCATAAAAAAGTAGAAATATTTTCAGGTAGTTGTCCAATTCCGTTTCTACATCGTCAGAAATTGATTCTAAGCCAGTAATATTTTCTCTCGCTAAATAATTTTGAATGTCATTTAAAACGGAGAAAAGAGCATAGGAGAAAGATTCTCACCTTGTCGTACACCATGTTTACATAAAAATATTGCAGACATTTCATTATAATGTACAATTCTAGACTTTCCATCGTCATACATATTTTTAATCATTCATAAAAATCTACCATGATTGACTTTGTTTAAAATTAATTTATGAATTTCTATGTACAGATTCAAATGCTTTTTCAAAATCCACAAATGCACAATACAACTTTTTCTTTTTATAGACAATAATTCAAATAAAGAAAAAATATTTATCTGTCGTTAAATAACCTTGCCGGAAGCCTGCTTGGTTTTCTTGTAATATATTAAAATGTTCTACAAAGGATCCCAACCTTTCATTTAGAATAGAAGTGAAAACCGTCCCTAGACAAGATAGCAGCGTGATAGGTCTATAGTTTTTTCATCTAATTTATCTCCCTTGTTTTTGTAAATAGGTATAATATTTCCAATTAGCCATGCAGAATTCCTGTTTCTAAAATAAGTTTAAAAATTAGTACATAGTCATCAATCATGCAATCTAGTGTTGAATTTATATATTCATTTAAAAGGTTATCGTCACCTGGCGATTTATTGTTTTTTTTTAATTTTTTTAACTGCTTTAAATATTTCCTCATTAGTTATTTTGAAATTAAGCTCCTTGTTTTGATTTAGTTTTCAATATTGAAGGTATTTTCATAATTATGTTCATTTAGAACCTTAAAAAATTCAAACAATGCTTTAATTGTTACTTCTTTCTTATTTCTACTTTTATTTCTATTGAATAACTTCCAGAATTCTCTACGATTCTTATTTCTTTTATTTCTTATTTCTTTGTTTATATAAAAGTTATACTTCTTAATATTTTCATCCATAACCTTTTTATAACAAATTTCACTTTGTCTTAATCTGTGTTTAAAGATATTAGATCCATAGTGTTTGTATAACTTTTGAGATTTTCTGAATTTCTCTTTGAACATCCTTACATTCTTTATTATAGCTTTGCTTTTTAAAGCATATATTATTTTTATTTTTATTCTTATATTTCCCCGGATAAACACTACCAGATGTCAATTTAGCCGAGTCTGTTAAGACATTACAAATATTTATTACTGTTTCGTTTACAGTTTTCTTGTTAACTTCATTCACTTTTTTTATTAGATTTTTCTAAATTACCTAGTATGTTATTGAAAGCATTTCTATCTATATTGTTTCTATAAACATCCCACTTTCTAATTTCTACAGTTTGGTGTGTTTTAGTTTCTCTCTATTTACATTATCATTGTCAATGTGATTAATTGAATTTGTGTATATTTCAAAAGATCATCGGACAATAAACATCCAAAAATAGCTAACTAAACTCTAATATTTCTAAGCCTTTGATATAACGTAAAAAATGTGATGAACTAAGTGCATAATCTATAACACTGCTATTTCGCGTAGTAGTCCTGCCAGTAAAATTGTGTTCAAATCTACCATTAAAAAAAATTAAGTTATTATTTTCGCACAAATATATCAATTTTCTACCATAACTATTTATAGTATTATCTATACTATTTCTTGATCTAGGTATGGATAGGTCATCGCGTTAAGTGACGTCATTTACTTCAAAAAGATCAGTGATATTTTCTAAATACTTCTCCGATTTTATTTCATCATAGTGTTCCATTAAGTTACCCGTGCGACTATTAAAGTCGCCAATCAGATTTATCAAATTTGTTTTGTAACAAAAATGCTGCATTTCAGCTTCAATTTCCGAATATGCATCTTCAGATGTATATAAAGTGTTTATAGGTGTTATATAAACTATTCCAAAAATCACATCTTTTGACAAACCAAAAAGTTGTTTTATTAATACTGAACCATAGTACAAATTTACTTTCAGTTTTAATGCTTGTTATATACTTGTCTAGTTCCGTGCGGTAGCCTAGGGCTAAACCACCGGATCTATGGTTTGAGATTTTTTCACTATTTTGGTTAACTGGGCCTTTTTCATCCTCCACGGTTGGCCTATCGTCTATTATGGGGCTTTGGACGGGGGTGAATATTTTAGGACGTGCACCTTGTTTTTCATATCTTCTACGTTCATCGTGATCTAATCGGTTCGTAGTGTTATTGTCTTCTTCTAGAAAAACTCTTTGCCATCGATACAAAGGCAGTCCCACTTGAAGAATGTTTTTTCCCTGTTTGCTCGATTCTTGAAAATAGGGTCATAACACTTATCTTTTCTCGTTTATTTCTTTGGCGAACTGTTCGCTGATACCATATTTTGTTCCCTTCAGGTTGTGTGCGGCCTTGCGTACACGTTCTCTTTCTTTAAAATTGACAAAACGACAGACTATTGGTTTTGTTGTGAAATTTACAGTTCCGTCCCTGTTTTTGTTCGTTTGCTCTTGGCCAAATCGACGTGATCTGTGGAATTGGTAGGGTCTGTACAATTTTAACTGTGTTGTCATAAATTCTACAATAATTAACTCAGTTTCTTCTGTTTCTTCGTTTTTGTTTGCTATTGGGATACTCATCGATCTTGTTTGTAGATCTACTTGTTTTTCATACAAATCATGAAGATCTTTTTGTAGTTGCAATATATGCTCATTTGCATTACAATGTTCAATGTGGATATCAGTCAGAGTGTTTTTATTCCTGCAACCTCTGCTTTGTTTAATTCAAATTCTTTATGAATAAAGTTCAAACCAGCCTCTAAATCGTCAACCCTTTTATTAATACTCTCTACACTTAGAACAGCCTTTTGTATAGTTTGGTCAAATTGGTTTAGCTTCTCAGTTAATTTTCCGTTCTGATCATGGGCGCCCTGAATCATTGTAGAGTTCATCATAGGTTGCATAGATTGTGATGTGCTAGAAAAAAAACAATGTTTGGTGTAGTGGGGGAAACTTGAGCAAAACTTAGGTTCTGTACTTGTTTTACTTGTGTAAAAGAAGGGCTTTGCTGATATATTGACACATTAAATAATCTGATAAGTTCGTTTGTTGCAGCTATTGACTCACTTGTTTTAACTTCATCGTTCTTCTGTTTGTTTACATTCAAATGAGAGGTGTTCACCTGTCTTTTCGAGGGTAACTCTGTACTACTATTATGTCAATTTGTTTTCTTCCTTTTCCTCTGTTTCCTTCCTTTCTTTTTGGACTCATATGAAAGAAACCATATAGTCACCATAAATCACCGAAACAAATGATCATGTATTGTAACGGCACATATAATTATATAGTTTTTCTTATTTTTTGAGAGCGAAACAAAGCGTCCGATATCTTTATTCACGCATGATTAAGCATCCTCTTATGATAAAAAGTGTTACATTGTAAAGTTGTTTAAATATTCTATGAGTTCAAAATACTATGTCTAGCACAATTAATGTTTACTTGTATTACGTAAATAACTAGTAAATAACGAAAGGTTCAGATGATCATTTAATCGCTCACCTGGAAGACAGCTTACTTAGAAGAAGAGGTTGCCAGATAAACATTGCTTGACTTATACGTAGAGATTTTAACTGTCTGTATTCAAGTTTAAAAGACATAGAATCAACAAGAAAATCGAATAAAAGTCATTAAAGTTTGATAACTCAATAAAAGTTGAAGGCAAAATCTTGGTATTTTACAGTTTCATTTAAGCCTTTGCAGCATTTGTGTTACAGGGCTGAAAAGATCATCAAATATTGTCATTAAATGTCAATAAGTACTATAAGGAGTCAGACAATGTTTGACCAATTAAATGATCTGTAGGTCTTATTCTTTTAATTATTCTAGTAATTTACTGTGTTAATCTATCTGTTCCAAATGTTAACGTATAACAAACAAACTAAGTTATTTCTATTCTAGCTGTTTAAGACTTTAATATATAACATACAAACTAAGACTGTGTCTTAAATCGTCAGTAAATGTCACTATCCCATATGCAGTCATTTGACAAATTTGATCAATATATATGTGATCTAAGTAGATATAAGTGGTCTTGCCTTTCTGGTTATTTGTACCATTCACTTTTTAATGTAGCTATTAGATCATTATATCATTTAAATTACAGGGCGGAAATACTAAAAATCTAATAAAAAAATAGAAACAAAAGGGCAAACACTCCTACATATATGAGACATAAAACGATTTTCAGACAATAAAAAGATTTATAAGCCTTGTCCTTCTGATGAGTTTTGCTGTTTATAGTTTTACTCTTGGTATTATAGTTTCAAATTTTTTAATTAACAAAAATTGGATTTAAACAAACACTTTATTAAATGACAATAAATGATATAAGGACTCCCCTTGCAATTTCAGATTAAGTAGTTAATTTGTTAGACATATTGCTCATCATTTTTCCATTCAACGTTTTGCTCTAGCTGTTATAGCTTTTCTGTTTTGAGGAAAAATCTAAAATTTTATAAACAAATAGATATTAAAGGGCAATAAATTTTTTGACAATAAAGTGATTTGTAGGCATTATTTAGCTGTTAATTTTTGTAATTAAAAACATCACACTGACTTTCATAGTTTTTAATTTATGTTGTGAAAATTGGAATATTTATACAAAATTGTAATTTAAGAGCTATAACTACTACATTAGGTAAACACGCATTTTCAGCTTATCAATTTGATGTAACACCCTTTTCCTAAGAGACCATGGTTATCCTTTGATTAACATCCCAGATGCAAGTGGGAAGATAGGTACTTTAAGAATTACTGTGACCAAGTAGTCAAAAATTCCAAGGTTGTTGGTTCAAAATATCATTGCAGATTTCTTTCAAATTATTAGATGACTGATATTAGATGTGAGGGTGGATTCCAAATACCATAACACATTTTATTATATTTTATTATATGTTACAGTAAATATAAAAAATGATATATCACATGGATTTACAATATTGTGTTGTTGTAACTGTCAATAAAGTGGATATCAAAATCCCATTACGTGCTTGATTTAAAACTATAAACATATAGAAATTGGGTTCAATTTGCCATAGAAAATGGGGTTTAATTTAAAATCACTTATTATTTACAATGATAAGTGTATTGTAGAAAGTGTGTTTTCCATTTACCATGGAAAGGGGGGGGGGCGGTTAATAAACTATTGCATTTTAGCCTAATTTTTAAAATGGTTTAGTTTGTCACAGTAAATGCAAACGGTTCAAATGCCACTGTTTTGTTTTGCCTCTGAAATAATGAAGAGTCAACAGTAAAGGCAGGGAGGATCAATTTACCTTTTTAGTGTTCACAATACTGTCGCAAATTTTAGTTTTTATATAAATATGTTACAGTTAATGCAACGTAACGGCGGGAATTCAAAATATCATGACTATAGGGGTTTTTACTGTTGACTTAGAATGTAGGGGTCAGTTATCAGTGGGAACATTGATATTTTTATTCCTCATAACTTATGTATTAATCTGCTGACATTATGAATAAAGGTACACAAAGTCTTTATCACAAACCTCTAATCATTCAAGTTAGCAATTTTTCACTGAATTAAATGTTTCGGGAAATTTGTATAACATTTAAAAAAGTATTTGGCATTTTACCTTTAAATACACCATGCAAACCTTAAAAATATACTCTTAATTATTACACCTTGGAATTATTATGGGGGTTAATGACATCAATATCCTTATATATTTACCTATTAAGGTTATAACTATTATAATCTTATTTGATTCCATATCCAGCATAAAAATGCATATTTTAATAATTCTTTTGTATTTTTTGTTAAAAATTGAAAAATTGGAATGTTTCTTGTAACGCACAATAACTTTAAAAAAAATGTTCCCCAACATTTTAACCCAGTCCATCCATTGAAAAGTGACCCACCCTTATATTTCCTTAAACATTTCAAACCAAAACATGCCTCGGTATTTAATGCCTCCTCTAATGGAAATTGAACTGCCTCTGTGTGTCATTAGGCAATACAGATATAACTATAAAATTCTAGAACACGTAGAAAAAGAAAATTCGACAGGATTTTTATACATATAAATTCCGTCTGATTTTTCTTCACAAAATTTAGCTATGATGCACATTTTTTATTAAAATTTTCTGTTTATTTGCAGCAAAGTGTTTGATGCGGCTTTCATCATACATACATGATACCGGACATCAATAATGTTCTATCGATAATGTTATTTAATAAACACATCTTAATAAATTCAATAAGAATACGAACATGTAGTTTTTGGTCCTTTCTTCGGCTTTGTATTGTGCAGGATTCATTTTTATTGTAAACGTTTCTGTATTTCTGTATCGTTATGGTATAACTATCAAGGCGTTTGTGATTACTCTAGCATGTTTGTTTGTTTGTTCTTTGTTTAACGCCACTTTCACCATTTTTCAGCTATATCATGTCGTCCAGTTTTACTGGGGGAGGAAGCCGGAGTACCCGGAGAAATCCCCCGACCTGCGGTAGGAAAACTGGCAATCCTTGTCAATTAAGATTGGAGTCGAGTACACCATGCGTGCAGTGAGAATCGAACCCGCAATCTCAGTGTTGACAGACCACGTGATCAGTAGTAGACGAACTACCTTGACCACTCGGCCACCGAGGCCCCCTACTCTACCGTGTTTTACCCCGCCGTATCTGTATCACGGGACCCGTTATTTACACATCTGCAGCTGCCTGTCCTTGGTAACCAAAAGCTTGTTTGCTGACACAGCACCCGAGTATGAAATTATCTATCAGCGCGGAGAAATCTTTAAAATAGAAGTTGCCAGGAACAAGGTGATTATGTGGAATGCGGTTGTGGTCAACAAGTCTTGGGCACCTTTGTACAGGCGGATGAAAATTGCATTATTGACCTTTTATGGAGCTGACGACATAGAAACACTGATCAGCACGTTTTACACAGCAGTGACCAAAAATCCAGGCAGATCTTTAGGAAATATATAAAAACCTTAAGTCATTGCTGACATTCTATATCTGTCTGACACGAACGTAGACTTCATTATAAATAAGTATGAGCACGAATGAGCAAAACAGTATAGAGTTGCCAACTAAAAATAAAAAAATGGAACAATGTCATGACATAAAGGCTGCCACAAGAAAAAAATTTAAAAAGCTGATAAAGACCTGAACCTCATTCCCATATAGGATAAGATTAAGAGCAGGTTTTTTTGCAGCGATGGACTGAGGCTTGTTCTTACTTCTACAGCCACAAAACCACAGTGGATCTAAACATATTGAACAGCCCCAGTTACATACCCTGATTTTTACTTCGTTATCCTGGAATAGGTAGAAAGAGCAATAGTGTCAATGAAAAAAAACAGTAGGGTTGACAAATTTAAATGAGCAGAGGTATTCCAAAATGTAGGAAAAGCCATAAGCTTACTACATATATCTGTAATATCTAACAATGTATGACAAACACGGAATTGGCCACACCATGGGCACTGATAATATCCCTCCTGAAGAAAGGTAACTTACAACAATTGCACAACTAGGACACTATCAGCCTTATATATACACAAGCAAAGCATTGTAACGTGTTATGCGTAACTTTGGTCTGAAGACTGTTTGTTCCTATTCAGTGATCATTTCTGTTTATGGCTTCGGTATTTTTAATATTAACCTTATTTTGTGTGTGTGTTTTTGTTTGTTTGTGTGTGTGCAATTTAAAACCAAAAAGATTTTGATACTATCAAATGTTTGCTAACCCTCAGCGGGATTTGAACTCACAACGTTGTGACACTCTGGCTCCAATTAGGCTGCATTATATCCAGCGCTTTAGACCGCTCGACCAAATTCGCAATAACTTTACCTGTATTAACCGAGCTGAAGTGTAAAGATAGACATAGTACATGTGTACTAGCATATGACGATGGAATTTTCGTAACCAATTCGTATTAATCTGACAGTAATCTAACTCAACCGTTTTGCTATATATTATATTGGATGGCAAACTTACTTGTCATACAGTCACAGTAAGTAAATTATATACAAACGTCTAAGTATTGTGACAACAATATAATATATCGGTTTTTTGAAGCATACATGTTTAATACTAAATATTTATAAACGTCTACAAATTAAGCCAAACACTGTTAGATTTTAATACTGTCAAATTTTTGCTTACCCTCGTTGTGAGACGTTATAATTTAGAATATTGAAACCATAAATCGTAATGCCATGGAGTCAAGTTCAGATTCTTGAATTAAAAGTGCCTTTTCTTCTTGACCAAGACGCCTAGCAACCATATATTTTCAGGTTCAGGAAAAGGTAAACATTATGTTTCAAATCTCATTTCCGGTTAACAAAAGTCCTTATCAACAATATATTTTCTTGTTTAGAACAACAAGGGCTATCAGACAAGTCGAGTTCAGGTTTTAAAAAGTAACTCCCTGTCGATGAAAGTGTCAATCAACCTTTTTCAGCTTTCAGAATAACTATTTTGCCATCAAAAAAGAAGTCTATTCTGGTAGCATATTGCCTAGTAACAAATGTTCTCTCTTTCAGAACCACAAACAAGAAAACTTGCATTCTCACTGCAATTTGGGAAAGACATTCTAATTAAATAATTATCCATATCTTATTTACATATGGTTCTTTACCAAATTGATTTGTATACATTCTTAATGTTAAACATTTGTAGGGCTTTTCTATTACGTTGACTGTATATTAACGTATAGAAGCAATGCAATTGCCTGGTGATACACTACTATATTATCGCTTTACGTCATCTATAAGTGTATTTATAAATGCATTGATTAACAAAAGGCGAAAAATGCAACCTTGGTAATTCCCTGAATTGCAAATTGCATTACATTATCTGATTGCTAACTGATTGATAAAGGAATATGGTATTGGCAATTCAGCTTGCATCCAGTACATATCCACCGTCGACAATTACGAAACAAGAAAATACCGAAACGTGTTTGAAAACTTTAGCTCTTGTCAGCAGTCAAAAGCGGGCATCAGAATTGCTGGGAAACAAGCAACGCCAGAGGTGTGAATTCACTAGCGGTTTTAAGTTGGGCTCATCTGCTAAATTCTCAGAAGCAATCGTCTAAACTATTCTCCAATGAGTCTCTTTTCTCTTGAACTAGCGCTCGCCGAATCTCCAAATTGATTCGTTTGTATGGTCCTGACTATGTCCCTTAAGTTTGCGTATAGTGCCGTTTTGACCTATGTCGTGATAAATAAAAACATCCCTACAACTCTGAATCTTTTTTTGCATTAGTAATTCTGAGCTTATCATCTTGAATTTCACATTTCACAATGATGCAATCAAGTTAATTTTCTCTATTACTTTCCTTCCGTTCCGCTGATTTCATACAAATTTCTTAACATAATTCTTAATGGTTTTGCTCCGCGTTGATCGCGGTAGTGATCAACAACTTCTGTGATCGTTTGCGCTATGTTTGTTTCGTTAACATCTTTTCGTGAAGATAACAGCGTACAAAATACGTTTATAGAGTTACATTGTGTACCTTGGCCTTGAGGGCATTTAAACCCAGATTCTTAATTTAGCTTGACCAATACAATTTATGTTTACCGACACATTACAACCTGATTGATTGATTGATTGATTGATTGATTGATTGGTTGATTGATTGATTGATTGATTGATTGATTGATTGATTGATTGATTGATTGATTGATTGATGTTTACGTCCGGCGAGCAGTGTTCCATCTATTTTGGTACGAGAAAATTTGAACAAACAACTAATGTAAAATAGAGGGATGGGACATAGGGAACGCAATTTTTACCTCCGTGCTGATTAAGATTAATTATACAACCACTTACTTACTTGTTTCTTTGATCCTTAATAAAATGTTTTAATTATCTTAATAGTTTAAAATAATTAGCTTGAACGGGTAAATTTTTAAAAGCAATAAGTTTTTGTGAAATAATTAATATA
This sequence comes from Limnoperna fortunei, assembly GCA_944474755.1. Taxonomy (NCBI): domain Eukaryota; kingdom Metazoa; phylum Mollusca; class Bivalvia; order Mytilida; family Modiolidae; genus Limnoperna; species Limnoperna fortunei. The sequence continues at coordinate 87,916,923 of OX104114.1, read as the reverse complement.
TGAACACTTTTTAAAAGAAATTATGTTTGTTTGGATGCCGACTTTAAGAAATATTAAGCTTGCAAAAAAACTGTCAGTTCCTTATTTTGTTTGACCGTGAATTTGAATATGATTCAAACTGTTCGCCATAACTTGTCTGACATAAATATCCGACGATTGATTGTTTACTGAGTTTGTCCAGATCAAAATCCATAGCATGATACAATTTTTTAATGTTTTTTTTCTATTTATAAGAATCTCAGAGTTATTATTAGAATAAAATGTCGTCAAAGATACCAAGGTTAACAAATTTTTTTTCCTTCTCCAGACGCGCGTTTCGTCTAATCAAGACTCAAACCCAAACAATATGTAAAAATCCAAATGATTAAGATGTTGTACAGCTTTTATAACCAAAATTTCAAAACGTTATATCAAATCCGGCTATGGCTATCTACACCTTGACATAGAAAAAACCTTATCTTAGAAGCTTATCTTGACAGAAAACTATCCATATCCATTTAAAATGATTAAAACTGTTTGAGCACAATTTTCACAACTGCTGTTTTAGCTGGTCGTGCGCTCAGAACCAAAGTTATTTTAAAAAAGAAACGAATTTAAAAGCTTTTGTTTATATTCTATAAAAGTTATAGTATTTATAGTATATAATAAAGAACATTTATGCAAACATTTAACTATTTCGTCTCTGTTCGTAGGTTTTTGCACATCCTCATTTAGCCTCCGCATTACGTATGTCGCATTGACCTACATGAAAGCAATTACTTTAACTACTCTACTCATACAGAGAGAAATAAGGCTAGAAAGTAATTGGGCTTATTTTTTTTTATTTAGTTTAAAAACTGTTTGAGAGGTGTTAAAAATATTTTTGGTTTGTAAAATTATATAAAAAAGTATTTACTACTTATCAGTTGTAAATAAATAATTCCTAATAATCTCATTTGAAACAGGAACAGTCTATACTAGCGGGACATGTCACCGGTGTTTTCGGCAAAATTTCCAGGACACTAACGCAGAGCTTACACTTAACTTAGGTCGGTTATTATCATATTTAGAATTGAATCGCATACGGCTGGCATTAGTTTCGAACTTTGTTAAAATGTAATCGGGTTCGGTACGGTATGATATGATTTTCGTTTTAATACATTATTTACGATTTTCTAGAGCTTTTCGGTGCGTTCATCTATATTTATTTACAATACAAATATGTCATGTCATATTGGATTATTATAATTTGTTATTCACGTGATTCGTGAATTAAACTAAAACAAATTGCCCAGTTAACATTTTATTGAATTGTCCTTATTATTTCTCATAAGATTTGAATATTTTTGTACATATATCTTTATTTGTTAGGTAAAAAGAATACAATTCTTTGATAATGAGAAGAAAAAAGAAAATAAACAAAAACACAAGCCAATTAAAATTAAAAACTGTTAATTATCACGATTAACATTTTATTGCAGTGTCATTATTAATTATCATTAGCTTAGAATGTTTACAAATATTCATCTTAAATTAAGTAAATTGTTTTGTAAAAAGAATATTATTATTTGGTATTTTTCTAAATAATTATGAGAGAAAAAATGGAAGCAAAAAAGACAAAAGTGAACAAAAACACAAGACCAATTTTTAGAACCTTTACTAACATCACTGCTCAAACTACATGTATTAAAAGTATCATAAAGGTTAAAATGTTCTAGCAATTTTTCATTATACCAAGTTTCATTTTCAATTACTAAGCAATGGTCAAAAATAGACAGGCTATCACAAAAACAGGGATTACATATACATACAGAACAGACGGGGCTTTTAGGTACATCTATATCATTATTAACAATAAAATCAACGATCCCTAACTCAGTTGAAACACAAAGAGTTTCCCCCGGGCTATCCTAGTACACAGTATCATCAGCCATTGGGGAGGGGTCGGATTGTCGCTGTCTCTTGAATGGTCTAGCATTTTGCTTCGGCGTTCTGAGAAGAGAGTCGCGGTATCCAAATCTCTTTTCGCGCGTCTCTTCACCCGTGTTTTCCGGTATGTAATGTATGCCGTTTATAAATAGTTTGTCACGCACCAGCACTGCATTTTTACGCTGTCGTTTAGCGTCTTTAAAAACATGATACAGTTTTTTACGTCTATCTTCAACGGCTTTTGGGAACTGTTCGTGAATTCCCCAATCGGTATTCTTTAGCCATGTCGCATTTGCAAGAACGTTACGCAGATCTTTGTGATAAAGAAACCTCGCCACAATCGGCGGTCGAGCTTTGTGGTTACGCCTCTTACCAAAATGGTGTATGTTACCGAACTCAATATGGTGTTCAATGCCAAGTTGCTCTTTAATAAACCTTCGTAATTTCATTTCTACGTCTTCGTTCGGCTGTTCGGCGAGGTTAGGAAAAATTAAGTTGTTCTTCATTGATCTACAATGTAGATCTTCAATGGTGTCATGTAGCTGTCGAATTGCATCGTTATTGCTCGATCCTACATCAGCAACATTACCTAATGCAATTTTTTTCTCGATGACGGTAACACGAGTAGTCAGGTTTTCGATGTCCTTCTCGAGTAGTTGTTTTGTGTCTGCTTCAAGTCTTTGGATTTTAGCGTCATGATTACTGATGTTTCAAGTGTTTGTTTTGATTTGGCTATCGATCTTATCAAAGAGGTTACTTAGACCTTGACAGCTTGTTTCACACTGTGCGAATTTCTTACTCAGATCGGCTGTTTCATTTTCAAGTTTTCTAACCCTTCCCGACACAGAAAGTATGGATTGATTTAGCACTTCGAATTTCTTATCCATGTTTTTCTCCATTCGTTCAATGCTACCTTCAATGTGTGTTACTAGTTGTAAAATCATACTTAATAAAGCGTTGGGATTGTCAGATCCTGCATCAAGGTCAAAAGGTCAATAGGCCATGTTTACTTATGATCAGCTAATTTTACTAAGAGTATAACAACGGGTCCAAAGTCCATTCTTGTCTAAGTAATCGTGAGCACATTTCGTTGATGTTTATACTGTATACCCTCTGGGTATTTCAGGCCGGGTCTCTATGAAGATTTAAAAAAACACAATTGAAATGGGTTTAGAGACATTAAAACATAAAAATAATAAAGTCTATGAATAGATAAAGAAACAATATTCACGTTATACGGAAGTTAGCTCCAAAGTTCATAACTACCCTCTACTAAAACTATAGAAATGTCGGACACAAAAATACTCCATTCATTCAATCCAAGTCCAAAATAATGCAACTCATTGTAACCGTGTCGTCAAAGAGGGATTTTTTGTCCAGAGGTGATAGTGATATTAACTTAGATTTGCTACTCGTGCAGTATACTGCTTCTGAGATTGATTCAGATTGTGAAAATCCTCCGTCTAAGAAGACCAAAAAAGCCAGTACCCAACAACTGTACAAGTACCCAGAATGAGACCCAGAATGAGACTTATCATATTCCTCTGTGTCTTGTTTCTGTGGTAATCTAACAAAGAAACATTGTATAGGTAACATAAAGAGTAAGTTTTTAAGAATATTTTATTGTTATGTATGCATTTCTTATCTGTTTCCTGTGAAATAGGAAATGTGTGAAAGAGACAACCCTCAACATTTAGCAAAAAGAAAACCATCCTTAAAGTGTAATGACAATGTAACATTTAACACTGTCAGGTAAACTCAGTAGGAATTACAGGATGTAATTTCCAACAGTAATATACAATTCAATAAAATTTCTGTCTGCCTCACACCATGTGTGGTAACTAAGGCAATCTGTATAATTATAAACCTTTCAGGTAAACACAGTAGAAATTACAAGATGATATTTCAAACAGTAATTCACTAATAAACGAATTAATAAAATTTTCTGTCTGCCTCACACCATGTGGGGCAACCAAGGCAATCTGTATAGTTATAAACCTGTCAGGTAAACACATTAGGAATTACAGGATAAACTAATTAATAAAATTTGTCTGTCTGTTTTAAGCGTACCACTTTGTCTGTGTCAATGGCGCAACTTTCACATCTTTACCATTAAACAATCAAATTTAAATCAACAAATAAAACTATCAAAGTCCATGCCAATTAAGTTTCTCTGACAAAATCAAACACCTAGACTCACAAGGCCCAGTCGACAATTAGTACATAAGTATACACGAGTATTAAAAAAATAATATCAATTTTATTTAAGAAAAATGTCAATTTTAAAAAAATAAAAGTTTCCATGTAATTTAATTCCAATTAAGTTAAACAATTTTACAAATCATTATGAATTTTGAATTTTACTGTCTTTTGGCCTTGTGAGTTTCGTCCCTTTTTTTATAAATTAAACATATAATACAGAATGTTTTCAAATTTGCCTATGAGGTGTGTTCGGGACTCGTCAGTAGGTAACACACCAGGAAACTGATCATATAAAAAGAAACATAAACCATATGTAAAATGGCAGCAAAACATCAAGAATGTGTGTCCGCACATAAAGCACAATTGACTTTCAAGAAGGCATCTGAAACAACAAAATTATAATTAACGTGTACTATGTAAGCAAGTAAATAGATGTATGTAGCCAAGATAGGGACCAGTGTTCCCAAATATTAACAAGTTTCCAATACTACAAATCGTTGCAAAAACACGTGAAACCTACTTTTAAGCAGTCTTATGCACAGGACTACCTGTACATTGTCATGAAAATCAAAATTGGTTCTGATCACACAAAGAGTAATGAAGTGATGCCATTTTACAAGTGGTTGTATGGTCGGTGTATATTGCCAAGATGGGACAGGTGTTTACAAATATTAACAAGTTTCCAATTCCCCCTATTCATGCCAAAACACATAAAACCTACATTTAAGCAGTCTTATGCACAAGACTATCTATAAATTTTTATAAAAACCAAGGATAGTTGTGATAAAACGAAGGGACCGGTGTTCTCAAATATTAACAAGTTTCAAGTACTCCAAATTCATGCAAAAAACACATAAAACCTACATTTAAGCAGCCTAATGCATAGGACTATCTATAAATTTTCATAAAAACCAAGTTTGTTGTAATCACACAAAGGGTGGTGAATTTATGCCATGTACAGTTGGGGTTAAATGAAGGAAAAAACCACTACGATATTACGCACATGTTGGACAACAACATTTTAGTACTGTTTTCTGGCTAAACGTGGAATGACAGCGTGTAATTTGACGAAATCAAAACATATGATTGTTGTTTAAAAACAAAAAGTGAATATCATACTATAAAAAATAAATACTAAATATTATTTTACTATATTGGTGAACAAATCAATTTTGAGAGAGAAAAAATTCCAAGCACACTATCAATTAAATGGCGGAATGTTAATTCCGGAAACGGAACGGAACGGATACGTCAAATTTCTGCCGTGGCACAGAATTATCGAACTGTATTATGACATGTCCCGTTAGTATAGACTGTCCCTGTTTGAAAAAAAAACCGTACATGTGTATGAATATCTAGCAAGATTTTCTACCATATATGACATTGAAATAAGCACCACAGTATGCAGAATGTAGGTAAACTATGAAATAGACGCAAAACACGTTATTATAAATGTTTTATATTGCGTCTGGCCAGTTTATGGTTCTGTATCGAAGTAGAGACGTTATATATTCCACATGCAGCATATATTACCAGCCTGATTTCGCCACTTATGGTTCTGTGATATATTTTCCTAATCTTATTGTGAATACTTTGTTAAGTATGTAATCTTTTTATAGCAACTTGATATGTTATTCAGAACTTTACCGAATATTAAACGATAGAGTATTTTCCTATTACTAGATTCACAGTGTACTAATAGCATTTTTAGTTGTATAGTAGTTAACTTTGATTGCATGTACATCATATAGATGTGAATGAAGTGGATATTTTAAACCTAGTTCCACGGACGTGGACTGGTGAGAGTCATATGTGTTTGTTGATAACTGTGATTATCTCCCTTAAATTTATTATCATTATAAGCGTATATATTCATATATTTCGTTGATAAATTACTAATTAGTCAGGTTTACTAGATATGTTGATTTGTAAAAGATTTTTGTCGTTTGCAAGTTTAAGTTGTGAATTACACCTTGGTATTATACTTGTAACTTCAGTTTTAATTGATCATATTGTTCATGCTTATGAATTGTTATCATTTTCTAGGTTTTTTTATGTTAATCATGTTCTTGGCGTAATTTAGATATGGGAAAGAAACTCTTGTTTTCTTTTGAACTCCTTGAGAGGATCTGTTTCAATGGCGCCCAACGAAATTGGTGAATCGGTTGGCATTATAGCCTTTGACGAGGTCGTTACACATTACACAATACTACACTGGACATTAGGTATTAATTCTAATATTATTGTGCTTTATTGACACTGTTGCTGTTGATTAAATTGACATTACAATACAGTATTTTTTTAAAGCAATAACATTTTAATTGTGGCTTTTTTGTCTTAACCTTAGTTGATTGGTGTGTAAATTTACTGTCTGTGAAATTTAAACAGTGTCACTTCTTGAAACTTTGACCTTTATTTACATAAATGTTTCAGGTCTCATAAGATAAGTTTATGTTTTTATAAGTACGTAATTATTATTTTATATTCAAAACTGTTCATCAAGTTTGTTTACATGTGCCAACCTATCTGTTAAATGAGTTTAAAATTAACACATTGATGTATATATTGTATTGATGCATGATGTTATTGTGTATTCATTGTGCTGTGATATTGTGACATTACAAAATTAAATTGAAATTAAGTGAAGGACGATTTAGGTAACTCGTAGTACAATACATAAAAGGTACATTTCATCGGTATTCACATGAACTCTTGTAGAGTAAGTATATAACTCAATTGATCAACGAAGGAAAGATAAAGTGCGAACTGACTGACACAAATTTCCATTGTGGAAAGTCATATTTTTTAAGGTTGACATTTTGCGTTGTGCTGGTAGTTTGATATTTCTAGTTCTTTTTTGTCTACTGATTAGATCTTGCCATTTTTAGTTTCGACTGATAGTGCACAGACAAATTTATTATTATGTTTTATATATTGACAACAATGAAATACCTAGATGTTCCAGTGAAATATATGCATGTATATCACATGTGAATTAAATTTAGTTTTTTCACTCCCTGAAACTGACGTCACAATGTATCTATTTAACGACATTGCTAGCGAACATTGGTGCGAAGAACATTCACAATAAATTTCCCTTATGTTATTTACGACATATTAAATATTCGTCAAAGTAATAAACAGGATAAAAAATCGGACATCGTAAATATTGAAAATATTATCACTGGTTCCAAAACACATTCAGATTTGATTGTTCCGCACAGTTATGTTATCTGATCCTCTCCAACACATGAAAAGCGAACTGCAACATCAACTTCTTTAAAACAGAAAAACAGATTCAGCAACAAACAGTAATGGTTAAACAATTGTCAAAGGATGAACGATCATCCAAACAACCAACGACTACTATTAACTGTAGAAACGGAGACCAATATTTACCTGTATTTACCTTAACCACTGATCAACCATTTATCGACCACTGAATAGAAATCAACAACGAAACACTGATGACAGTTGATGGTTATGTAAACAACCTTGAAATTATGCAATGAGTTGTCATGTTTGGCTACATCATTCTCATTCACGCAAAATAGAACCAGCATTGAACCTTCAACAACCCTACATAAAACAGTCAACTACTTACGCAGATACAACTTGTAACATACCTGGACTTCTTGTCTCTCCAAACGAAATATCTGTTGTTGTCAACGGAATCAACACTACAGAATTACTTGATATTGGTTCAACAGTTTCTTCAGCGAAATCTGTGAACAGATATCTATCTACTAAACCTATAGAATAGCTCCGCTACCTGCTCAACATCGGGTGCGATGATAGAAAGTCAATCCCTTGCCTGCAAACATAGAAGTGATGATATAAGGTTTCATGGAAAAGAAGTTTTCAATACCCATCAACCATCGCGATGTTGCCTAGCACTAACAAGTCTTCGATACAATCAGACATGGACATCGTACCAGCATAATTTTTTTATAATAGAAATCACCAGGATGACATACTTGTTGTAGTTTATAAAATCTCAACAAAAACTGTTATGATATGACTCAAGAGAACATAGAATCAGCAGATGCCAATAATGTTGATCTCTTCAAAGAAATAAACTTTCCAGACGATACTTTACCTACAGAAGATTAGCGACGCGGGAAATCCTTAATTTAGCGATACAACGACCTATTTACAATGATGGGTATACATACACTGTAATTGATTTAACAGACAACATTCCCTTTAAACGAAGACATAAACGTATACCACCTTTAATCTTGCGTGAAGTGCGGAACTGTCTGCATCTACTGTGAAAGTACTTAAATTCGTGGGTATCAATTTTCGTGGTTTGGTGAAATTTTACGTTCGTGGGTTTTTAAATTTGTAGACTGACGGTTTCCGAAAATAAAAAAAAAGGAAATAGCGATCAAAATAAATAATTACAGCAGAATCATTTTCACTGTTGATAATAAACATCAACATATAAAGAAGAAAAAACAGTTTCATAACATGATGTTGTTTACGCGCGTGGTAACGAATGTAAAATTAACAACACGGAAATCAATAGCAAATTATAAACACGATAATGTATTAATTGATTAATTGCAATTAAACTACTTTGAGTCTATTTAATTCTCTAATTGTTATCTATAGAAGCATTCCTAGCCGAATGGCATTTGTCACTTCATGTGTTGAGTAGCAATAAATAACTGTTACAAAGGTTTAATTTAATGTCATTTGTGCCACGACCGGTATTATCACAACATCCATTTGATATAGCGTGTCATTGATATGCACTAATAAAGATAAAGAATAGCTTATCTTTTAAATATTTTATTTGTAATTTTAATTTACTTTCAAAGGAGCAACCAAACTCATAATTCGGATAATAATTTGTTACTTTTTAACATCGAAAATGAACACCTTATATATCCCCACCTTGACCGGAAGTTGATGTTTCTTCGTACGCTTTACAATTAAGTAATACCTGCATTTAATAAAAACACAATTCGAACATGAAACCTGTAACATAATCATTAAGATCGATTTTGAGCTGAACATTAGTAATGGATCAAACCACAAAATCATATACTACATTTACAAATAAATGTCCAATATCGGACATTTTCAGATCGTTTTTTCCAAGTTCCCATCTGTTAACGAAGTTTTATTCTTCGTTGGATTTTTAATTTCGTGGTCCGAGGCCTCCACGAAAACCACAAAAATTGATACCCCACGAATAAAAGTATTTCACAGTATTATTATAAGCTGGGATCATAATGGCTTTCAAACGTAGAATTGTAAAAAAGAAAAACGGCAAACAACACTTTCAAAGATTCATCAGCACTGCCACAGATCGAGGTATTACTTGACTCTCTTGGGATAAACACAAACACGCTATTAACAGTACTGGACATGAAATCTATATTGCAATCAAGTCGAGTTAGATAAGGAACACAATCGTATAATAGCTTTATAAGTAGGGTTGCTAAGTTTCTTTGAGTGCAAAAAAACCTTTCGTGCTTGCAAACTGACAAGCGATATATCAACAGTTGATCAAAGAAATCCTCGGAAACTTGCAGACAAAGATATTTTTTTACCTGAATGACTATCATTTTTTTCAGAGCACTAGAATAACACCTTAATCGACTACATCGAGGTTTTTAACGGCTACGAGAAGTGGGCCTACAGCTTTCTCCAAAGAAGTGTTGTTTCCTCCAGAAAAAGGTTAAATGCATAGGACAACTTGTTTTACAGTTAGGAGTAAAGCCTGACCCAAACAGGATTTCCATAGTTTTCAACTGGACCAAACCAGATGATCATGATAGCCACGAGTTATAGCCTATGAGAGCAGAGGTTTATTGAAAAGCGAAATGAACTAACCAGTCCACAAGCAGGAAGTGAGAAGTCAAAGAGAAGTTCAAAGATTACCTGATGGTCCAGATATTGACAGTCATCACCGATATTAACCTATCACCTACGCAGTTTCAAACTGCAAACCTGCATTCCACAGGACATCGGTGGATATCAGTGCTTACTCAGTATGACTTTGATATAAAAAAAAGACCGGCCATAGCAACTCCAGCTCTTATCTTAACAACCTGGCATACATCACCAATCGGAGACTGGAAGAATTAAAAAGGCAATGAAGTTCACTGCAAATCAAAACCCAGTACACAGGACGACACTTTGTCATACTTTCAGACCATCACCCCGAATTTCGATGTGCAAGATGAGATCGTGAAGAAACGTACAGTCAACATACAGGAAGAACATATTAAAGATCAGTTTCTGGATGACCTCGTCACAAAGAATTTGAAATCACGAAAGCAAGACATGCCATCGTCTTCATCACAGAGCACTTTGTTTACCAAATTGAAAAGATTATAGCAGGATTACTACATTGAGTGACAACGTCCTACGAGACTATCATGAAACACATACATGTACCGTAACTAGCATCATATATTTCAACAGTTCTTTATTACTTGTAGACAAATATGCGTCACTAGGGTAGAGAACGAACATCATTGGTTAATGACGAATTGAACCTGTCGCTCCATCACCAGATATTTTGGTACGTTCAGGGCTTCAACAAGCGCAGGATAAAATTGATAAACATAATGTTTCAGATGAAAATGATAATACATCTATTGATGATCATGATAATAAAAACGTTGAACAACCGTCTCCTTAATCTCGACTATCCAAATGAGATGGTTGTCAAAGAAATGTAATCAGTCGCACCACACTGATAATGGTTGTGATCTTTTTACCTCTACAACACAGCATATATAGTGTTAGTTGTCACACCTTGTTAGTTTTTTTAGATCGGATTCGATTTTAACTGCTTCTTGATAACTTATTTTATTTCATGTTTTGGATCAAACTTCAACTGATGATGGACATTTTTAGCATATCTAGAATTATTATACAACTTTGCACTTTGTGCACTTCATTTAAAACAGTAATTGTAGCAGTTCAGAAGTTTGTAATATTCTATAACTCTAAATCTAAAAGTGTATTTATCTGTAATTATGTTTTATATTATTTGAGGTTTGTTAATGATGCTTGCAGTGCATGATTGCATTTTCTTTCACTTGGTAAGTATGTCATTGATCTTTAATGTAATTTATGAATCAGATAAAGGTGGTTGAAATGAATCAGTAGTGTAGAGTAATAGAGTGACCTTGACCTTATGCAGTTGTGGTTTTATGATGTATTTTCCTGATTGTTTTATTAATACATTATAACGTATGTAATCTATTTATAGGAACTATATAGTTTATCAAGAACTTTATAATATTATATGATAGAATATTTTGTTATTACTAGATTTGCATTGTTCCGAGTCGTAGTACATGATGTAGATTTGCATGCTGTGTATGTTTCAAACCCGGTTCCATAACAGTCATATTTGTATATAAATAGTTATTATTATCTCAATTTCATAGTTCAATTGCTATTCCTGATCAACTTTAAATCTAGCCTCCTCCGAACATCAATATTTTTGCATTTCTTTATTCACTACTTTATACACCGATTCAATTTCTGCTTCTTCTGATGTTTGGATCAAGAGAGCGAATTAACGATTTAAATATTTTAATTTTGAATTTTAAAACAATTATGTGTAAACAGATAATTTTGGATCGAGTTAAAACTTTTTTAATTATTAAAATGTATACTTCTATGAATATATATGTTTAAATTTTAGTGTTATTGTGTTGTTCTTTCTGAATCAGACATACTATGTTAAAGCCTATAAATGCATTATATTTTGTAACATTAGGTCCATCAATCAATTTATGTACAAAAGATTACACTTTTTCTAAACCAATATTGTGTGCTTTAATATAAAGAAAAGATCTTTTAATCTTTATTTGCAAAAAAAGATATTAAAGACCAAATATCAAATGCACATTTTTTAGATTTTTGGATTGAACAAGTATACAATATCATAAAACAAGTTATATTCCATTCATTTCATTGCCTAATATATATAGCCTCGAGTAAGAAATACTTTTTCTTTTCCACGAACAGTAAAACAAATCTATTATTATAGATACAAAATGGTCTTATGTCCGACATTTTAGAGGAAATGTCCAATTCCCACTACATTATATTCTCGAAGCTAACAATGATGTTCCATGATACTGTGCTACAAATTTGCCATTTTTGAGATTTTTAATTGTTTGTCCCAAATTTCTTTGTGTGTCGAATTTATTTAATTCTTTCTTAGACAAACCGATACTGACATTTTGCTGTCTGAATAGATTTATCAATGACTATTACATATTTTGTTCTTTTGTTTTAAGTTTTTTAATGCACGCACTTATATGATCAATGTTTGGAAATATAATCATTTGAGCTTAACCAGTTTTCAGGAACAGGTTTCATGTATCTTGTTTGTCCTTGGTGAGTGTTATTTTTACGTTTCTTCTTATTTAGATTTATGTGTGGAAAGATGTATGACAATTTCTAGCATTTGTTTTCGTCTTATCTTAAAATCGGATTCCGTTATACTTTGAATTTCTAATGAAGATTATAGTTACACTTTGCTCTCTGAGGTTTTTATCTTTAAAACATTAATACTTGTATAATACATGTATAATATTTGAGTACTGGCTTAACAACAGTATTAAAATTGAGATGTATTTTCATTGTTATCGTGAAATATTACCTTTGAGTGTGTTAACATCAATTATCTGCGATTTGTGATGAACGGTTACTGACTTTATGTCACAAAAAATATATGGTCAACGCATTTTAACTGCTTGAATACGATTAGAGGATATATTATCAAAGTGGCTTCTATGACTTATTTAAGATAGACAATTCTACAATATGTTAAAAAAATAATTAACTGTTTATAAGAAATCATTACATATTCTTGATTTCACATTACTTCACTGTTTGAACCTTAAGCCAAATAATCGATTCGTTCCTTTACTTTTGTTTTCTGGGAAAATACTATTTCCATTTGCTCGACCTACATGTACAGAATTGACCCGTGCGTCCTTGCACGATATTGAAGTATTTGTAGGTAACCCCGTGGCAAATTAATATTATCTTATAATTTAAAGAAACTATAAGAGCATATTAATTGTCAATAAGAATTGGATAATTTCTTTAGTTTTGGACCTAAGAAGTGTTACAATATTACGAATTTTGGCACTATATTATACACTAACGTGATTTGAAACTTTTTTAAAGTTCTTGTTTTTGTGGATTCTTCCACTAAAGTCAACAAGGAAAATATAAACATTCGAAACGACACTGACATTAATCTGGGGTCGATTAACTTAACATTTCACTATCAATACAACTTAACAGAAGTCCATTGATTTCTGGTTACTTGCGACCACTTCTTTATTATCTTTGTGTTACTTTGTGTTAATAACAGTTGAATGAAGACAGAAGTGGTCCAGAAAAAGTCAGAAAATTATGTACTTTTTTATTTGTATTACATCATAAAGTTCTTAACACAAACTTAAGCCATATTGAGCTCGGATGACTTTTTTAATAACATCGTTATGTTTTCCGCAGCGTAGTGGAGAGGCTTTTAAACGGTAGAGGTGTATGTCTGTGTTTCAGTATAGGGGGCTTTTAAACCTATGGTGTATGAGGTTTTCAGTGTATGTGTTGATTCATCAAGTGTCGTATATTTTGATTGACCTTTTTTAAATAGGCTCCCAGGATTGATGCAATTAATCGTAAATAGCTATAACTCAATAACTGCAGCAGATATCGAGATATTATTTTCAGTGATGATTATTGGCTTAGTTTTTCATGGATCATTTAAGATCATTTCATACAGGTAGGTTCTTATTAGTGCATTAAGTGGAAAGCTTATTATTAGTTCCATATAACTAATTAACTTATGTAAAGCAATAATTCTTGCATATTATATATACGTTTCTTTTATATAATTTATGACATTCACGACTTTTATCATTAAAAAAGGTTAAAGTTACAAGTAAAACCTCAATTGATATAAGCCAAAAATGACATTAGCTGAGGAATACAAATAATGGCAAACGATTGAAAGTGAACTTAAATCTATTAAAATACAGTCTTGCAAATATTTGTCTTTTTTTCATTTCATTCAAACAAATGGTTCATAAAGGTATATAACCAGTTTTATAAATGTGTAACACACAGTGTATACTGTTCATTTCCTGTTTAGCATATAGTTTAAACATGAAATAGGTTTTTTGGGTGATTAACACAATAAACCTTATGACATCATTGTTACGCAGGATGTTATCTTCTTTCCTGATATATCGCACAGTTGTGGTACAAAAAGTATGGACGCTGAGATTCCGCTCCTCTGGTGTGCTATTCTTTTCATCGGTATGTACAATAAGTTATTTCTTACGTTTTGTAAAATTAATATTAAAATGTAAAATGACATCTACAATCGGACTCTAAAGTCAATTACACCCAAAACATTTTAAAAAGAGACCATTAAATGTAGAGTAAAACAAGAGGTCTCATAAAGCAATACAGGTTATTGCTGAATACTACGTGTTAGACTGTATATAATATGCAAGTTATTTGAGTAAAATAGCTAAAATAATGAAGCAATTCAAACAGAGACTCCTACTAGTTGCAAAAGGCAAAAACGGTTGTTTGGTGTACATTAGTAAGTCAGTCATGAATCTGTATTGTAGCTGCTACAAAGAATGTAAAGCAATAATTCAACCAGGAATCGTCAACGAGGAAACAGGCGGAGACACTTATATTTAATAAATGCTTACATTCACGAACTATTGCATAATTATAATAAAAAGACAACGAGTGGTTATGGAACTTTTTGCCCTGTTTCAGAATTTGTTAAAAACATAGTGTGTTGAGTAAATGCTATTCACTTTTTCTGCAAATTAAGAAATTAAAGCATTTAATGTAATGTTAATGGTGGCATTTCTTAGATAGATGTGGAGGTCTAATTTATATTTAGAGTTAAACATTATATACAAATGTAAACAATGTTCTATTACTGGGCACCTAAAGACTATCTGGTACACAAATTAAAAACATCTTTTTAGTGTACATAGTGAGGTTGCCTTATCTTTTTGTGTACATGTAATTGGACTTTTATAGTTTATCTGAAAATTACAATAAACAGACACCAATTGTGCAAATAAATATTAAAAACGTTATTATAAAAGATCCAAAGGAGGTAGTTAATTTTTGTTACAGTAAAGATAAAAAATAACAAATATGAATTAAAGGTAAAAATATGTCCATATGTACATGGCAATTTCAAGTTAAAACACCTGTGTACTTGATAATCTTTTTACTACGTTAAAAATTTGTAAACATTTGACTCTGTCAGAAAGTTTTCTTGAAATCTGGAAGTGAACATGTAAATAAATTCTCTATACTTTGAAAAACATGTACTCAGTCTGTTTGGCCTAACTTGTTGACAATAAAAATTTTTGTATCCTGTTATTAACAATTGTATTAAGTATAACACTCGACCTTTTATTTCCGGTTTATTGTTTTAAAATTTGATTGAAATGCATTTATTTATATAAAATGAGCAATCGAAAGCTCTAAATAATTATACGATTTGTAGAGTAAAAGCCAATATTCATCAATATATATATTATTTATTTTGGTTTGATCACCAATATGTAATTTGCAAAAAAAACAAACAACAGGTATTGCAGTTGAATTATTTGATCGGTTATTCAAAACTTTATCATTGTTTCCGTACATGTTTTTAATTGGGGTAAATTAATCGTTTTTATATTAAAAGGGATAGATTCTGTTTACTAATTATGTGTATTCAACTCTCTTTAATGTATTTTATTGTATTCTTTAAGGAATACAACATACAGAAAGTTTGATATGCTTGTCTTGGAAAACTGTGTCTCAAAGACTAGAACTGACTTGTAAAGTCAGTGAGTTGAGTTCACAGATTTTTTTCTACAATCCCTTTGGCAATGAACAAGCATATTGCGACCTGCCAATACCATTTCCGTCTTGTCACAATCATTATAGAAATGGCAGTATTAGACAAGATTTGTCTGTCAATGAAACGACCTTTATTGTACACGGTATTATCGACAACCGTATAAATGGAAATTGGTGGTGTAAACACGGAACAAAAAAAGAAAGAGCAGTAATACAAGTTACCAATAGAAACGGTAATTTTTATTTGGTAATTCTGATTTAGATTCTTTTTCACCCATGTTCTTTACAATGTCATAACTTGCATTTATATTAGTAATACTTTCTGTTGGTTTTTTTGCAGTAGCATAAAACCTTGAATTGACAGTAACCTTAACAATCATAAAACTAGACTTAAAGAAAACAATTATTTAGATAATACGTGAATTTCATGATTCTTTTTTTGCATAACGCATCAAACCAAAGATGTAAAGTTTAATACTAGCATAATACTTCAAAATTTATGTTGAAATCTTTACACATGAGAGAAAGTTTAACAGAACGCGACGATAAGAGTAAGATCATAAGCGTCAGCAGAGCAATCTCCGGTTTTCCTTTTGACAAAAGTTGATTAATGTTTTGCAAGTTCGGTACACTCTGGGAACAATAGACTAGTTTCCTTTACATTCATAACAAAACTTCGCTAAGTTTGTCAAACGGAAATTTCAGAATGTTTCGTAATGTAATCTCAGAGATTAATATCATTGTAGACATTCTAGCACATATCAAATAAGTCATAGTAATAGGTTTAATTGCTTTCATTAATTTAAATGATTTGATCGTCTTTTAGTTGAAGGACACATGGTGTTAGTGTCATTGGTATAAACAAATTTCATGTTAATAGAGCGAATATTTATTTTATTTACCTTAAATATTTTAACATATCTATTTAAATGAATTTTGTTAAAATAATAACAGAATGTAGTAATTAAATGTTCATCTGTTGTAGCATGAAGCAGTTTGGTACTTTTGATAATTAAAACATTTTTTAGGTAATTACATGAATATCAGAGGACCTAGGTATGTAAACATAAATCAACCAGTGCGATTAGTTTGTAACTTTGGCAAAAATACCGAAGTAACAAATGTTAATTTTTTTATAAATGACGAGTTGTATACAAATCTATATAGTTATCCAAATGCCTGCTTCTCATCGCGTATAAACGGTATTTGTAAGGAAACAAGCTGTCAGTGTTCTGAAAATTAAAGGAGCTTTATGGTCGAACATGAAGGATTTGGAACTCTTGGATATGTTAAACTAAGTTGTTCCTTGGAAGCGAGCACAGTCAGTGATTGTATATTGGCGAAAGTTATCGGTAAGTTGAATACAATTAAGATGACGATCGCAATCATGATACCTTTACAGGGTATAACCAGTATTTGTCGACCCGGTTTTTTAGCATATCAAGAAACATAATTTGTATATTAACACTGGTACCAATTGTTCCTGATAGAAGGAATCGCTTCTTCTTATATAATATCGTAGTTTCAGACTTACATCTCCTAGTGTAATTTCGAAGTAACATAACATCATCTTCTAGAATGTTTAGCTTAATCTCCCAAAAATCATAATCAGTGGTAATATACAATACTCGTACAGTGTCCGAAGATATAAAATTTATTTGTACGAGCCTTAGAAACATGTAGAAATGCGAGAATCTGCCGTGTATTTCTCACCTGTTCAGCCGCGAGTACAAAATAAACTTTATATTTTCGGACACTGTACGAAAATTGCTTTTATCCTGCAAATCTAAAATACATTTTACAGCGACAAAAATCATGAAAAATTTGCACTTTTTACTGACGTGAAACTTTCGACGCGTTTTTAAGTCATAGCCTGACGTCCCAAACAAATATTGTATTCGACAACACGTCGTAAACCAGAACAGAATGCTAAATACCGTTAGAATCGAGGACAAGGGTACCAGGAGACATTATTCTGCACTGCCGAATAAAGCAATAATTTATTCGGCTACCTTAATTGTACAGCAAATGTAACGGTTGCAGGATATACCTCGTTATTCCGCTCTCTTAAATACCGATATTTCGTTCACTGCGATGTTTTTGTTTTGTTCATAATGTATATTTAATTTGTAGAGTATTAAAAATTACGCAACACATTTACATGTAAGACAATAAACTTGATTTAAATTTTGTTTGTTTGAAAGGAGTTATTCGCCACTTTCGGCAATGTTTCAGATATATACTTGTGTCCAGTTTTATTTGAGGAAGAAGCCAGTAAAAAAAACCCAAACATGGAAAGTGGCAATACTTGTAAATTAGGTTTACAATCGAGATCACCTGGCTGCAGTACGACTTGAACTCGGCACATCAGTTTGGACAAAACATATATGACAACCCCAACTATTTGACCGCCGACGCCCATCAGCCTGATTGTGATGATTTTTTGAACGGGCGATGTTTTGTATGAAAATATATATCAATTGCTTTACACTAATCAAACGTATAATTTTAGATTTAAATGGTCCAAATATAACAGCAAATAAAAGTTTTCCAGTTCATATCGGTTCTTTTGTGGAGTTTATATGTACTGCGCAAATCAGAGGATATGATATTCAGATTAGATGGAGTTGTTTGAACCTGACAAGCAATGTTACTCAAAGACTCCCTGGGGATTATATCCGGTCAAGACATATAATCAAAATATCCTCATCTGATGATAACCAAACGTGTTACTGTAGTATTTGGATAGACGGTGACTTCATCACATCGGCATCAATAACGTTACAAACCTATAGTAAGTTTTCGTTTTAGTGAGTTGATGATAGGTTTAAATAGTTAAGTAGGTGTTCGCCACATTTTTATTATTAATTCCTTATGCTTAAAATATTTTTCCTCTAATCCTTATTTCCTGTCCAACTTGTTTTGTTCTTTTGGGGGTTTAACTTTTTAGTAAAATATTCAATACGATCAGACATTTTCTCTGAGTCAAAGGTAGACTTTCCTATTTACGGATTCGACTTTTTCCTAGACATTCCAATGAGTAACTCGTGTAGCGTACTGGAAAAATTGTGCAAATTCTTTCCACAATTCTAATCTAGGAATACTAATACTAGGATCTATAAGACTTTTAGGTGAGATATTTTGTGAAATATAAGCAGTGGATTCGATAATCGACATTAAAATAGAATATATTTCTGTCGTGATAAGTGTGTTTTGTGGAGGTCAATGGCGGCGTTAATGCAGACTATGACAAATCAGTTCATTTAAGTTAGCTATATTGATACTACCTAATGTAATTGGGGAAAACTGAACGAGTTGGTATGTATGGGAAAATTTGAAAATTGATATCAAATTCGCTTATCAGAGATATAGCGCATCTTAAGAAGGATTTTATCCTCTCTCATTCTCCCTAAAACTTGCATAGGAGCTTGTATTATATTGATATTTTGCGTTTTGTATACTGAATAAAAAAGTCTTGATCGCCTAATTACATTTTTGTTTATATTTTAACTTTTAGCTTAAAGCGTATTTATTAGAGACAAAAACCTGGACAAATCTACCTGTTTGATAGATCTAAGCAATAGCCTACTCGATATAATTGAAAATGGAGAAAAGCGGAGAAAGACCAACATAAGATATTTTACTAATTGTTTTACAATACCAACATTTATTTGGGCTAAATGGTATTAAGTTTATTCTAGACCAGAAAATGAAGAAGATCATTTTAATCATTTTAACCTCACAAAAGATACCCGTTACGACTCCAGTCTTTACTTGTTAATTTGTTAACTGTTGGGAACAAATTGTATAACAAAGACAAAATTCAAAGATAAAATGTTCAGGATGTTAATCAAACGGATAGTTATCAATTAACCTGAAAAATAGATATAACAGTTTCTGCGTGGCTTGCTTTTTAAGCAAACATTTCAACTAAATTTTCATTTCCTCAATAACGCATCTACAATATGTCGTAGTAATTGTTAATTTTTTCAAAAGTGTTCACCAGACTACAAACGTTTAGGATCTATTGCATATTAGATTTTAGAAATAAACCATAATTCCATTTTAGAAAACACATTTAACAGTTTCAATTTATTCAAACATAACTTTTTAACAAAATTGCTGACATACCGGCGGGAAAACGTAATTATTTTTTATTGTTAATCTAAAAAATTAGTTTTTATAGTTGCAAATACCTGCAATAATGGAAAGCTTGTGTAAACAAAAACAATCCCAAACTTACGTACACATTATCCATTTGCTATACACTGCCTTGAGCGAGGTCATGTTAGATCGGGCAAAGGATACAACAAAACACACTATTCGTGCTACAATGAGTATCATTGGATCCGTCTAATCAGTACCTATCCCCAAAATAAAGACTGAAAATATATGAAAGAAACAAATTACTTGTAATTGTGTAAATGGTGCTATGCTTTGCAAAGTAAATCCATCTTTCCAATTATTTTGACTTTTCATTGATCGATTATAAGTTTTGAGGCTTTATAAAGTAAACATTTATTCAAATTTTGTTCAGCATTGAATATAAGTCATAAGCAAAAGATAACAATATTTTAGTTTTTTTTAATAAACTTGCCTAAGATTTGTTTTAAAAATTTCTAAGAACAATTCTCGGGACAACCTTATGAAATGTTCAGGGTAGTACAATGAAACTGTCGTCTGACAATATCATCTTAGTCTAAAGACCATCCAAAATATTATACGATTTAAAAATGTTTCTTCGGAGACATCAGCAAATGCAACTATATTAGTTATTTTGTATTTACCATGTATTCCCTGCATTTTAAAAGATACAAAAAATCACAATCAACAAAAATTGATACAGAGTTACGCAACCGCTTACTTTGACACTTCCCCGTTAAGACTATACGCGTTTTTTTTAAGAAATAGCAATTCAAATCTAAAAAACTTATATTTAATTTTTGTTTAATAATACATTTCAATATTTTTATTTTATTTGATGTTCAACAATTTGATGTTCAACAAAAATATTGTTTGTTTCAATATTATCTTAGGTTATAAATCCCAATCATCTTCGAAGCATAATGAATGAAAAATGGGGTGTGTCAAGAAAAACATTATTGTATAAAAATTATTTATTCAAAAATTCATTTATCAAAATTGTTATAATTAACTTACAAAGAATACTGCTGCAAAAATAGAGATCATTATATGTATCCAAACAAAATTACAGAACAGTAATCCCGTATGTTTATTTTTCCGGTTAAATATTCCTGTATGTAGGTGTAGTTGTGGACTTTTAAAGATGTCAATACGCTTTATATGGACATTGTAGAATGATATATTGATCGACGACCTATTTGGAGGTCAATATCTTTATTCAACGTCCATATAAAGCGTATTGACCGAATGAATAGACATGTATTGTTATATTACCAATGAATGAAAATCACATATAAAATTGCAATCTGTACGCCCGCCCATATTGTTTATCGAATAATGAAGTAAAACCGGTATACGAGTCTATTATTAGTAATATAGCTTGAATATACGTAAAAATAGAAACATGCAAAAACACGTCCGGAACGCATTGGTTTTTAAAAATACACAGAATATTCCGTACATCACTTACCTTATCAGTTTAATACTACAACACGCTATATGTAATATAAGAAAATAGTTCTTCTGCACTTAGACACGTATTTGATGTCACATTCACGGCTAAGGACTTGTATTCTATTCGACTTCTGCTCACGGAATATAAATTCTAAGCCGTAAATGTGACATTACAAACAGACGGGAATAACATAAATTGTATTTTATATTTTTGAAATATCTGAAAACATGTATTATATAGATGTTTCTATATCAATAATGTAAGCCACATATCACAAATACCTATCATCTTATTGTGTCTTCTAAGGTTTGTAAATCAATAAAAAAAAACAACGAGAAACGTATTTTGAATCGCAGTTAAAGTTAACAAACATTTACCAACACATTCTTTATCCCATAATGCGATCTTCTGATATCGTTTCATTAGACAGACACTAACATGAATATTTATTAGGATGAATAATGTGGAATTAACATTGACCAGTTTTCTGATTTTGATTCACTACCATCAAAGCCATAAACAGAAAAATCGCGAGCGACGCCTCTTTTATTTTTACACTTCCAATGCAAATGTATTTTCAAAAGTGACTGTTTCTGTGTCCGCGAAATCTTGACAACTGTACATTATACCTGCAAATAGTAAATCACAAGATCGCTTTCTACACCGATTGGTATGAGGATAAGTTGTTTCTTTCTGCATCGTAACATAACAACGTTCATCCTCAACGTTCTCGGGTATTCTAATAGGATGTCCGATATTAAAGAATTTAGTTTACAGAATATCAAGATGTGAAGGTTTTTAATTTATAAAAGAAATATGTATGTTTTCCGCTTGTGGAAAAACCCTGTGATCTTCCACTCGTGATATAAATTGTTTTATTCCTTTCGCTCGTTCTTCTACGCTCAACTTGCAAAAATAAATAAATTTTATCACTCGTGGAGTATCAATAGGTCTTTCCGAAAAAAGAATGCAATAAATCTATTGTTTTATTCTACTGCCAGTTCTACCAGTTATGTAATTGGTTGATTTTTGTACAATGTGGCGTCATCATCAAGCACTTGAATTTCGTAATGTAATTTCTTAGGGTTTCGTGGACACGTGTGTACATAAAAAGATGATTTTTGAAGTTAAGATTGTAAATGGGTTACTAATAGAAAATAAAACGAGAGTAATAGTAAGACGACTAATGACAGTAATGTGTTTCGAGGTCGTTAAACATTTTGTAATTTTTTATATGATCTGTGGTTACGAATTCCAAACGAGCCACGAGTGTAATAAGAGTTGTGCGTTTTCTGCGAAATTATTGGGTACATCAAAAGGCAAATTTCATTAAATACATATATTTATTTTATTTATAATAAAACAATATGACGATGTTTCGAGTGGACTTTTTGGTATAAAAATGATTTTATACAACATTCTTTTAATTAGCAGAAGCTCCTGTTCTCTTAGTACAAAACAAAGTTGGATGTCAAAATGGTCTACCTACCTTGCTGACTTGTTCTGTTTCAAAAGAAAAGACAGTAAATGGATTTGGACCATGGATACATACAGTAAATGGACATTTCATAAAATCTCTGAACGGAATTCAAAACGAAACTACGTCCACGTTGCTTATCAAAAAATGTCATTTAAGCGATACAGGGCAATACACGTGCAAGGCGTGGTATCAGTATAACAACAAACAAATATGGTCTGATAAAACAACTATATTATACTTTCAAGGTAATTCAGAAACAAGTTTCAATTTATGTATGCATAAAGCTATTCACGTTGTGTCAGTTACTGTATAAAACCCAAAAAAAAGCAATCAAAAAGAAATAAATGTAATGCCACTTATGACGTGACTACTTAATTCTTCCTTAAACGTTTAAATCTTTACCAGACCGTGGTATTCTACAAGAATATTATTTTTTATAGTGGCAGTCCTAATTTCTTACCTAATGAAAGATATACATGGTTAGTAAAGTTTATATGGGACGAGCGCGTAGTAAAACGTTACAAAACATTGTACGATACAAGAAAAATAAGGTAATTCAACTTCGAAAATAAACACTGCTTTAACTAATGCATCTTAAATTTCAATAGGTCCTCCATATGTATTTAAAATGCTGAAATTTACAGAACCACAGAAAATACTCTCTGTAATATTTTATTCTGCAACGGAACCAAAAATTCCAGTATGGAGAAAAGAAAATGAGTCACTGCCTAACTCGACAGATTTTGTACAAGTGATGACCAGGGAAGATTTGTCAGTATCAATCCATGGAAAAATGATTAGCATCAATGGATATGTATCCAATATGACATATACTGAACATATAATGAAAAACAATATATTTGTACTTCTTGAGAATGAATTTGGAACAGTCTCTATATACTTCAATTTAACGAAAGGTATTAACAAAATATTCTGAACAGAAGGTGCATTTCATTGTAAACACACACACACACACACACACATACATATATAAAGGGTCTAAAGTAAGTACCAACTAGTTAACTTATTAAGTATCGGATCGACAAACATGGCGATACAGCATAAGTCAAGTCTATAGACATAGACTGACCAACAAATGACATTAATAATTCAGTGTCAATATAAATATGACAAGTAACTTTGTCATCCTATATAATATATACAAAAATGCTGAACTAGGATACTGTCAGATTAAAACGTATTGGTTACGAAAATTCCATCGTCACACGCTAGTACACCGGTACTATGTCTATGTCTACGATTCACCCAGTTTAATGAAGATATATTTTTCAAAAGCGATTAGAGGGGTCTAGACCGCTGGACATAGTGCATGCGAATTAGTGCCACGGTGTCACAACGGTGTGAGTTCGAATCCCGCTGAGGCTAAACAAAGATATTAAACTGTGTTAAAAATCAAATTCTAACAGTGTTGGGCTCAATTTGAAGACGTATATATTCGTTGAAAAATTGTACAAAAACATCATATGCATAATTAAAGCGAAAACAAAGTTTTACAGTTCTTAAATTGCACATATTTTTGCCTGACCAAAAGGCTTCATCAGTGTTTTTACAACAAATATATATATTATATACTTGTATTACAGAGCATGACCAACGTATTACATTTAACCTGGGAGTAACAATTTCTGCTATTATTGGATTGGTTGTATTCATTATGACTGTCCCTTTGTCTGTGTTATTTGTTAGGATCAGATGCAGTAGAGGTATTTATATTATACGACTTTATTTTTGACAACTTAACTTCTTATATATTTATGATTGTAAGACGGAATAATTTCTTGTTAACTTAATCATCGATAATATCTATTTACAGATCAAAATACTGAACACTCTCTGAATTTAGTGCGTATTGTTTCTTATTAAGGCTAAAAATGAAATATTTATTACTTTAAAGAAGTGTAATTTAAGTACTAATTTTTAGAAAATAGAAATGAATTTGCTGCGAGGATGTAAGTAGAAATTATTGCAATAACAAAATGTAACCAAACTCTAACAACAACAGCTTCCGAGTTGTTATAAGGAGTTTTTTTTTATCTATTTTGATGGCGTACATGTTAGCACTGACGTTGCGGGCTTGAGCCTTACTGCGCGCCAGTGTGCTTCGACTCCATTTTTTGACAAAGGTTGCAAGGTTCCTGTCAATGGTTGGGGTCATCGGGTGTTCCGTCTTCATTTCCCAACAATTACTGGACGCCATGATGTAGCTGAAACTAAATGATTTATTCAGTAAGATTGCTTACAAGAATTGATTGGTTAGTTTAAACATATTTATTTGCAAATAAACAATGCGATTTGACTCGTGTTTTTACGCACATGCCTTCTCCTAATACCAAATAAATATATTAAGAACATACATGTATAATGACGACTTGGAACAATACAAAATACGATTTAATAAAAGGATGATACAACAACAAATAGCAATGAAGATTAACATCTGTTATACTATGATGAAAACACAGACTGATCAAATAAAGTGCGAATAAAATTGACGTCAAGATAAGTTCAGAATAATGCATATCATTTCTTCCAGAAGCGCGTTTTATGTTAACCTGCATCTGAACATATAAAAAAATTAAATGTATAAATTTTCTTTCGCATGAAAGTTACTATGTAACCAGCTTAGACCTATCGATATGTCATTGTATTTTATCTGATGGGTACACCTGTTTTGGGGAAGATTTATTATCAAGTTTAGAAAGAGTTTGTTAAAGATGATTTTGCGATAAATTACAAAGATCAAAGAGTACAGTTGACTGGTACCGTGACTCACTTTGTCAGTAAGTTAGTCACAAGAAGTGTTATTTTTTACTTCCACTTAATTTCGAATATTTTTTAGTAGTCTAACAATTTTTCAGCAAGAACACAACTGTAAGAAATATACTCAATCAACTTTTAACTTTTATTATCAATGGTCGATGAAGTCATATATCTTTGATGAAATCTCAAATAAACAACTGATTATTTTTTATAAATCGTGTGCAATTTAATCTTTTAAGGGTCAAAAACTTGTATATGAAAAATTCTTAATCACATTAAAAAAAATAATTTGCATGTTGCCTTTTTCTTTTTTTTCTTTTAACACTTAAATCATTTTCTTGCACATTACTTGCTGTATAACAATTTACACGGTTTACAACTTCCTCCGTGTATCCTTGCGTACAGTTGCTAAACAACTAGGGAAAATTGTTTAGTGTTTTTGTTTTAAAAATAATAATTTTACACAAAACGTGGTCTACATTTTTACAATTAAATTTTGTCTCCGGATAATGATCAAGTTCATTCCGATTTAAATTGTGTTGTTTAAACTGTGTTTATTGTTCATCGACCGTGACGAAAAAAAAACCGTTATGTGTGTATTGATCACACATGTTTTCCAACAGCTAAAAGGTAAGTATTTATTAATTGTTTAGAATTCTTCATCATTATCCGTATCGATACTTTACAACAGAACAATTTATGACGTTCGCTTAAATGTAATACAAGGAGTTAAAAAAAACAAATACACACTACAGTACACATCACACGTACATGTCAAGATACAACCTGGTTTAAAGTATTTGCATCAAAAATAGATTTCCAAAATATTTTGTACTTTCTTACAAAGCTGATCTTTTTTATACAATGATATCCCTTTTTTTCATAAACTCATATTTAAAAACTTTGAAAATATCCAAACTCTTTGACCTTTGATTTGATAGATAGTAAGTTTTGTGTATTACAAACATAAACAATGTAAGGAGATAATTTATAGAAAAATACTCATTTTCCTCAGTTTTGTAACCGAAAACAATGTTTTTTAATGTTAGCAAATGTTCACCTACACCAAGTTGTTTGAGCATTTCTTTAAATTTTTCTATAAATACATTTAAATGTGTACAACTAAGGAAAATATGTTGATAATTGTCAACTTGGAGGCACTGATTACAGTAAGGGTTGTCAGTAATGTGCCATTTATATAGCAATTCTTTACAGGGTAGAATGTAGTGTAGCAATTTCCATCGTACCATTTTCAATTTATTGTCCTCGAGAAACTTGAAAATAAAATTAAACATGCATTTTCGTTTAAAACATGCTTCTGAGCAGTAACTAAATTCTATCATTTTTTCCCATTTACATTTAGTAAATCCTATAGGAGTAGACTTATGTATATTAATAAAGGTATTATATATTTGTTTCGAGTTTAAATTTGTTAGGGGAACAAATGTTTTTTCATGTTTAAACACTACTTCTAATTTGGTGTTTAACTTTGTCTTAACAGATTCATTACTTAAGAGTAGTGTTTTCCATTCTTTTGGTATTGATTTTGACAACTGACTATATTCAGAAAACCAATTAACATGTGATGAAAGTTTACTGTGTATGTAATTTTGATCTAAATTTCCCTTTTCATTGAACACATCATCAATGAATAGAATGTTGTTTTTTATCCAGTTTATATACACTAAATATTTTTTGTCAATATGAATGTATTTGTTTCCCCAAATTATTTCTTGTCTTATCTTCTGAAACTTTTTTGGCTAATTTGTTTCTTTACCTTTATCCAGGTCTGGATTATGTTTAAGTAAAATTCGGGAAAGTTATTTTTGATATTTTTGAAGTAATTAATATTGTCGCAGTTCATATAGAACAAAAGAAAGTTATCTCCCTATTGGTTGAAATAGTACCTAGGTATTACTGTCCTATTGGAATTTTTGTGTTTTACCTCAATTAGTCTTTGAATCCATTTGATGCTCAAGGCATTTATGAATTTATCTATGTCAGTCATATTAAGTCCACCTTTAGAGTATTGTTGGTTTAACACCTCACGTTTTTCTTCTCTGACTTATTGTTCCAAATATATTGATATTTTAGTTTTTTTTTAATTTCCCAATCTTTGCTTATGTTTGTGACTGATGATGCAAAGACAATATTTGGCAATACAAGTGATTTTATTACTACAATCCTACCAATCATTGTGAGATTCCTTTTACCCCAATTTTTAACAATATTTTCCGATTTATTATACTGTGTCTCCATATTAAGAATTTTACATTTTTCTGTATCATGTCCAAAGTATATGCCTAGACATTTCAATGATTCCAATTAATGTTTTCGAATTTATCCCTGCATGTTTTAAGTTTCCCAAGCCATATACCTTCTGTTTTATTTCTATTGAGTTTTAATCCTGAATATGTTCCAAAGGTTTCTATTAAGTTTATGGCCAAAGTTATTTCATGCTTGCAACTTACAAATATAGTAGTGTCATCCGCCAACTGTGTTAATTTTAAACAATGGTTTACTTTGTCTATTTTAATTTGAATTCCCTTTATCCCACTTTCTTGTCTCAATTTACAGGCAAGTATTTCGACGGTAATAACAAAGATTAAAGCACTTGCTGGACAGCCCTGACGGCTCCCACGCATTATGGAGAAGGGTTGGGATATCCATCCATTATTTAGGATACATCCTTTAACATTTGAATAAAGTGTTGAAATATAATTTAACATGGAGCTGGGAAATCCAAATTTGTTTAATGATTGATACATAAATTCCAATTCTAACGAATCAAAAGCCTTAGAAAAGTCTAAAAAAAGGATAGCCCCATCCACATTATATTTTTCTGAAAAATCAATTACATCCTGAATTTGCCTAATATTAAATCCTATATATCTGTTTTTTATATACCCATTTTGATCCATGTTAATAATTTTATGTAATATTGGTTTTATTCTCTGGGCCTGACTATATACAATTATTTTTGCATCTACATTCAATAAAGTGATTGGTCTGTAGTTATCTAAATTATTTGGGTCATTGTTTTTGTAAATCAATGTTATTAATCCTAACTTTTGTGAATTTGATAATTCTTTTCTCTCATAGCATAAACTAAATACTGGTACAAGAAAATCTTTAAGTTCTTTCCAGAATGTTCTATAGAATTCTACAGTCAATCCGTCTATTCCTGGGGACTTGTTTAGTTTCATTGCAAAAAAATGATTTAAATCATTCTTCACTGGTTAATTTTCCATCTAAGAGATCTTTTTCTGGTTTATTTAGTGCAAAATCTATTTTTACTTCTTTTAGGTAATTTTCTATATCCTGAGACTTTGGTTTGCATGAAGTATACAAATTTTCATAATAGTTATTCCCTAGCTCTAAAATTTTTGCTTGATCGTGGACTATTTTCCCATCTTGGTCTTTTAATGCAGTAATACTTTTTTTTAATTGCCTAGATTTCTCTAATCCTAGAAAAAAAGTTTGTGTTTTTTTCCCTCCTCAATCCACTGCACGCTTGATCGTATTTGGGCTCCTTTTATTTTTTTCTCGTATAGATTGTTTATCTTATCTTCTGTAGATTTAACCATATTCATTGTTTCACTGCTATTATATTGTTGAGTATGTACAATTTTATTTAGATATTTGAGTTTGTTTTCTAGATATTTTAATTCATTTCTATTTTCTCCTGCCCTCTTTTTACAGTAATCAATCGTCTTCTCTCTAACTTCTATCTTAAATAAGTCCCACATAGTTATTAGGTCTTTTCCTTTCTCGTTTCTTTTAAATTTTTCAGTCAACCCTATCATTAAGGCTTTATTTGACTCTTCAGCTAAAACACTGTTGTTTAATTTAAAATATCCCTTACCCTTATTGATGGTATCTAGGTCAATTTTCAATGAGATAGCCAAGTGATCTGTATATTCTATTGTGGCGGGTCTTATATCCGTACCTTTTACTTTTGGTCCAAGACTGTTATTTATTAGAAAGAAGTCAATTCTACTAGCACAATTTAAATTACTTTTCCTTCTCCAGGTGAATTTTTGTTTATTTTTATTCATGACTATCCATATATCTATTAACTTTAATTTTGTTAACAGTGCTTTTAAGTTATTTTTTTTTCTTTTTTGATTGTTTTTTTGCTTGTAGATTTTCGATCAATTTGCTCTAAACATTGGTTAAAGTCTCCCCCTATAATAAGAATTCCCAAACTGTGATCTTGTATTATTTCCATTTTTTTTTAAAGTAAGTGTTTCTCTCCCTGTCTGAATTTGGTGCATATATATTGATTAGTGTTAAAATGTTTGTTCCGATTTCAATGTTGAGTAAGAGAAATCTACCAACATTGTCTGCATAAAAATTAATTAGCTAATGATTTAACTCTTTCTTAAGAAAAATTGAGACTCCTTTAGAGTTTTTCTGTCCAAAACTGTGGTAAAAATTGCCCTTTACTTCACTTGTTATAGTATGTTCCATTTCAGCAGTGAAATGGGTTTCTTGTAAAAAAAGAATGTTGCTTTTTTGTCTTTGCCCCCAAAATATTAACCTTTCTCTGTTATCCTTTCGGCCCAAGCCCTGACAGTTTAAAGAACATATATGTACTTGTTGCATGTATTATAACTAAAAAAAATTACTTGGTCAAAGTACTGAATGAAAGTAGATGATAATAAACATATATGTAATATGAAATATACATCTTGGCAGCATAACTTGCACATATAAACATTACAGTATAGATACACATACAAAACTCCACAATATGTACACATAAAATATGAAATATACATCTTTGACAGCATAGCATGCATCTTTAAACATTGCAATATGTATACACATACAAAACTCCACAATATATACACAATATGTACACACATACAAAACAAAAACTTTAAACATTAACATTTTGCGTCTGTCAGTGACACACTGATATTTTCCCTTATTTTCCTTCATTGTTTTAGTTTCTACGTGTTGTTTTGAATTTTTTTTTATTTTCTTTAAAAAAGGTACGAAACTTTCATGACCTATGTTTATACTAAATATTGGCATGTTGCCTTTTTCTTGCAATTTTTGTTTAAAGAAAAAAAAACAAAAGGTAAAAAACAAACAAAATTCTGAATACTCTTGGTCAGAAAAGGGATTCTGTGGTTCGTATTGAGAAAAACGTGTATGCATACATAATAGGTAAAACAAGTTAAACAAATTATCAATGAAAACAACGAAAACGATTAAGAAAATAGACTTCAAGTAGGGTCGTACAAAACATCCATGTTAATTTTACAAATTATGCAGTTAGTTTCATCTCCTTAATTATAACAAATCAGAAAATTTCTTTACAAGTATAAGATAGGAATAGAAGAAATTGCTCGTTTGGAGATATTGGGCTGGTTATAATATAAGCATTTACTTGTTTCACTCGAAGGAAGTAATACCATTTGTCCAGACTTATTGCAGTTTAATAGATCATGGAATGGTTCCACCTAAAACATTTCAGCTTTAGTTTTGTAAATATTAAATTTTTGACTGTTTGATTTTTAGACGCTGACGGTCACGTAATAAGATTAAGCAAAACATTAACACCAGGTTGTACAATAATCGTTTGGTTCATTTCGATACACAGCTCACAAGTTGGATTACACATGTAATAAAATTCATAGTTGTTTTAATTTTATGTAAAATTTATACGTCATGAGGACATTGTGTTGCGTGTAACAACTTTCGTGGTTAAGTGTAGTTGAACTCGTTCGTAGCACCCAATGTTATTTCCCCTGTGTTAGATTGCGAGCAACCAAAATGTGCCATGAATTTGAAGCGTTTATTACGTACGTACCATAATTGGAGTACCTTCTAAATTGGCAATGTATTTTTTACTTGTATGACGTTATCTGCCATAGATCTGAGAATATACTGTCGATTTGAGGACGATCTAACATATATACATGACTGTTTTACGAGACTGTAGTATATCTCCCACTGCAGGGGAAAACGGACTTGGATGAGTACTTTTCTATTTCTATATTTATTTCTTGGTTTATTCATATAAATATAGTATTCCAGAAAGAAAATTTGCAATACGGAGTTTACTTTCCGAACTAATGTTTTTCAAAGTAGTATTGAATTTGAAAAGAAAGGAGCTTTCTTTCCTAGGCAGAAAATCGTGTTTTTATTTCACTTTACAAACGATTCAATCCAAAGTGTTTTTGGAAAAATAATTTTAAAGATCTAGAAGTTTATTTCCATGACATTATAATAAAAGCTTGACAAAATGTTTTTTATGTCGATCAGTTATATTCTTTATAGCTATTAATCACTATTTCCTCTTGGATTTGTCATCTTTCCCATTCTAAAAAAAATCGTTTAAAAACTGCAAAATACTGAGAACAATTGCCATTATGATAGAACTAAATTGTCTAAGTGAAAAGTCTTAACCTATGACAATAGCGATTATCAGAATCCAAAATTGTAAACCTTTATATAGAAATGACCACAAAACTGTGTCAATTGTTTATTTTAAGAATCAAAGAGAATGTCACCTATTATTTTGTCAATTATGTCGACAATTAGTCTGGTCTTCTCTCTTGTATATTTTCCGTCTATTTGCCTTATTTATCAAAGTCAACACAACAGGTTTTATGCTGTTTGCTGTAGCAGCTGAACACATTTTTAGATCTATTTTTCAAAGTGGTAATGAGCATCTGGTCTGTAAATTGTAATTTACATCCTTTTGGCATACTAGTAATAATTCCTTAAAATAGTTCATCGAACACGAAATAGACTTATAGACAG
Source organism: Limnoperna fortunei (assembly GCA_944474755.1). NCBI lineage: Eukaryota > Metazoa > Mollusca > Bivalvia > Mytilida > Modiolidae > Limnoperna > Limnoperna fortunei. The sequence goes on along the minus strand of OX104114.1, from coordinate 87,884,287 downwards.
CTGGTGTAAATTAATCATTACCAAGCGATTTTATAGTTTTATATTTTTGAACAATCTAGACATTACTGCTTTGTCAATTCTCCGTCACATTTTGTTTGGCATTCAGTTAATTTTGTAATGAGTTGTCATTCATGAAAACGTGTATGATCCTGTTTCAAGTTATGTTTACTGAGCTATATAATGGCACACAATAATATCTGAGGTATGTGTTTTTCTGTTCAATATGTTCAAGATTGATTTCCAACTTGATTTTTCTGTATAGTTTTTGTTCAAAACTACATAAATAACTAGGTCCCTTTCTGTCTAGCATCTGAGCGTCTGATAATACACCTAATTTTTCCCCTTATAGTTTTCGATTTTTTTCTTCGATGTATGTCCATTATAACTGTTTTAAACACAATTATGCACATCCTTGATATTTTTCTAGATTGTATAGCCTTTCATCTTCCTGATGAGAAAAATGTTAGTTATGACTTAAATGCAACTTTGCATTTAATTATACGCCAAAAATGTTACGTGGAAACGGGATACAAATCATGTGGTGACAAAATACAAGTCATGCAGAGACAATATAAAAATAATTTATGTTGGTGCCAAAATCATGTGATTTCACGGTGGCACGGTGAAATTATTGTAAACAGCACATTGTTACCAGTGAAAGGAAAATATTTTTAATAGAGTCCGCATAACAAAATCCATTTACCTTTTCTGTTTGATTATTTAGTTGTAAATATATGCCAACTAGTAAGAGATCAGACTATGGCTCATATCAATTTCAGATTTTACAACTCCATCCTCCAAATCTACGAAAGCCCAGAAGGCTCATACGAAATTCGAGAATCGAAATTCGAAATTCGAAATTCAATATAGTTATAACCAATCAGATTGCGTGTGACATAATCGTCTACCAATCGGAATAGTTCTTATATATTCGAGATTCGGAATTCGAGATTCGAAATTCGAGATTCGAAATTCGAGATTCGAAATTCGAAACTCAATATAGTTTTAGCCAATCAGATTGCGTGTGACATAATCTCTACCAATCAGAATTTCTTGGTTATATCGAAACAACATAAAATTTGCTGGAGTTGTTTTAAGGGAGTTAAAGCGAAAACCATGATTATTGATGATTACTGAAAAGTTCAAAGAGCCATAACTACCATATAAATTTAGGAATCAACAATTCCAGATAATATGCACAACTACATATATGGTGTACTAGTTACATACCAAGTTTCATAATATTTTGTATAGTACTGTTGAGTAGTTTCAGAGGATTTGTGCTGACAAGATAATTAATGGGTTTTTTCAGCACATTTCTAAGTTCAAAGGGCCAAAATAAGCCAGTGGCGAATCCAAAATTTCGAAAAGGGGGTGGGGCACCGACTGGCCAAGGGGGGCCAATTTGGTCATGCTTCAATGATTTCCTATATATCCAACCAAATTTTTCTGTCAAAAGTGAGGGCCCACTCTGGATCTACCCCTGATAGCCCCGCACAAAATTTGAGGGCCAAAATGCCCTGGTAACATGCAAAACTACATATGGTGTACTTCCTACACACCAAGTTTTGTTGAATTCCGTTTTACATGTACATTTTTATTTTTTGATTTGTAAAATCAAGATGTTATTGTGAATTGAATTAATTTGATAAAATAACAAATAAAGCTTATAAATTTTATTTTTTTTAACAAAACCATGTTGAACAAGTCATTCGTTGACAAATATGTCGACTGTTAAAACACCAAATTAACATAATAGCACGTGGCTACGTTTATATAAGTATTATTCTGATTGGTAGAGGATTATGTTATATCTCGAATCTCGAATTTTGAATTTCGAATCTCGAATTTCGAGTTTCGAATCTTGAATCTCGAATATCGAATGAGCCTTCTGGACTTTCGTACAAATCAGAAAAAATGCAGGCTCTTTGTTTTCTTAAAGAACCTCTCTATGAGAAGCGACGTACATCAGGGTTGCGCTTTCATGCAAATCTAATTTATTTATAATTAATGCGCAAAAACTGGACTATTCTCATTTATTCCATTTCTTCTGCTTAAGTGAATATATGCGGAGCACCTGGGTTTGGTTTACTAACTTGCTTTGTATCCCAACTCTGTTGACAACTAATGTTCTACTTCAATTGTGCGATGAGATCAATAGTTCTTATTGATCTCAAAGCACAATTGAAGTAGAACATTAGTTGTCAACAGAGTTGGGATACAAGGCAAGTTAGTAAACCAAACCCAGGTGCTCCACATATATGTGTGGTTGTGATCAATATGACAAGCGTTCTGCTTGTCATATTGATCACAATATCTTTGAAAAATATCGCATCTTTTGATTTTGTAAGCATACACGGTCGGTTGATAGTTCCATGCTTAGCACGACATACTATAGCATGTAGTTTTATACTATGCTGCCAGTATTTTATATTATGAAAGATAACAATGACAGCCATAGCTTGTTGATGTACAAATATACATAATAATATTCATAAATATGTATATAAAGACTGCACAAGTACTGTGCTTTCCTTTTATAGAAACCATCCTTGTTACAATCCCATTGCCCCTTGTATGAATTTCCAATTCCATGCCAGGCAAAAATAAAATCGATATACTTTTCATACTCCAAATATAGACCATGTGGTTTTTAGCAGTAGCCTACATATGAACAATATGATCCATATTATACATCCTCAACAAAAGGACAAGAAAATTGGCAATGGAAAAAATTGTTCTTGCACTATATACAGTAATACGACGTTACAAATTGTTCAACCACACATAGAAAAAGTGGTTAAATGCTCTGCTCAATGTAGATAGAAACATCACAAAAAATTGAGTAAGTTGAATACAAATTGTGTTTAAAAAAGAAAATATATGCAGACTTACAATTACGGAGGACAAATGTAATCTTTCGACAGTAAAATTCACTCTAAGCAATCTTGACGTTTAGGCCAAACTTGGCCGAACTGTACTGCCGTTATAATCCGAAGTTAGTTTTGTGATTTGTCGGATTAACGGCAGAATTTATTCCTATTGCTCGTAATGTAGCAAATGAAAAATTTTAACTTCGGTCTATTTATAAAAAATTCAAACATAATATTCATCTTCTTTACGTTATTAAAGCTTTAGACATTGCAAAACTAACGGAAAACGATCTTTATTGACGAAATTTCTTTTTTCGTCTGTGAAGATTCACGTGGAAAATGCTATGTTTATCAGTTTTCCGTATATTGATAATGTGACCTAATTTTGTAATAAACGTGCTAATTTGCATACTATAACAACCATTCCGTAGTAAGAATCCAGTAATTTACATATGCATTACCTTAGATGAAACACGCCATTCATTTTCGGGTTTCTCAATGTTTTTCATGTAGTTAGCGTAATTAAAAAGAGACACGAATGTTAATTAATACACAACGCCCAGCGGGTTATTAAAAACGGCAATAACTATCATCACGTATCAATAATGATCGATTTTAAACACGAAACAGATACAAAAATGGTGACACTGTAGAAAGATATTAAGATCGACCACGTCTGATTGTATATGCAACTTCTTTTGGACATCAAAGTGCCGGGATTGATTCACTCCCACTCTGCTACATTACGAGTAATGGCACTAAATTCGTACCCTCGCCAAAAAAGCGAGGGTACGATCATTCGTTCTAAGACCAAACTTGACGTCTTTTCAATAGAAGTCATCTTTTTCAGTGAATCGTCGAGATTAGTTAAATTGTAGCTTTCTACTTAGTTAAAAATTTGCACTAATTATTAACTTTTATGTCAGCGCTGGCGTTATAAGATTAAGGTGATGTCGACTACAGTCTTTTTTTCCGGTTATTCTGTAGATGTGCTGATGCGCTCAATGATTACTCTTTTTTCTGTCCTATATAAAGGTAGTACTATATAATAACTGAACAAATATTTGAATATGTCTGTAGATAAATCAGAAGATTCTAATAAGTTATTGAATTAAAAAATCCCCTGGAAGAAATTACACAGCCATGGCTAACAAGAAATGACAAACAATAAAAAATAAACACGGTAAACATACAAGAAATTAAAGCGAAACATAAACACTTAGTAACGAAGTACCGATGTCAGGTTTTCCTACAAATAAAGGAAATACCTTGGTTTACAATGATAGAATCAACATTTTGCGTTGCATAATAATTATGTAAATGCATATCTATTGTTCTTGTATAATTTCAACAATATGTTTTATATTGGCAGATATTTTGCTGCACCTGCTACTGAAAACTTAAGTATATACCAAACAACATATAATTATTACGAAGAAATCGGTAGTCTACAGGTTATGCAGCAAACCCAAGATAGGCTAGAATATACAGACAATGTATCAGATGTCACTGATTCTGATGAAGCGGCACACAACTACATAGAAGTAATATAAGAAAATATATATAATCCAAAATTATAAATTAAACTTAACATTTCTTGCAGATATATGGTTTAGTGGCATCTCAATACTAGGTAAACACGAAAAGTAATACATATATTTAGTATCGGAGTTTTTTTATTGATAACATTAATGACATTAATTTTAAAATGATATTTTAATTTGGTAGCAGACAATTGTGTGGTTTTTTCACATGTAGAAAATTTATTGTTTTTGTTAAAAAAAAAACTGTGTGAGTTTATTGTGGCGTATATAATTTTCATATAATTATAGGTCCGGTCGGATACTAAAATTAAAATTTTTGGATCCGGGTCTCTATACTTCCAAATCCGACTAATTGACGTATCCGGCCCGATACATAAAATAACTTTTTGGGTCCGGCTTTTTATAATTTTATTTCTATATTATCAAACACATGTATGGACTTATCAGAAGGGAGTCAAAGAAGACCAGAAGATCAATACACTTTTACTAATGGAAGCTGTGAGTGGCATAAACTCTTAGTGTCACTATAATTCGTAGGAAAATGAGAAAAGAAGTGATCGCGTAGTTGGTCTTTGTAAATATGACTGGAACCTAATATGCACAAGTCAAAAATAGTCGGATATTTATAGTCTATACCTCATCAATATATGTAATATCTAATAGTCCAACGAGTATTAATATCTCTTTAAACTCTATTTCAGCGTATATGTTGATCACTTCTGCAGTTGTTTACATGTGTTCAAATTATTTAAAACGGCAGACCCCTCACCTGTATATATAATGGGTCCTGGCTATACAATTTAAATAAAAAACGGACTTATAAGCTGTAAATTTTAGGGTTCGGTGGATATGCAAAACGTTTAATAAGAAATGCGGACCCATAGTAAATTTCATGGGTCAGTGGCTTAATCGTAACTCGTAAAAATGTAGAATTTGTAAAATGTATGATTAATGGGTCTGGGGCTGGTCAATTAATCAAATAAGGCGGAGCCGTAATCTGTAAGTAGTATGGGTCCGCACCTATCACATTTAAAAGAAAGGCGGACCTATACACTGTAATGTAATCGGTACCGGTCTCTTTATAATAAAACTCTCAAACTACTTGCTTTCAGTCGTGATTTTGACAACATTAATGGAAACAATTAAACATCATAAAGTTTCAGAGTTGTAACACATAGGGGTGTAATAAATTTCTAGAAGTGAGTGTAATAATTACAAGATAATATTTATGTCCCAAGGAACAGTAATCCTATACATAGCTGCAAACAAAATTAATTATAAGCGAATTGCAAATCACAGAAAGAGAAATAAACTCATATCATTATAATCACCAGTCTATTTGCAAATAAAGTCAGCAGTGACACTATAAAAATATTTTCAAGACTTTAAAATGTGTACCTGTATCTTAAAAAATAAATATTTCCGTTTAGCATTGATCACGTTTAACCACAGGTCCAGCAGCCCCAAAAGAAAACTAAGGAACAAATATATGTCTAAAATCTGAAAAATGCAAGTTTAATTGGAAATGATAAAGTAAATTGGTAGCGTTTATATTTAAAGAAAAGTAGTCTGCACTGGAGTTTACAGTGGAATTACTAATATTACTTTACATCCGGATAATTATAGACAAAAATCGATCAAAAGCGGACCTAAAATTTTAACACTATGAGTCCGGGCGGACCAGGACCTATAATTATTCGACAACTGTCCTTAATCAGAATAAATAACCCTATCGTTTTTGCTAATATTTCAATATTTTAATTTTCGCGTTCCTACTTTTACCGCGAATATAGCAAAAAGTAAATAACCCGGAAAAAACCACTTATACGGTATAAATGTTTTTATCTTGTAATTCAATAGAAACTAAAACATAGAGACAAATATATTAGTGGACTTTTTTGCTAGCTTCAATGCTGACGCAGCAGTAAAGATATCTTGACGGGCATGAACATTGACCAGAATTTTAGCCCTGAGATCAAGACATGGATATTAAAAGTAAACTTAACCCCTGTATATAGAAACACATGTACTGTTAACGTCATGTTTCCAAACAACTAAAAGTCTGTCATAAGTGCAGTAAACACATACAAATAGCAAAACTGGTCTTAAATAAATAAGACATTTTGCACATTTTTCTATTAATATGAATATTTATATACATAAAAAATCAAACGGACACTCATTTTAAACAATTTTTAAAAACAAAAATGAATAAAATGTTTTTCTGAAAACACAAAGCAATTTTACAATTATAAGTGTACAGTTTCGTTTCATTAATAGTATTAACCAATTAAACTTTGAACACTGGATCGCTAGTGGTAACTACATGTTGCTATGTTTTTGTGGAAAAATAGATACCCAAAAGATAACAAATTCTTAGAGAACTTATGTTACTATCTATTGTGTCTTTCCAGACTTATTCCATACTTTGATTTATATGTTTGAGCAACATCAAATTACATTTTACCAGACATCAGTTGAGATAAATTATGGTTTACGTTAATTTCATTATACCTAATGCTTACTGCATACTATAAGAAAATAATTAATAATTAGGGCAAATATGTGTTAGCTGGAAAGAATTATTTCAATGGCAGATTTAAATCATGTGGCTTTTTAATTTTGTGTTCACATGGAACACATTTAGCACATAATATTCTTTTGCAATTATGACAAGTATATCCAGGATTAGGTTCACCACAGGACCGACAACTATTTTTATCATATTTGATTTTTTTCATTTCGTGTTTTCCTGGTATAGCTTCATGTACATCCCAACAACTCCCACATAAACGTTCATTACAGTTGTCGCACATGTACCCAGGCAAAGACTCGCCGCAGAGTTTGCACTTGATTTCTACAATCACAACAGATTTCTTAAGAATACTTTTCTCAACACAGTGACATGCGTCGTAATAACAGAGCAAACTACTTTTATGTGATCATCGAGTTACTAAGTGGTAAAATGAACAGTTAATGTAATAGTTTTATCCACATTTTTAAATTTAACACTGCTGAAGATCATTGCGGGCAGGGTGTACTCGACTCCAATCTTAATTGATAAGAATTGCATAGTTTTCTCCGGGTACTCCCGGTTCTTCCTTCAATTAAAACTTGACGCCATGATAAAGCTGAGAAATTTCTGAAAGTACCGTTAAACAACTGCAAAAGAACAATTAAACTTCACGCCATAATAAAGCTTCAAAATTGCTGAAAGTGGCGTTAAACACCATTCAAACAAACATACCTTTGTTGATCAATAATAGCTGTATAAATTCATTATCATCTGTATCTGTCTTCTTTCTATCTTTGTACTCTACAAGTTATATTCCATAGTTTAGTTGTGAAATATTTTAATACTATTTCGTAAAATTTTCCGTATTCAATTTGGTCCAGTTATTACTCCTGTTTGACGACAGCCATTTTTGACTGATGTGAGCTTACTATGCGTACATGTAGCTGTGGACCCAACCAACATAGAAAACATTACGCAATTATAAGTTTATTGACTAACCTGCCTAATATGTTATATGAACTAGTTCAATATGTTATATTGACTGGTCTAATATGATATTGACTAGTCTAATATTTTATATTGACTAGTTCAATATGGATCTCAATCTAGGCAAATATTAAAGCTACGAGTTTGAGAATTTGCCGACATGGCGTTTCAACAGAAATCAAAAGCTTGAACTTTGTATATGAGAAGTCTGAGACCATGGTACAGTTAGACACTTTCATCTGTCCAGGCCATTTTGTTTTCCTCATTGAATAATTACGGCTAATTAACGAATCTGGATATTTAAACCGATATAGATTTTCCACAGTGTAGGTCAAATGTAATTTCCGGTATACTCGGTAACGACAACTATAAACGATTCTTTTATGTACGTGTAGAATTTGAAATAAATACACGGTTTTTTGCCGGAGGACCTGATATCAAAGCCTAGAATGTTCGACATAGGACTGGATATCGATATCAATGCCTGAGGAGCGCGCATATTGAACGTCACAATTATTACTTGCTATCAAAGCTAAATGTTTGTTAAGAGTTTATGACACTCGGCTTTCTATTTCAGGTCCCATGTCATTTTGCGACCCATATTTGGTCTCGGTTGTCGCTTCAACCTAATATGGGAGTCTGAATGATATGGGCCCCGATATGGAAACCCTTATGTAATAATCGATATTTATATACTTTTCTTCGTCAAGTCCCGGCGTTCATTTGACGATCTTCTGGGACGTCGCTTTCAATGTACCTTTTCTTCTTGGAAATTTGCGTTATTTGAGTTTTCCTACATCCACTTATCAACTGTACCACGTGCACTATTTAAATTGGTTCACTTTAAGATCGGAGCCAAAAACTAAATCGTGTGATATTGCATTCTAAACGACTTAAGATTACATGGAATGTGGAATGTATGTATGATGGCTGATTCAGAAACTTGCAACAATGTTCAAGTGAGATTATCATACAAAGACGTCATACTCAACTGGTTTTGTCAAAAGGTATACAATGTATAGCTGATAGCCTGAATGCATTATGAAACGAAAATGTGCAGTTTCATAAGTTGTCTAAAGTGACACCGGATTGAAATAGACATAAGAACTCACAACAAATCAGTTCTAAAGGTCTTGTGATATAGGCATAGCCACATTATGAAATAAAACACTAAAAATGAACTGAATGTAGTTTCGACAATAGGTTACAAATTATAAAAGGTATTAGAGAGACCAAATGCATTTTGCGTTATACAAGGTTAGAACTCCGATGATATTGGTCTGTTTGAAAAATTCAACCTATATCAGCATGCCCATACCATACATCGTGCCAGATATACATTGGGTCATTTGAAAGGTAAACGCTTACTTAACTGAACACATTACCTGATGACCAAATACCCGCAAATGATGGGTTGTTTTTGTATTTGTGATTTGTAACGATATTACACCTGGTACCATATCAAATATATATACAATATTTGTACAGTGTCCGAAAATATAAAATTTATTTGTACGAGCCTTAGAAATAGGTAGAAATGCGAGGCTCTGCCAAGCATTTCTCACCTGTTTAGCGGCGAGTACAAATAAACTTTATATTTTCGGACAATGTACGAATATTGTTTTTATCCTGCAAATCTAAAATACACTTTACAGCGATGGAAAACATGAAAATTTTGCACTTTTAGCCGATTTCTGACGTGAAATTTTCGGCGCGTTTTTAAGTGATAGCCTGACGTCACAAACAAATATTGTATTCGACAACACGTCGTTAACCAGAACAGAACTGCTAAATATACAATATTCGTACAGTGTCAGAAAATATAAAATTTATTTGTACGAGCCTTAGATACGGGTAGAAATAAATGCGAGGCTCTGCCGAGCATTTCTCACCTGTTTCGCGGCGAGTACAAATAAACTTATATTTTCTGACACTGTAGGAATATTGTTTTTATCCTGCAACCCTAAAAAACATTTTATGACACCGAAAAACGTTCACTTTTAGCCGATTACTCAGTTAAAATTTTCGGCGCGTATTCTAGTGATACTGACGTCACAAACGTCGTAAACCAGAACAGAATACTAAATGTCGTAAGAAGTGAGGTCAAGGGTACCAGGAGATTTTATTCGGCACTGCCGAATAAAGCAAAAATTTATTCGGCTACCTTTATTGGACAGTAAATGTACTGATTGCAGGATAAATATCGTTAGAAGCGAGGACAAAGGTACCAGGAGACATTATTCGGCAGCCGAATAAAGCAAAAATTTATTCGGCTACCTTTATTGTACAGCACATGTAACGGTTGCAGGATAAAAGTTCGTCATAGGGTAGACCGTCTACCAAAATAAAAAATGAATGTACAAACAGAAAACTAGAGATTATTGTACACACCACTTTTGCTCAGTGGGGCTAAAAGGATCGGACAAATATCTTTCTTAGACTTTCTCGAAAGATAAATTTATGAATCTAACATTTGTGCATTGATTAGCAGAAAAAAAGGGGTTTTAAACTAATCAGTTGTAAATACAACAATATTTTGCTTACTTGTTTTTCTTTGCGTTCTGTAGCATAGGCATATCCAAAAGACGACTAACACAAATGTACAAATTACTACTCCCAAAACTATTGCCATAATAAAAGGTAAATCGTTGTATCCGCCTTAAATATAGCACAATTAAAAAGTATTTAATCGCTAAACAAATTGAGTTAGTAATATGTAGAGCGTCTAATTACAATCCCGAATAAAGACACTTTTCAGAACATGTATGAAACAAAACGATACTCGGACAGTTATAACAAAGGAAATAACGAAAGTGTCATTTCTGTTGAAATATTTTTTATCGTATTTTTTTATCACATTTAGCAATATCCATCAAAATATTAGTTGCGAAAAATATCAGCTCCTGTCGGTTAAACATGATATAATATTTTATACGTATTCTCTTGTGATATTCTCAATTTATGTATTTTTCGCGTGACTTAGATAATGTCGTATACAATGGGCAACGATGTGTTAAAATTTTTTAGCTGTATTTTTACGGGGAGAGAAATACCCGGAGAAAACCCCCAAACTTCGGTAGGAAAACTGGCAATCCTTGTCAATTAAGAAATGGTGTCGGGTGCATCCTAAATTTCTGAGAATGAAAAAAATTCTAATGTTATAAATGAGCAATGTTTGTCATGGTTTTTTGAATTTGACGAATTAACAATGTCGTTTGTCATGTTATTATGAATTTGACAAATGTTTTCAATTTTTGTGTTCTCTTGTTTAATGTTACGCTTCGTTATACTGTTATAGCCTGCAATTACATCTTGCATACTCCGTGTATCAGCGCGACAAATTAGCCATGAAATTACCCGTTTCTTTTCATAAAAAGAGAAGCAGGTTTTACAAATCGCCATAGGCTCGTTTATTATTTTGTTGAAATCAAATCACTTCAGATGATTTAAAGCGCTATACAAAACTCATTCATTTGGAAACCATAACTAAATACAGAATTCGTGTATATTCAATAAAGCTTTTTCAGTTTCATCTGTACCACCCACTGAGTCATAAACCTGTATCGCAAAGCTAAACATGTATCGAACCTCTCTAGTTTATGCTGTATCACCACTCGACCCAATATCAACCCTCGGTCCTAAATGCCCCTGAGGGTGAAATTGTTCCTCCTTGGATTTTAACATAGATTATAAGGGCCTCGAAAATAAGTAGCGGACAACCTATAGTTATCACTCTGTCCGTCTGTCCGTCCAAATCTTGTCCGGTAACAGTATTGTCTTTTGAGTTAGACTTTATATATTCACCTTGTTGGTAACAAATTGTCGAAGAATCAATGTATGTATTTGTAGTTGTTTCTTCATGTACAGCTATAATGTCCAGAGTAGTTCCATTATTTGTGAAATCTAAAAAGAAATTGTTTCATGTTTTGTAACATTAGCAAGAAAGGTTAGTTTGCAAACAAAATTGGTTCACAAAAGACTGCAAAAAGGCAAAACAAGAATACACAAAGTCAAAGACTATATAAACATTATGAATCATATTTCTTTGAATAAGACTACGGCGGTCCTAAAAAATATAAATTATTATAGACAAAAATGATAAATCACATTACAAAAATGTACGTTCTTACATGAGAAATATGCGACTTAAAACCCAGAGGAATTTTGGAAATTTTTAAATAAAGTCAAACATTAATACAACTGTAATATCACCCCGAGTTTTTTTATATCTTTTTCAAAGATATAAACAAGAATAATTATGAGAGAGACACATATGATATTAATTGTATGAATCCTCTAACTCTATGCTGATTGCATATGCAGTTTAAATATTGAACTCTATAATGATGTGATTATAAAGGAATACATTACATCTTCGATTGATTGTATGATGATATTTATGTGTATAGCATTTAATGGTGCGAAATCATAATTATTTGCCAGTGAAGTGGGTGTCAGACAGCGCGAAAATTTCTCCTCCTCTCTTTTTGCAATATTTGTATATGATTTTCAACAGATCTTCGAAGGAAAGGATATACTCAGTGCTAGCTCTATAAGTTTACAAAAAATGTTCATTGAATTTTGTGACTATGTTTACCTATTTTGAAATCCAGTGTACATGTTGGGGTTTTTATATATGTCAGTTAAGTCGGTTTGGTAAATTTTCCCTTTGATTAAATTTCATAAACTTAAATCAGTCAAGAGTAAATATCTCAAATTATATTCATACCGATGGAACAAAATTGTTTTTTAGATAAAGATTTAAAACAATTGTTTTAGTTTGACTTTTTAACTCCACTTACCTCTCCCATTATAGAGTAAAGTTGTATACTTCTGAAAAGTGTTCACATAATCTTTAAACCTAAGCTCACATGAAAACTCTATCATGGACGCTGTAATGTGAGCTTCATAGATCCAAGTAAAAGTGAAAGTTTCCAACTCACATGAACAGGTGTCTTTATTACACTCACTGCCAATGTGGTAACATTTTCCATTAACCAAACGAACAATGTCAAGTTGTTCATGATCAACAAAAAATCGAGCAGTATTTCCAAACGGTTCCCAGCAAGACGAACAGGTCAGTTGAATCGAAATTGTTTTGTTTAGATATACAGCGTATGCGATCAAATTTACATCTACTGATGACGAAATTCCTGTATGTGTAACAGATATATATATATATAAATATATATATTGAAATTACTCTTTAATATATAACACTGATAATATTCATATACTAGAGATCTAAGAGTTCTTAATGTTCTTTAAACAAAAACATGGCAATTACATATTTGCTGTATCGGCTAGCAGTTTAATGTTTATTATTCAGTGTAAACATATTTAATTCATAAGAAATCCTCACATAATAGTATAACCGCATTCTTCATACAATAGAAGGATTCAGAAACAAGCACAGAGTGTTCATGTTAATCTGTCTACTTAGTATATAGTAATACATAATATTACCAACAATAATGCACACGTTTTTGTATTAATACAGTAGATAACTATTATTTCCTCGTAATATAAGGGTAGAATAAATAGTGAGTGTGTACAAGGATTAAAAGAAAAGAAAGTTAGACTACACGAAAACAGATAAAACATGATACATTAATGTGACTGTTAGGAGAAAAATAAAAATGATAATGAAAGCAATTAATACAACATTAGATTTGATATTTTTTATTTTGAAATCACGAAAAAAGTAAATTATAAAACAAACTATCATTGAGCTCTGTGCAAGTTAGAACATGGTCAGACCTTATATTTGTCTTCATTTAATGCCTCGTTATCGCTCGGTATACAATATTGACAAATATAAGGTGTGACCATGTTCTAATTCGCATAGAGCCCACTAGCAATAATCTATTTCTTAATTCTAATATGGCGTCCTTCATACGCTTTGAGAACACACTAGGGTTCTAATAAACACAGAACCATGTGTGACGTCACAATTAGAATTCAGACGTCGTATATGTACGCTGAACTGAAAATTTCAAACTGGAACAGTGCAATTTTGTTAAGATTTCTCAATATTTTTTATTTAAATGTATGTATATTCAATCAAGTGGCCAGCATATATTTTATGTCAATTTATTTGCTTATAGCATGCTGTTGTGAAGTACATATCTTGTAAGTTTCAAAAACCAATATTACCATTGACAAGCGTACTATTAGACCGGCATCGAACATGGATAAAATGAAGACAAATATAAGGTCTGTTCATGTTCTAATTAGCAATAATCTGTTTCTTAATTCCTTAATAAAGCCAAAAAGTATTCAGCTTCCTTGTTTGTACAGCAAATGTAATGGTTGCAGGATAAATATACATATTATAGCTCACATAAAAATCTTGCATTGTGATTGGCTAGCAAGCCGTGTTCATCAGGGTATGTATTCGTCTAGAGCCATATACATAAAGCTTATTTTTGTCCCGTATGGAGCCATTAGGAGAACTAATCATCATGACAGCATTTGTTGCGCTTCGATTACAACAGTTTCTGAAGTGCATCACTGTCTAAACCGAACGCGTAAATAAAATAATGTGTAAAATATTGGTTAAAATAACAGAAAGCAAGTAAACTACTCAAATATCAATACCAAATGAGAAACATGATCTCCAGCGCAATAAAATTTAACAAACATGTACCTACATCATCATGCCATAATTCAACTTTTTGCAATCTTTAGTCAAGACATCGTCCAAACCCCATTAATATTCATTTTGTTGACTTAAAAGTGACATTACTGTCAAGTACTAGTTTTCCTTTATTTGAAATCACCTCCATTAACGACCACATCCACACACCAATTAGATCTAATACAAGCTCCAATTTTTCCACCGATCACTTTCAAAAGAAATTAAATTTGGTGCTTCGTAAACTTTAACCTTAACACTTCCCTGTTTAAGGATACCATTGGGTTATTTAATGTAAAATAAACGATTTTTATTTAGAAAAAATCATTTTTCGCTGTTCTTAAATATATAAAAATGTTTTCTTAGTTTATTATTTTGTTGTTCAACAAAAATATTGTTTGTTTGTATATAAACTTTGGTTGTAATGAGAGTGATGAATAACATATTAATTTATATTATACCATCCTCAAAAGTCAGGGTTTCTGTTTCCACATGTGTCCACGAAACCCTGACAAACTAGGAAATTCCCGGGCTAAAAGTCATTATTTTCATTGGCTACATCAAACCTTAATGTAACCAATCAAAAGCTTGCTTTCATTCACGACTTGGTTAAGGGATATCCCGATGTCGATTGTAAATTGTAAATTGTAAATAACCCAATCGGATGTGTTGCGAAGACCATGTAAAAAGCAGTGTATTTTATACAGTAGTGTTAATAGTTTGTTATTACCGCTTATGTAATAGTTGCGTTACGTTTTCGTCCCACTCAAGAATGAGTAAGAATGACAACTGCCAAACACTTGCTTGATTCAAGCAATTTCTTCAGTTGATATTTTGAAGGATTGACGTCATACGAAAATCTTCAAGCCCAGGAATTTCCTAGCTAAGTTTGTCAGGGTTTCGTGGACACAGAAACCCTGACTTGTGAAGATGATATTATACATTTAATGTGTTTTATGTTTCATTCAGTCAACGCCTGGAGAAGCTGTTTTGTAGAGCGATATTTTGCGTTCCTAATGTATTAGTTGTTAATAGTACTGTTACAATTATTTTTATTAAACAACTGTCTTATTATTATTATTTGTAATTGTACCAGTCTGCAACTGACCGATCCAACACTAATTAAACTATATTGTTGTTGTTATTTATAGATAACTAATATATAGGCCTAAACATTTAGACCACACGGCCAAATCCGATTATGTTCACGTTTGTCCAAAGTTTTGTAAAAACACTGATTAATCCTTTTGTCCAGGCGAAATATTTGTGCAATTTTTAAAAATGTAAAATAAAGCACAGAAATAAATAAATAAGATTGTCTTATTACTCGTTGTCATAGTACCATTTATAACTCCATAACTAATTTATAGGTAATCATCAAATTATTTAAAGAAAATAATAAAGTTATAATAAAATATTAACAAGTTAATGATGTGTTTAATCAATATTTTGTTGATGTTGAAAACGCGACTGGGAAAGATTATAAATTTGATCATGAAACCTAAACTCGTTTAAATCAGATAAAAAAAATAATTTTGATAAATGAAGTTTTACTTTTGAATCTATAAATGAAAATGTTGGATCTAAGATCATCAATTAAATTAACGTAAAAAAGCAATTGGTATAGACAAAGTGTCGCCAAAGCTAATGAAACTTTGCTCTTGTATCGCAAATGAGAATATGATTATTTTATCAATTGAAACATCTGCTTTTCCTAACATGGGAAAGGATAAACAATTGACCCAAATTTATAACAAACGTGATCATTAAAGACCCGTAAGTATATTGCAAATTTCAATTTTAAAAATTGTTACAAAACGTTTGGCACAACAGTTATTTGTGCATTCGATAGTTTTTTTTTATAAATATTTTTATAAATATTTATTTGCTTTCGCCAATGACACGGCTGCCAAAACCACACTCACTAGGCTTATTAAAGAATTGCAGTGTTCAACTGCTGGAAAAAATTAAAATTTAAATACAGTCCTGGGAACGAATGACTGGTGTTTGCGTTAATGTCTTGTTTTTTTCAAATTTTTATGCGTTTTCATACTTTGATGCTTTTGCTTTCATATGTGCTTGTCTAGTGTTTGATTTTTATGTCATAATTTTTGTGCTAACAAACACATGCAAGTCTAACGTGTAAACATACATTAACTTACCAATTATGATTATTTTACTGGAAAAGGAAAAACATTACGGAAGAGATTGATGTTTGTCTGAATTCTTTCCAAAATTATACATGCAACACCAAACAATGCAGCATTTTTTTATATATTTTTCTCATATTTTGTTCAATTATTTCTCGCATTTTTTAAAAATATTTTACCTTCAGATTCTTTTACAGCTTTAATATGATACTGGTTCGAAATTTTATCTTGTCACAACTAACTATTACCTCGTGATAAGGAAACTTCCGTTGCTTTTAAATCATCGCCATGCGTACATGTCCATTTACCATCGATAAAATTATTAACTATAAATATAGTTTCGTTTGTTGTCAGATTTTGTCGAATAAAGTCATTTTCATGGACAGGTTTACATGTATTATCTTCAACAGGTGCATTGCAATAAGCTTGTTCTATGTCATTGTTGTCTTTAAATGCAATCTTAGAGGTTAATGCCTTCACTTTACATTGCAAAATTAGTTGTCGAGTAACAGCATTCCAAGTTAAACATATCTCATTATCAGCAATTGTTCGATCTGAAAGCCAAAAGTTACTACTGATTAAAATCCCTTGGCATAATATTTATTATAAGTCTTCTACACTATTGTGTTCATCAACTTTCAATAATGTCAATTATTATAGTACGCTTTCCCGCTTTAAAGGTCGGGGAGATAAATGTAATTTTTTATAGATATCGCTATAAACTCAGTCAATAAATAACTAATTGCATTTAACGTTTAAGAAACAGCTTATTTTGCTCCATTATTCATATACAATTAACTTTAACCTGCTAAAATATAGTCTTTTACATAAGACTACACATTATGTACGCATGAAAGAAACAAATATATTTAAACCTTTTATTCAAACATTATACATTTAATATGTTGTTTACAGGTGTGCTGTTTCTGTAAAGAAAAGTACCATAAAAATCGAAATTATGTATCTCTTTGTTGCTGGCAATATTTCAGAAATACGAATTACACATCCCTTGAAACAAAAATTATAAAAAGTATATAAAGTATGGAAACGAAACTATCACCCTAAGGTGAAAATCAAATGCTTGGTAAATATCTTATTTTATACTGTTCTTTTAACATTGATAGGCGATTCCTGTTAAACATTAATATACATTATTAAACTCGACTTCAGACACTTTCTACATGTAACCCGACTTCTTTCCACCAATAAAAAATGGAATCTATAATATTACTAAAAAATTTCTAACAGCAGAACAAACGATTATAAAAAACTAATTCTAGACGTAAATCTTAGTTGTTAAATTATTTCAAAATGAAAACACTATACCTAGAAAGAGAGACATTATGAAGAAATAGACCAAATGCTCCATCCAAACAGTTATGACAGGTCGACCTGAACAAAAACAATGTATAGATAAGTTATATATAGCAAACAACAATATGCATAAAGTGTATACTAGAAAAACTTATAGCATATAAGCAGAATCATGCATAAATACAGGTATACGTTTTTGACAGACGAGTCTCCTTTGTATAATTTTTTTTTTTTTTTAAAAAAGGTCATTGTGTAATTCGTTCCCTGGTTAAAGTCTTGATAATTTTTGAATGAAGTTTTTTATGACATTCTTCCACAATTCATGGTTATTCAGCATCATCTATTGAATCGTGTGGTTTAATTTCTTTTCATGTATGATTTTTGATGTCAACTTTAGTAAGTGTCTCGCTACACATTGCAAATCTATTGTAAGATTTGTATTCTTTGTTTTGTTGCAACAGATGAAATATATTTAATTACTGGTATTATTGTTCAATGGTATAAGTATATAATTCGAATATTTTGTTCAGTTTGCAATTTGCTATATTTTAGCAACTTTTGAAATGCTGCTTTTTGTGGTTACTTGCTTCCTCGTTACCATAAGTCAGATGATACTGATATTTTAAATGTTCTAACCATTAAGACTGTATGGTGTATTTTTAAAATACCAAAAATTTTGAAAACCAAACATAGGCTACCGCTAAAATAAATGCAACAAATCTAGTAAACTACGCGTTGCTTATATTTTAACCCCTATATATTTCAGAAATATGTAAAGAAAATAAATCAAGATATTTTAATCACGAACAGTCAAGCTTATATAGCTTACACGTCTGTGAAACGACTTCACATATAAATAAAATAACACCAGCGATACAAAGGTAATAAAATTTACTCTCCAGCCGAGCGCAAGACTCATCACTGGCACTGTTTACTTTTCAACAAATATTGAAAACAAAACAAATAAGAAATATGCGAAAGAGATTTTATGTGTATCATCAAAATTACAAATCTTTATATCAAATCTTTTTAAATCACCACCACCTTCCTGAATAGACAAAACACTAGTTTAATATCGGTCAATTTTATTTACTGAAAGCGCACATATCGCATATCATACTAACGAAACTGTATACAATTATAGAAAGCTATGTTTAAACAAAAGTCTTCACAATCAAAATTTTAAACCGAACGTCACTTTTGGCCAAATTTAAATTACTATAATCATTTTAACAAATATGCTTCGTTTCTGTTTACGTTTTGACAAAAAAGGCCAATTGTGATCTATTGATTGCGTGTGTCTTAATGACGCAATTTTTAATAAAATCTAAGTTTAACGAGAAGTCATTAAATTTACAAATTCACTATGGCTATGTCTTATGGCAGATTCTAAATATGTAGTTAATCCTATAGACGTCACAGTATCCGCAATTTATGTTTATTTCAAATCTGTGAAGTCATCATTTTGAAGATTCAAGGCTCTTTTAGCACTATTATGTCTGTTCAAAACTATTGTAAATTATACGTCACTGAAATCCTAAATCTATGTTACTAAAGGTTGTCTGTGCGATCATATATATTCAAACAATATAAAAATTTATTCTTGCGTAAATGGCCGATTTCTGGTACAGATGAGCTAACGCACACTCATCTGTACTCGAAGAGCCATCAACTCAAAACTCGTGAAACAAGAACCATATTTTGTAACATAACAACGATCTTGGTTTACGTTCTTGTTTCGGGTGTTTTTAATTGGATGACGGATTTAAACAATGAGGGTCTATAGGATATCGCGAAGTTGTTGCTTTACGGGAAATTCGGACTTGATATAATTCTGTGAAGGGATATATTTTATTCGCCCTTTATCGATGTGTAGAACTCGCATCTATTGCGGTGGTTTCCTAATCACACAAAACGTCACAAGAATTCAACTCCACTGTATATTTTAGAAGAGCCTAATCTTTGGTAGATTTCAATGGCAAATTGTTATTGGAAAATCCCTTAACAAAATGTAATACAGGTGAACAACTCTAAGAAATGACGTCATAGATAGGATAATGTGATTTTATTCAAATCGCAATCACACGAGATCCAAACGATTCTTAGAGCGCGCATTTTATTAAATGAGTGGGAATGAAACTTGTTTCAATTCATCAATATCCCGCAACATTTATGAGAGATCACTGCCATTTCGTTGCATTCTTCAAATTGAAGAAGGAAAATCAAAACTGGAGAGCAGATAGAACATTAAAGTGCACGAATTAAAACAAGATCAAAGAACATATTTTTACAATGCAAATTATATCAAAACAAAAAGCAGACGACATAGATCTCCAACACCGAAAATATCTTTCAAGCGAAGAGAAGTTTGAATTTAATAACCTCATTCGATAGATCACGTGAGGCCTAAGATCGAAGTACATATGAATCAATTGGAAGTATGGGATAAATTTATGTGACTTTTATACGATTATACAATTTTTGGAAATGGCCACAGATAAGGAAATTACCACTGATATAATTCATCTATTGTTAGATATCCTTTTTTAAAAAAACACCTTTTTGTTCAACGTTTGAATGATCTATACAGACAAGTTTGATTTTTTTAAGTATAAAAACCTGATATAATATTGAATGTAAAGAAAAGCTTCGCAAACTTATGTTTCCTCATCTAAATTCCTCATACCCGTCAATCTGAGGATAATGCTATTTGAACAACAGTTATTTTTCCCATAGACGACACTACTACCGTATATGTGATTTGCGTACCTTTCTTACATTGTTCAGCATTTGCCTGGATTTAGAGTTTTTATTATATCATTTAATTTTAAAACAGAATATGTAACATATACATTTTTGTCACCAATTTTATTGGTTTGTGATGACCCGCTGTTACTTCCGATTTCAAATGCAGTTACTGTAGATAATTCTTAATCGTATAAACATTTACAAAAACATTATTTGCAAGATAACACTCCTGTAAATTTAATTTATGTCGATTCTTATAGAAACAAGTATACACATGTTAGCATTATTGACGGAAATCATGTACCTAGCCACGTTTTGACTTAAATTCAACAATTCTTGCATTCATTAGCCCTACCCAAGGAAGAGTATGTATGTTTAACATGGGTTTGAAGAAAATCTCAAAACTAAAACTAAAATAGTACTGCCTTTTTACTTTGACACTGGTATCAGAGTATAAAACCATTTTTTAAATGTGTTTAGGACCTACATTATACTCTTGACTAGAACTATATATATCTGGCACATTATGACCTTGAAGCATGTAATGCATCTTAACCGAACACATGTATTTCACAGTGATACTGTAGGGTACATAATCTGGTCATCAATTACTGGAACACATTGACTACAATTTTAACTGCATATTCGATATGTTACACTTATATCAGGTAGTTCAAATACTCATTCCTCAGAGCTGTCTTTGTTATAAATAATGGCTTGATAAAAATAGTCTTTCTTTATTTCATGAATATTTTGCATTCATTTGGTTTCTGTTTTCTCATGTAAATAAAAGCCTTTCTCAAAACCGAAAGTTGAAATTGAATTTCACATAACAAATTGGATTAAATTAAAAGGTATTCTTTAATATTAAATCAGAGGTGTTTTTTCTTTACGCTGTTAAAAATATTTGTAAGATGTGTAAATATTTTATAATAGAAATACTTGCCTGTAGTTTGTTTGTTTATAGAAACCATATTTCCCATGATTCAATGTATCGCGTTTATACGTATATTTTTATTTATATTGTGTATTTATACATTGTGTACACAAGGAAGATTATTACATGTCAAAAGGGGGCTTTTCAGGTGAGCCCATGATGATTTTAAAATATCGCCTCAAAAAACTGCAGAGTTGTAGTATTATAGAAGTATTGATATTTAATTCAAATTATGCATTTTAGACATAAATAAAAAGCAGTATCACTTTTGAGCATCTTGTTTTGGTAAATATCATTTTTGTCACATTAATATGTAGAGTAAATAACCCCAACGCAAACCTCAAAATTCAACGGAACAGTAACAGGCAGCATAACAAATAATCAAAAAAAAAACTGAATAAGGGACAAAAACAGTCACATAAAACATAATATGAACCTAGTTCTATCACTAATGCCTCAATAATACATACAAGTGGAACTATCAACACATAAATATGATCATGCCGACACCTACACAATATAACACAGAAATAATACAACGGTACATATGTATTTAAATATTCCGCTTGAAAGAGGTACCTACCTTTACCTGCCAATGGGAGGAATCGGTTCCAAACCTTCCCCACTATTATAATAATAAACTAACAACAAAAACATGTCTTAATCAAGAAAACATTAACTCAATCCAGAATCATCAGAAGAAACGATTAATTCTTTCAAATACCTACGCAGCATGTTAATACAAACTATTTATTAGAAATACAGTAATAAATAACTTAAGTATAGAACATATTAAGGAAATGATACGTTACATAAAAATACAGTAGAAAACTAAAAAGGTAAAACAAGGAATCATCCCATATTTCTCAATCGTTATACAAAAAAATGGTAACGCATTACTTTTAAGAATACAATACTGAAAGAATTAAATTTGATCATGATAAAAATTGGTACTATTTTGATGATGCTGTTAGTGCAGACTTTTATTGCGCTTCCGTTTACGTTTTCCGTATGTTGTTTTGCTGGCTAGACTAGATCTTATGGATTTGTAAACGGTAACTGACAACTGACACTGTTTGAGACAGAAACACCCTTTGCATTCTATCGGTGATAATTCAGTAGTTTTGTTTCCTCATTTACTCGATTTCTTTTATGAAAACGAAACTTGATGCACACATCTGTTGAATTGCTTACAAAGATTTATTCTGATTATATGAAAATCGTTTAGGTCGCACAAAAAACCTTGTGTATGGAAATGACATGTTCTACCTAAAGCAACAGTAGACTAGTGAACCTACGTTTTGTTAACAGACGGATCTGGTCTACAGGTTACATCTATGTCTTTACATGATAGGCGCATCAGTCCTAGATGTTTTAAACTGACACGGGACCATACTGTGAAAGCTGACATTGATCGACCCACAGAGTTTATGTTGTAAACAGTAACTTAACAAATAAAAAGCTAGTAAAAGAAATTCTTCCTTTAAAGTTTATTAATTAAATTCTACATAACATAATATATCTGCAAAGACAACATACAGTGTAAAACAACTTTGTCGACTTTTATTTTTTCGTTTGCCTTATTTATTTTACTAAATGGGCTTGCCTTTATTTAATTTATATGCAAAAGTTTTTTATTATCAGCTTTAAGACGACTTATACACATAAGATTGTGTTAGTTTGATTATTTACTTTGATTACGGAACACCTTTGATTTGAATGTTGTATGCTTATTGTTTTTGTTTTATTGTGATTTCATTTATATCTGCACAAAGCTTACGTGTAAATAGAAAAAATTTGAGCTTCATTGATACTTTATAACATTAATGTAATGCTGGTTATTCTTTTCCTTTCTTGTGAAATTGATGTTTGCTAGTTTGTTTTGAATGAAATTTAACGTCTATTTAAGCAATTTTGCAGCTATACCGAGGCGTCAAGCTTTGATTGTGCAAGTAAACCAGAGTGCCCGGAAAAAACTTCTGACCTTCGGTAGATATAACTGAAATTGATAATTTGATATGTACAATTAATAAAAAAAGAAAATAAATAAACTTGCTGCATTAATTGTACAAATAAGTACGAATGAATACTTATGTTTATCTATTGTTAGGTTTTTCTCGTGACTAGATTAACATTTTAACATATTTAGGTTTTATATGGTCTACTGTGTAAAAAATTAATTACAAAACATATTGGTTAGGTTTTTCTAAAGTTTTGAACATATTCTATAATAAATACAGTTTTCTAAATATGTTCCAAATTTCTGTTTACCTGTCCAACGTCTACTTTTGGAAACTAGTCCGATAACTATCTTAAAACGTGATATATCCAGTTTTAATATTAAAGTGTAGTGGTAATATAAATGGTAGTGTAAATGTACATTTCATGTTTTTACAGTTGGAAATGGCAGGTAAGAATTTTTGATAGTTTAAATATTTTAAAATAAATTTATATTAGTATATAAGTCTTAGTTCGTAATTAATAATCATGTTAAGATTTGTTAAAAACGTACAGTTTGTTTCTTTATTTATGTATTTATTGGATTACTGATTTCCAAAAAGAATAAAAACATGAGTTCAATTCTCAATCAATTTTATTTCTTTTTTAAAAAAAACATCTTCTTTGTATATGAAAAAAATATATAAATAAATTGTCATGTATATTCTAAATAATATATAATAAATTATATTATAAATTAAGCGTTTGTCTGCTAAACGAGTGAAAAAATTAATGCAAGAAATCTGATAATGAACTTAAAGTTCTAATTTTTATTTCCTTTTCACGAGTGATTGTTTTTTTATTACATTACAACGTATTTATATTGTTTATTCTGATTAAGAATCTATTTAAACAAATAAGAGAGAAAAACGAACATTCTAAACAGTTATAAAACACTATAATTTAATTACATTGTACGATTCGGCATTGACACATTTTTGTCTAAATGAAACTTAACATTGTCAAAAATACGTTTTGCTTGTCGTATACATTTATTTTTGTTATATGTTTTACCATGTCGAGATTTCTTCATTTTTTAAACTTTATGTTTTTTTGTTTGAATATTGTTTAACGCTAATTTTAGCAATTATTCAGCTAAATCATGGCGTCCATTTTTTTTTGTGGGGGGGGAGGAAGCCGGAGTTCCCTGAGAATCCCTCGACCTTCGGTAGTTACACTTTATGAAACAGCTGTATACAAATATAATTTCATAAATAATGTGCGACAAAATTACTTTGTGTTCTAGTTTCATACCTCATATAAATTTAAAATTCAAAATACATTTATTTTGTTCTAATATATTTAAGAAAATTGAATTACTCTTTTTAAAATGAATACCATTCAGTCCTAATAGTCCATGTCTACGAATACGGATGTCGTATTTGTTTTAATATATACGTGTGCTATAAACCTGTCGTCATGTTTGTAAATGAATAACCTGGTGTGTTAGTTATATGTTTTGCGTGTAGAAAGTGTAGAACGTTTGTGTGTAGAACATGTTGATGTATTTAAAGTATTTTGGCGGTCTGTTAATCATCTGTATGCAATTTTTGTTTTCATGTTTTGTCTTGTTATTAGAATTTGGTTTAGTATGTATTTTACAAAGCGTAAGTTACGATTGACATTTTTAAATGTGCGTTGTTTGATTGGCAAATGTCTGGAAATGAGTACAAACCTCTTATTCATTATGTTGATTAGTCATTTAAAAATAATTTGTTTTATTAGTTATATTAATTAATACACTAACACAACATTATAAGAACTGTACATGTTATTATCATCGTAATACAAGCTGTAAACAAAATGTAAAAATGTCTAATGTTTTGGGGATCAATTTAAATCCCAACTGTCCATTTTTTTTTGTTAACACTCGTATATTGTAGATTTTATAAAGGAGAAATTTCATTTTTGAAAAGAAATATTTTATTTCTGTATTCGGATGCTTTGGTAACATAAATATTAAACGTCTTCTTTTGTATAGGAATGGTTGATGCTGTGTGTTCTTCATCTTACACCCCATAAGAATATTCAATGTAGTTTTAAGATACCAATCAAACACTAGCAATCCTGACAAAAGATCAAGAAATTTGTAACATTGGAAATGAAAGAAATGTCACATGCACGCCGGAACTGTGCTCCTGTTCTTCAGACTGCAGGCGATTACATTACGGAAAAAGAGCGATATTTTCCAACTTATGCCTGTGAAATGAAATTTGGAGTTGGAAGTTTCGTAAGGTCTTTTGTAGATATTAATTTTAACGGAAACGGATAGTTTATATATATTTATCAAAAACGGCTTCATCGACTTATATAATATCAATTAACACTTAAAATGTCTTTAAAGCAACCATGCAGTAGACCATTAGCCCTGTTTTCTTCGTTTTGTTTATTATGTCACAAGTATGAATTAATTGGAGTATGTATTAAAGATTTGCTTCATAGTTAATTTGTTGATAATATCTGATTTTGAAATGTGACATATACAAGGAGTTGTGTATTATTAAATGATTTCCGCATAAGATCAACTGTTAATCATTGTACGAAAAGCAGCAATATAAAATCGATCAACAAGAGGAAGCCATCGCTAGTATTCATGAATATTTTCCGTATATTTTAGTGGGGATTCGTATCACTATTACTTTAACCTATCAATGCTGGATTAAAGCAATACCCTAATATTAGTAGAATGTCTTAGTGCTTTACAAAATTCCACAGATATTTAATTTCTTCAGCTCAATCCAATATGCTTTTGTCGAGGTTTTGTATATTTTACTGATATACTGCTATTATTATTACTTAAATCGACAATATAAAACATCGTTGTTGTAAATAAGGTTTATTTATGAATCACTTAAATCGAGTCATTGTCTGATCGGCAAAATGATGCATATCAAAATATTGCGGGAAGCCGGCATGTCAACTTTGGTGTTATTTGACGTCACAGGCAGTTAAACTTGTTATTATGCAGGAATTTGTAATGAATCTTTGTAAACTTACTTTAGCTAAGTGTTAAATGTTCCTCTAATACTTTATGCAACTGTAATCGTCTAAATTTACGTTTGTTCTGTCAAGTTTCACTTTGCAAGTGACCTTGTCAGCCATGTTTATGTACTATTTTTAGGCGTAATGACTTCCCTTGATTTGATATAAATACCGGAATTTATAGTCCGTTTTGAATTCTGAACGATTACTCAAGCAGAACAGGTAAACAAATACACGTTGTCCCGATATCC
Organism: Limnoperna fortunei; assembly: GCA_944474755.1. NCBI lineage: Eukaryota > Metazoa > Mollusca > Bivalvia > Mytilida > Modiolidae > Limnoperna > Limnoperna fortunei. The sequence continues at coordinate 87,857,351 of OX104114.1, read as the reverse complement.
CTTGATGTTCAACTGATTGAGTTTCCAGATTGTTAATTGCATTATACATTGTCAATATTTGATTATTGCTGATAATTATCTAATAATTATTTGGAATTTACAGACTTGTTTTTATTTATAAAACTATTTAGCTGAAAACACATAAAACAAGAGCTTCAACACAGACAACATTTATTAAACTGGTGGCAGCGGTGAAAAATTTTCTTTTTTCAGAAAATTACTTTTTAACTTTAAAAATTTAAATTATTTTTAAAGCCTCTTGGCCTTTAAAAAAAGGAAATTCATCAAAGAGAGAAGACTGACAGTAAAGATTGGTGAGATAAATTATCATATTAGCTACAATTCAATTAGGATAATTTTTTAATCCAGTTGAATAAACAAAATAACCCCTAAATAATTGTCAGCCAGGATAAATTTTAATCCATAGCTGATTTTCTTCAAATTTAAATAGGGCCACTATCGACAAAGATAAATTAATCTGAAGTCCATTCAACTTAACATTTTTTTTGCACATTATTATGGTCATCGACAAAGATAAATTTTAACCTGAAGTCGATTTAATGTAAACTCATTTAAATATTATAAGGGTCATAGACAAGGATAAATTTAAATCTGAAGTCGATTTAATGTAAACTCATTTGAACATTATAAGGGTCATCGACAAAGATAAATTTAAATCTGAAGTCGATTTAATGTAAACTCACTTGAATATTATAAAAGGTTATCAACAAAGATAAATCCTAATCTGAAGTTGATTTCAAATAAAAGCTATTTTATACATCAAAAGTAAATTGCACAGGAAAAAAAAACCACACACATTCCATTGACATTATCATATATACTGTTTTACATTGTGATATTTAAACAAGTAAAGGAAAACTCTTGTGTTCATAATCAAGAATTGATTCTCAACCAGGTCCATCTGGGTTAAGCATTCACCCTCTAACCCATAATATGAATTGGGTAAATCCACAAAGGGAGATAAGTATGACAACTGTAATTACACCTAATAGTATTCCAATATCAAATAATTATTTTCAATCACATTCATGGGGTGTAAATAGAAGTACTCCATCAAATGTTAATCTTTCAAGTGAACAAATTGTCCAGGATGGAAATTTAGAGCATAAAAAGGGGAGATAATCCAAAGTTTAATTGATTTTGAGTCTGAAATTTCAAGCATTGATAATGAGAAAACTAAAAATCAATTTCCATTCCCAGTTAAGTCCTTAAGTGACACTGATTTGTATATGAACAATCAAAAATCAAATCAAAATGAGAGCCACTCGCTTTTGATGCTGAAAGAAGAGCTTAGATCCATGACTGAAAAATACAATGCATTAAGAGAGAGCATGTCTCGGGTCACAAATAACATAAATAATGAAATCCAACACTTGAAAATGGAACTCGAAATTAAAATCCCAGAATGCATCATGCCAGACCATTAAATGTGATACTCCACATATTATCCAATCATCAACGCAAGAACTAGTCTCAGGAAGACACAGACCATTTACTCAACAAGATGGAACAATTACAACTTTTAGTCAGCAACATACCATTAGTTCAGTTCCAACCAAACTCAATCTGAGTCATCAACCTTTCCTGAATAACCCATCCTGTCATACAGTTAGTGGTACCATTCCATCAATTATACAGTCATCGCAACATGGGGAGATAAATCAAGCTACTGCTAGAAGCACAATGCCAGATTCATCTACACAGTTTACTCCAATTGGTAGCAATGCAACAACTTTCAGTCAGCCACAGTCAGTTGGATCAGCACAAACAGGGCAAAACCAACAGGCAAACCAATCTGCACTGAAGAATTACCATGAACATTTAATTTCGGTACCATACAGGAATCCTTGTTTGAACCAGAGGTTGAATGTAGGATGCTCAACACTCTTACCAGTTCAAAATTGCCTACATCAAGGAAGCCCTAGCGACATTTATAAACCACAGGATCATGGTCGTCGAACAAGAGTTCCATGCTATAATGGTAAAGAGCCATGGACAGCTTACCATATGCAGTTTGAGCTTATTGCAGAGCTCGACAACTGGACACCTTATGTTAAGGCAGTGGAGCTACTGACAGCTTTAAAGGACGACGCTATGGTATATGCCTCCTTTCTATCAGTTGATGTGAAATCATCATATTCGTCACTTTGTGCAGCAATGGCTCGCCGTTTTGGGGATAATGGATACCCAGAGACATACCGCCAGGAGCTATATACACTGAAAAAGCACAACAGAGAGACTATTCAGGAATATGCGTCACGAGTTGAAATGATGGTCAGAAAGTCGTTTCCCACAATAGATAGCAGTACACATGGGGCACTGAGTGTCGAATACATGCTTAGAGGCCTACCAGACCAAAGCATAGCATTAGATCTGTTAACAAAACGAATTACCTCAATGACTGAAGCTATCCATCAAGTGGTTTTGTGCGAGACATATAAAAGAGGGTCGAAGGATAAATATGTCCGACAAATACAAAGTGAGGATCTTCAGGTTTCAACAACCTACATGTCTTACCTTGAGACTTGTCAAGAGCTGGAAGTACGAAAAGTAGGAGGTAAACGCTATGTAACAGAAGAACGTTTGAATCAATTCGAAAGAGACATCAAGGATTCACTCACAAGCTCTATTACTGATAGCATTACCAAATCTTTAGGAGATCTTATCTACCAAGAAATGAGGAAGATGAACAGACCAAATAACAAACAGAACATACAACCCGGCACATTCAATGGAGAAAGGGGACAGAAAGTAAAATGTTATGGATGCCAAGAGGAAGGTCATTTCAAGAGAAATTGCCCCAATGCTGACAAATCAGAAAAGTCATCGACCAATCAGAAACCAAGATCTGGTCTAAACTAGATGGGGCTGGCATTGTTGGCCAAGTATCAGCCCTTGAAAGTGAAGATTGTTTAGAAACAGAAAAATTTTTGAAATATGAAACTGAATTTATTGAAGTTGAAGTTAATAGACCATATGAAAGAGACCTCAGTACCGTAGATCAGTACCTGGGTATTGAAATGTTGTTTGAGGTATCTAAGGAACCAGTTGAACCTAGACCTAGTGTTGTAACCAGTAATAAAGCTGAGAATTTGCCCGAAATGACAAGAGGGAATATTGTCATTGACAGAATTGCTGCAGCTTCCATAACAGTGCCTGTTGTGCACAAGGTTGAAACCAGGGCGGTTATAGACACTGGAGCAGAGGTGACAGTACTCAATGAGGAGATATATCATAAGATTCCAGAAAGTGTTAGGCCTAAACTGAAACCAGCGACAAGAAATCTGGTAGTTGCTGAGGCTGGGAAACATATGACAACTAAGGGGGTAGCTGATTTTGAAATGAGGTTAGGAAATGAGACGTTCATATGGCCTGTTTACATAGCTCCAATTGGGGATAACATCCTGTTAGGATGTGATATCATAGATGAGAAAGACATAACTATCAATTTCAGGAAAGGAATACAGATAAATGGAGATTGGATAGAATGTGAAACCAAGAGGCACAGTGACGAAATAGCTAGAGTAATAACAAAGCAACATATTACTATTCCAGCTAATTTGGAGATTATTATATCTGCCAAAGGATTGAACAGTGAAGATCTGTCCTCAAGATATACAGTTATCGAACCTGTGGTGGAGGATGATCGAAAGTTCATAGTTGCACGTGTATTGGTGAATCCATATAGTGAAAATATCCCAGTCATACTTGGAGAGCGCCATCCGGTACAATAGATTTTGGAAGGATCCAAAACAGAGGAGATAAGCAGTAATTTCAGTTCACCCAAGAACACGAAGGCAACATGTGTTCATTTGCATCATTATCATAGAGACCAGAAGCATTATATCGAAGACGAATCGATTGTAACTCCGGATTTATGGGAGATGCCCAAAGGAATCAGAAAAGTTGGAAAAGTGGAGAATAATGATACATCTATGAATAAGGCCGATATTCATAGGCTACCAGAACTCCGACAGAAAGAAGATTAGAAGAGCAAACAAGATTGAAGAGTGTGGTCACATGCCCAAGTACAGTCGTTTGAATAAATGAACATTTGAATATTTTCACGAACTGTAAACTTTTTAAATGTGTGTGATGTTGAAATGTTTTGATTATGGAGTTATATATTGTTTGTATTTACATGTCATGTTTGAAGGTACATGCATATTTTGTATTTTAACCAAGTTCAATGTTAGGAGAAAACTTAATAACGTTCAAGTATAATTTTATTTTGAAGTATTTTCACAACTTTCTGTCCAGTTGCTCCTCTGGGCATAAATTGTATATAGCAGCATTATTTATAATTTCGAGACGAAATTTTATTTGACAGGGAGCAGTGTTGTAAATAAGGTTTATTTATGAATCACTTAAATTGAGTCATTGTCTGATCGGCGAAATGATGCATATCAAAATATTGCGGGAAGCCGGCATGTCAACTTTGGTGTTATTTGACGTCACAGGCAGTTAAACTTGTTATTATGTAGGAATTTGTAATGAATCTTTGTAAACTTACTTTAGCTAAGTGTTAAAGGTTCCTCTAATACTTTATGCAACTGTAATCGTCTAACTTTACGTTTGTTCTGTCAAGTTTCACTTTGCAAGTGACCTTGTCAGCCATGTTTATGTACTATTTTTAGGCGTAATGACTTCCCTTGTTTTGATATAAATACCGGAATTTATAGTCCGTTTTTGAATTCTGAACGATTACTCAAGCAGAACAGGTAAACAAATACACGTTGTCCCGATATCCCTTGATGTTCAACTGATTGAGTTTCCAGATTGTTAATTGCATTATACATTGTCAATATTTGATTATTGCTGATAATTATCTAATAATTATTTGGAATTTACAGACTTGTTTTTATTTATAAAACTATTTAGCTGAAAACACATAAAACAAGAGCTTCAACACAGACAACATTTATTAAAATCGTTATATAAAATTTTGTTTTCAACAAAAGAAAATTATGTGTAAATCCTTTATTTAAAACCGAAATCATGATATCAATAAAAACCTACCTACAAGCTGAAAAAGACTTAGTTTCGTACATTCCCCATTCATAAATGGGCAGCAACTACAAATAAATAACAAAGTGTAGCTGTAGAAGTAGTTTTTAGGAAACTTTAATATGAATGCTTATGTAATGTATTACTAAAGGGTTGACTTGGTTAATGTGTAGAGTTTGATATAAATGCATGAAATATGTTCTCCTTTTGAACGTAACAGTAAATTCACACATTAAAAAACAAATTCCTTTTTAATATCATATTAATTTAATGTTAAATTTAGGTAAATAAAGTTTACTGCAACTTGACTTATTTTGGGGGAGTTTTTAATCGTTAAAGCGCAATTTCTTGCATAAAATTTTAAACATGGTAAGTAGACTAACATTTCAAATAAAACACCATTTTCTGTGTATTATTAGCAATCAGCAACCTGATGCCCTTAGTCAGACTGGTTTACTGCAAATATCATTGTGTTGCCGTATTTATAAAACGTTAATACTGAGCAATTTTTGGCGTACTATTGTAGATACCTCTTGCATTCAATCTTTTTTAGAATTTGTACCAGGCAGTAGCTTTACAGCAAACTTGGATCACAACGAAACCATAATTAAGAATCCAAACGCAGATTTAAGTAAAAGTGGTAAGTATTTTAATTGTTCATATTGAACAAAGCAATATTTAATTTAGAGCAACTGCACATTTTCTTCATAACAACTGAGTAATGTTTTCGAAGAAGAGAAATCATGCTTGTATTTCATTACTACTTTGGCAAAACGTACAACCTAAATACGTCCTGACATTATTGCAAACCTACAAATAATCGTAAATATGTTTTATTATAATAATTTTAAATTTTAATGACGAGTTATCATCTTATAATGAGAAAGCTATTTCAAACACTACCTACATACCATTCTCATTTTGGTACATTTTGTATTTTTAGTTATGGAATATAATAATGTATGCAAACTATAACTGTAACTACATACATTGCATCTAAATTAAAAATGCATATCCGTAGTTTAATTTTGTTTTAAAGTTTTCTATTATTAACGAATATTTATTTAACACAACACACTACAGAACATACTGTGTCATAACAATACGCTGGCTAAAATTTAGTTAATATGTACTTTGTTTTTATAAGATTTGAACGTATTGGAAGTTACGGCAATCATTTTTGGAATAACTATCATTGTAGTATTTGCTGTTTTATCTGCAGTATTTATAAATAGAAGAAAGGGGCAATGTCGATTTTTGCAAACACGTACTTTTGATGTATCTCACTTATAAATTACAGAGCAGCTAGACTCAATGTAAATGGGGGCCGGGTTATACTCCCCTAGGTATTGTTTTTTATCAATTTTGGTTTTGTCATGCTGTATTGTTATGGTTTTTAAGGAATATTGACATAGTGTATTATAATTTATCTGAATATTTCTTGGAATAACGAAGGCTGAACTAAAAGTGTAACGAACTCAATCAATTACGTTTAATTATGTTTTAAAAAGCATATTATTCTTAACGTTAAACAATGTATATGTATTGTATCATATACTAAGTACATTGAAAACATTGTAAATGCATTTGAAATTACAAAAAATAAAAATTACTTGCTATATAGAAGATACAAAGACTAAGTCAATATAGTTTTTATATAAGCAGCACATATCATTCAGAACAAAACAGTGATATCGTGTGGTGAGTATATAATAAAGTAATATCAAGTAAGTACATAATAGACAATTAGTATGTTTAGGGTAATAAACGACTCATTTAATCAAGATGAGTTTAATTGACGAAATTAAAACTTCTAAACGAAAATGTCAAACACAGATATTTTAAATATTACTACACTCTGCATTTTTATTTCTTTGTTAGTTATTAAATCCGGTTCTGAGTTCAAACCTATGCTGGAAAAAAAGCCTGAATTAATTAAAACTGAAGGTAAGATTTATAAGCTATTTACTCTAATATTTATTTTTCAAATGTGGGGAAATTACCACATGCTACAGTACTTCGCTTAGATCATCTTATAGCCACACAAGTTTGCAAATACAACCGACTCATATATACTCGTCTGAATCTTTCAAGTTTGTTAACTTAAGTATAATTATTTACACGATAAACTGAAGATTAAATATTTGTAATAATACAGAGTATGTTTATTTGTTGTGTTCATTGTAAAAACAAATATATAAAATTACAAATAAATAAAAATATATACATCCAGTATTAATTTCATTTAATATATACATGTACTAACATTTTTAAATTATTTAATCATTAAATATCTATTGCATATTTTGTTTCCTACAGGAGATTGTCAATCGCCTACCCTTATTTGTACATGCACAGCACAATCGGAGGATATTCGCTATCAGTTGTTGTGTGAACAATGTTCGACATGTTATTGTGCACTTTGCTCCCGTGATCACGTGCAAACAATGCATAAAGTTGACAAAAACCGTGGCAGTATTGTGAATCCAGCCTATGAACTACAGGCTGCCATAAATGTTCTCACTATACCAAAGGAAACACATTCCAGTAGTAGTTTGTGCATACTCGACGATGAACGAATTGTGTTGTGTGACGTTAATACCGTGAAAATTAGTGTATTTTCAACTAAAGAATTTTTATTTTCGAAACTTTTCGCCATGAAACCGGGTGGTATAACAACAATGCATCAAAACAATGTAGCAGTGACGTTTACAAAAGCAAAGCTAAACTACTTTCTATCTTCAATATTGAACAGAATCAAGCACTTCAGGTCCAAATGTTCAAGACAAATGAACACCCCAGGAGTATAACTTACAACGAACGTCATTACGCTGTAGAAGTAGAAAATGATCATTTTTACTTTGTTTATATCCTTAACCAAACGTGTGACCCCTTGCATGCAATCAGATGCACAAGTTTATTATATTCGACTTTTCCTAATTCTCCAGTTAGTTAAGCACTTGACGCACAGAAAAAATGATTTATGTCATTGATTTTCAAAGAAAAATAACATGCCTTGATTACTCGGGAGCTATCAAAAGGCATGAAGAAAACACTAGCCTAGACCATTTAGTGAGCCTCCATCAGACAGGAAATTGTTCTGAAATACTAATAAGTAGTAGCAAGGGGTATGCCATTTATCATTATCGCATAAATAAAACGGATTTTCACACATTTGATTTCACGAATGAAACTGAATCGTATTGCAACCAACCACAAAAATAATTTTTTTGTTACGATAGGAGATAATGAAGTACATGTATACCGCATGCGCGCAGTTTCTTAAGTTGTTGTGAAAAACCACAATTAAATAAACACAAATATGTTTAATTGTTTTAATTAGATCAGGTTTCATTGTTATTTTTTTACAATATTATATATATATATATATTTAAGGTGTTACAACGAATATGAGAAAAACCAAAAAAATTTGTATAGATAGTATTTTTGATGTCCTCGGCTTAAATCCCACTAATAAAATATTCTGTATTTGTATATATATTTAGAATTGTTTGTTTGTTTATTACACCTGATGATATTCGTATAAATGTGCTTGTCAAAACTATAGACACAGATTGAACAACGAAATGGCCATAGTCATTGATCTTCAATATAAATAAATAACGTAAACAAGTCATAACATATTGATTTTAAATTTTCTCACTCCAACTGAACCTAAAACTTTTATATATTGCGTCCACGTCCGACACCCGCGGACGCGCTGTTACTTGGCTTTGCTGAAATATTCCAACAAGATGTAATCAACATTACCAAGGTGAGAAATTCGTTACGCCAGATGCGCTTTTCGTTTATTCAAACTCATCAGTGGCGTTTAACTCTAAATGCTTAAGATATTCTTTATTAGGAGATGGAATAATAGTTTTTTCATTGGGAGATGGAATATTATAAGTTCACTGAGATCGTGTAAATACACAATACATGCAGTTCAAAATATAATATAAATGGTCTAAAGAAAGCTAAAAACCAGCACACTTATTTAGTATCGGATCAACAAACATGACGATACAGCATAAACAAAAAATAATATACAAGTCTGGAAGATTATGCAAAGATACAAATGACGGTGTTTTTGTCAGACCTATAGGTAGAGACTGACCAACGAATGTCCGTTGTCATTGAGTGTCAATATAAAAAATAACGTAAACAAATCATACAAAATATTGATCTTGAATTTTCTCACTCCAACTGAACTTAAAACTTCTATACACAGCACCCACCATCCCTAACCTAGGGACGCGCCGTGACTTGGCTTTGCTCAAATATTCCAACAAAATGTTATCAACATTACCAAGGTGACAAATTCATTACTCCAGACGCGCGTTTCGTCTATTCAAGACTCATCAGTGGCGTAAAACTGTAAGTGCTTAAGATATTCTTTATTTGGAGATGGATAAATAGTATTTTTCATTGGGAGATGGAATAATATAAGTCCACTGGGATCGTGTAAGTACACAATACAGGTAATTCAAAATACATGTATTATATAAATGGTCTAAACAATCTACTAACCAGTATACTTATTTAGTATCGGATCGACAAACATGACGATACAGAATAAACAAAAAATAATATACAAGTCAAGAATATTATGCAACGATACCAAATGACGGTGTTTTTGTTAAAGACACAAGACTGACCAACGAATGGCCTTAGTCACTGAGTGACAATATAAATAATAACGTTAACAAGTCATAAACTATTGACCTTGAATTTTCTTACTCCAACAGAACTTAAAACTTCTATACATAGCACCAACCATCCCCTACCTATGGACGCGCTGTTACTTGGCTTTGCTCAAATATTCCAACAAAATGTTATAAAAATTACAAAGGTGACAAATTCATAACGCCAGAAGCGGGTTTCGTCTATTCAAGACTCATCAGTGACGTTTAACTCTAAATGCTTCAGATATTCTTTATTATGAGATGGAATAATAGTTTTTTTCACTGGAAGATGGAATATTATAAGTCCACTGGGATCGTGTAAGTACACAATACAGGTACATGTAGTTCAACATATTATATAAATGGTCTAAATAAAGCTACTAACCAGTACACTTATTAAGTATCGGATGAAAACATGACGACACAGCATAAACAAAAAGGGGGCCTCGGTGGCCGAGTGGTCAAGGTAGTTCGTCTACCATAGATCACGTGGTCTGTCAACACTGGGATTGCGGGTTCGATTCTCACTGCAGGCAGGGTGTACTCGACCCCAATCTTAATTGACAAGGATTGCCAGTTTTCCTACCGCAGGTCGGGGGTTCTCTCCGGGTACTCCGGCTTCCTCCCCCAATAAAAACTGGACGCCATGAAATAGCTGAAAAATTGCTGAAAGTGGCGTTAAAACACCATTCAAACAAACAAAACAAACATAAACAAAAAGTAATATACTAGTCTATAAGTTTATGCAAGGATACAAATGACGGTGTTTTTGTCAAAATTATAGACACAAGACTGACCAACGAATGGTCCTAGTCATTGAGTGTCAATATAAATAAATAACGTAAACAAGTCATAAAATATTGATCTTAAATTTTCTCACTCCAACTCAACTTAAAACTTATATACAAAGCACCAACCATCCCCTAGTAACTACTTTCTAAATTTCTATCTTAGTTTATTTAGGGAAGGGGTACTTTTGCGATTGGCTTGTTACAATATTCGAGTGGTGGGGGGATTCGCAAATATATCTATAACTTTGAATTTTGCGGTTTGTTATCAGAATTGTCCTCATTGATTTTCTGTTAGCAAACACCGTGAAGATTTATACCTTGAAAGCCGTGTTTAGCCTAAGAAAACAAATATCAATTCTTAAATTTGATTACATTCTCTAACAAATTTTGACTGGCTTAACTAAAGCTTGACAAAGATTGTCTAGTCAAATATTTTAGTTTTCCACAAATAGTGCAGGCGGAACGTGAGTGAGATATTGAGATTTGTCATCATTTTGGGAGAGTAGGCTCGTGGAACTAAATTAAAATTGCTGCGTTTTAATAAGCCCTTATATTACCACAGGCTAACACGTAATACAATACTCGATGTGCATATATTCTTGCTCTACGCTATGGGGTTTTTCCTTGTGATAAAGTTTCAGTTTAGACCAAAAATTATTTTTGGTTGTATTTCCATATCAGCAAATCTGGACTGCAATGTATATTCGTTTTTATTTTTAAAGTTGGTTTCTTGCTTAAATACGTCACCGTTCAAGCTGAATATACTATAAACCATTATAATTTTCCAATGTGTGTGGCACTGGTAGTACATGATAGTGAAATAACGCGGAATTACTGAAGTATATGATTGCTTTTTTAGAATTGTGTGCAAATATGGCAATATAGTGAATAGTTTCCAATATTTTTCACAATAAAGAAGTAAAGCTACGTACATGTAATAATAACAGATATTATAAATTTTATTGTATTTTGTTAATTGTTCGAGTTATCTTTTTTATTTTATTTATATCTGACAAAAAAAATTACAAAAATTTGTTTTCTAATAAATGTAAAATAATTAAATGTAAGTATCTTGTATAAAGAGATCGAATAATAAGAATTAATTATTGGTAAAAAAATGAATAAAATTTAGTGACTTCTAAAATATTCAATGTACATGTCTCCATACCAGCTTTTTTATTTAACAAACATAATTGCTAAGTGGAATCATTGATTTTTGCATTGTTGATTCATAAAATAAGGAAACTAAACAACCTGCAAATTAAATAGGAAACTATAGGTGTTTATAAATGTTACAAACTGTATATAGAATTAGATGACAAACACAATTATTTCCTATCAATGATTATTATATAATTTTCACATTGTATGTATTTTTTTAAATAAAGAAATGATCATCTTGATGATTAGGTTAATCTTGCAGCAAAGTAGGAAAATCATACATTAGACTAATAATTATTTTCTTTAGCATAATCTTGTTATTTGTTTAATCATTTAAAAAGGTTAATGAAAAAGAAATTAATAAATCAATATGCTTTTTTACATGACACTTACGGCAAGGTCGCGTCGTTTGTTACAGTACCAGTTTTGTTTTCAAGCATTTGTGAATTCCCATTTTGAAATTATCTAGTAAATGTACTATTTGTATGCCATCTGACCTGTTACTTGCTTCTAATTTAAATGTTAGATATGAACAAAACTAGCGTCTATAAAAAAACGGATTCTTTATAAATGTGACTTAAAAGAAATGCAGGCTATATTAGAGATCAGTCACAGCTAAAACACGATATAATAAGATAGACGTTAAAATATTTTTCTGGTCGTTAGACTTTGCAGTTTCACTAGAAGTTTTATTAAATGGACTAGAGTATGTTAAACGAGGAGATATCATTGTTTTAAATTTCTCAGCTGATGGCGTTCCAATAGGTGGAACAGCCGAATATAATGTAAATGGAGAAACATTTACCAGCTTAGGAAAACATGAAGCCGGATGCTATTCTGCTATTCTAATATCTGAGTGTCCTCCGGACATCTGCTGGTGTTCCGCCAATAGACCAGTGTATATATTGAGTATTGACAGTAATAACTACAATCACACGGTGAACATTACATGCCTGATGAAATCATCTACCCAGAGAAAAACTGACGACTGGACAATTGAAATAATTGGTAAGTTCCAATTAATATATAATCAGTAGTAAATATGAGATAGAGCAAACAAATACCTCAAAATTGAATTAAGACCTAAGTACAGAAATACAAACCACAGGAAATATCTGCAAATATGTCTTAGATTTTGATATTAAACAGTTTGGATTATAATTTATACTTAAGTCCAGACATGTTATTGTTGTCGTGAATTAATAGTGCTATAAAGAAAGATCTATTCGTCGGATTGTTTACAACAAGATGAAAGTCTTTAAGTATGAAGCTCTATAGTTGTCATCATGAATCAGCCGACTGGAATGTCTTCATTGTAAATAACGACATTTACTAGACTTTGATAATTACCTTGATCAGGAAGTTGGGTGTTACTTGTGTAACAGGATCTGCTTACCGTCAATAGTAAGTGTTGATCGTTATGAATTATCTGTAGTTGTTAACTTTATTTGGCCATGTCCATATCTATATTGATGGACGGTCTTAACTTGTATCAGATAACATCCTCTTATCTTTTGCTTTCCGTATTTGTCTGTTTCACATAGAAAACTTCTGTATAAGATTAATGTAACGTTAAAACATTAATATTGTTCGCAAATGTTGTTTTTATGTTAACACGGTTATATAGTCTTGCCACCTCGATCATCTCAAGATGCATTACAGCTAGTCATTTTATTAGCTACAATAGTGTAGCTTCTCTTTTGGAGGGAGATACAAAGGGGTCTAATTACTCGTAATGGAGCAGCCAAAGGTGATTCACACCCGGTGATTTTATGCATATAATCTGTTATTAAAATGTCAGTTCCACTGAATTGCTACATACTTTTTATGTCTTTGAAGTTTAACTGATATTTCTACAACACCTTAGTTTTACACTTTATTCGCAATCATGGCATTGTTGACAAAATTTGAATTCCGGAAGTGCATAATTGATTTGGTAAACAATTTTCATTCCGGATTCATTGCATTAGCTGGGATCAGATTTTTACCGTTACGATTCTACAATTATACACCACCATTTCAATTTTGTCAACAACGAAAAAGTTTTAAATTAGACATTGTAGAAATGACAGCTGAACAATGGAGAAAGGAAAAAGTTTTTATAATTAATATTAAAACAACAATAGTATGTATAAATCCAAAAAACGTGTTTGCTCCATTACGAGTAATGGGACCTCTTTGTAGCTCCGTCCATATAAAAAGAGCTACATAATTGTAGTTATTTTATATTAATAAATGATATGTTATTATTGTTTTAGATATGATTGGTCCAGATATAACCTACAGTAAACATCCCCTCGCCCCTGGAACATCTGTAGATTTAGTCTGTCTATATGGACTCAGATGGATAAGATTGAAATATCATGGCAGTGCTTGAACTACACCGAGTCTTCATTCGAAAGAAATGATCCAAAACGTATAGATCTTATTTGACCACTATTGTTCATTCTGAGCATCAAGGTCAAAACTGTACATGCGTCGTGAAACGAAAACTTTTTGTTGCAGTAAAGACCATTCAGATTAAAATTTCTTAGAAGATATACATTTATTTTTAAAGGTGTATGTTGGGAGTAAAATTGTGTAGTATGTTTTGAATCCTGCATTAAACTCTACATTACCTAACTAAATGAGATGCGGTAAATTACATATTGTGCGCGCCTTAATTGACAAGTATTGATAGTTTTCTGTTGAAGGTTGTGGGATTTTCACCGCGTATTCCAGCTTCTTCTTCTGATAAACATCGGAAGTCATGATATAGCTGAAACATTGAAGGACATAGCGTAGAAAATCCATTAAACAACAAACCAAGACAAATCAAGCGTCCAACTCACTCGAGCAAGGCGTTTAAAAAAGTTTTCTACGATTCTTGAGTTATACAGGCAATTTCACCGAAGTAATTTGCCAGTAAAATGTTGATTCTCGCGAAATTTATTAATGTTAATATACTTTTACACTTCTTTTGAAAAAAAAGGAATATGTTTGCTTTGACCGGTTACACCATTTTTTATGCTGAATGGCAATTAATTATAAACTGAAACAACACAGCTACATCATAAAAATCTGTTTAATACAATTATTTTCAGATTCTCTAATTATTGAGTTACATGATGATTTACCATGCAACGACACCGTGGGTGTCCAATTAGTTTGTGGAGCAAGTGGGGACATGCAAGTTTGGGGGTTGAATCCTGGATACATTCGTTTCAATAAATCTATTTTATCATTACCATGTTCATATCAAGATGTAGGAGAGTACACGTGTACGGCGTGGAACAACTATTCTGTCTTTATCTACTGGGCCAATAAAAGCATACATGTCGCTCCACAAGGTATAGCTCAGACTTTAAACCTGTCTGTCTTTTACAATTTATTCATATTACGCAATTTCGTAATTTTCTGCCTCTCTGTTAGGCTCTTATAAACATGTATGATAAAAAAGGATTCGTTTCAGATTCTTTTAGCAGAAAAAAAGTATCTAGTAAGCGTCTAGTATTATTTATATACCGTATAATTGGTTTTTCGTGGTGATTTAATTTTCACTATATTTACTGATACATTTAGTTTGTTTAAAGTATTTTATCATTGGGAATCGTCTTCTTTCCCTCCCGCAAGTTATCCCACACAAAGCTACTGCTCCAATGTTCATCTTTTTTTTCGCTGTACCGTTTGTTATTTTTGTTAAAACTATCCAAACTAAAAATTCCAAACCCATATAAGACATGAAATAATTGGGCCCTTACATACAGATATATAGACTTATACATAGGCTGTAATATAGTTACAATGTTCTAAAATGTACTTTAAACTGGAGCGAATTGCATTTGTATGTTTATGACTGTTACATTCAATACTTGGTTTCATGTCACTCTAATTTGTTTCGTTGAATCTAGTGTATGGAAGTTAGTATAAATAATTAGTAAGTCAAACACCTAAAATGTCAGGGAATCGAATGTATCTTATTTAAAGTTTCCATCTCATTACCTATTTCAAATTTACATTCGGAAATCGTATTATATCTATTGCCAATGTCATCATCAATCCGTACACTTATTTACATTAAAATGAGAAGATATAAAATAACACAAACACGGCCCTATTTCTTGTTCATCTCTCGAAGACTTCAAATAATTGACCAAAAGATGTATTATACTTCTATTCTCTATATAAATTTTATGACAATACATATTCTATTTCCTAGGTTGAATATTCAACCAATTCATATATACAGTTGTATTAACCGGTGAAAAGTACATTTACTGATGGCGAATACGTTATAATCATATAGTTGAAAGCTTGATTAACTGAGTGTATGGTTGTAACAATGAGGTGTTTTATTAGAATAAGAAATTTAGTTAATTATAAATACAAGTTTGATGTTATGAGAATTGAATAGGACAATCTGCAAAAATAGAATTGTCAGCTGTTGTCATGGGATCTGTACACACAAGATTACATGGTGCGTGATGGAGTATACCTAATGAAGTGAATGGTGTGTGACGATGGGTTATGGGTGCGAGATTCTAATTTGGGAAACGGTTTTTTCGAATTCAGCATAATAAACAAAGTTTGGCAGTTTCATCGTTCGTAGTTGTAACACGTACGAAGGAATTATCCCAACAAGAACCGGATGTTATGATATTGTTAAGAAACACTGACATTAGTCTTAAAAGTAAATGGTGTAAAACAACTTAATTTCTACGTTTCGTGGAGGAAAAAATGGCCATATTAAAGTCAAAAATAATATGTTAACTATGTATTTGTTGGCGCAGTCATAAATGGTGCAATATCTAATACAGCTGCAACAAGAGCGATGTACGTATTTCCTTTTATGTATTAAATAAATATACGTGAGGTTTATTTGCCGGATAGTTTATGTTGCTATAAATCATGTTTACTTCCAATCAGTGTCCACATGGTGTTTAAGTATAATCGCTATTTAGAATTCCGGTTCTCCCTGCAGAGGTCCGAGGAATCCAATTATAACTTTTTTTAGCCATACAATTGTTCGATTTGTATCAATTATATGAAAATAAATTAATGATCTCGGTGCTGTAGGAAATCGTACTTCTGTTGCTACAGTTGAACGTAAGATGCACTTGTCTTGACGTTTGTTGTTTTAAAGTTAACTAGTTACCTTGTAAGGTCTCGTAACCCTCTTGTAAACCAGCTTTATATTGCTGCACCAAAATTGTATTTAATTTAATTATTATTTTCTCTGTCTGTCTGTCTGTCTGTCTGTCTGTCTGTCTGTCTGTCTGTCTGTCTGTCTGTCTCTCTCTCTCTCTCTCTCTCTCTCTCTCTCTCTCTCTCTCTCTTTAACTATCTCTCTCTCATGTTCTACTAATTACTTAAAATCAAGAAAACCATTTGTACACTTTAATTCTTTATTTGATTGTTCAGCACCTTTGGGGCGTCTTAATTGACAAATAAAATCGTTATATCACTTAGTATTCTTTATAACAACTAAAGCAATATGGCTTTAAAATTCATTCAAGTAATAAATCATTTGGCATATGCATCGACATACACTTTTATGGCAAACTGAACTATTCATGTGGTGTGATTGTGCATTCTCTATTTATATGAACTAAGAGTGGTTTCATAGTATCCCCTAAACATATTTGCCTTTGAAGTTGTATTACTGATATTTCATAAGATAAACATCCGAACCGCGGTCCAAATTCTCTGCAATCAATCGATATACACATTTATTATTAATATCTGTAAATGAGTATATCGCACTGTTTCTGTTGCCTAGATATTATGAAGCACCACAGGCTGAGGTCGCTCACAATCCGTATGACGTCATAGGTTCAGCTTACTTAAACATTGTGGAATATCAGTCCAGAAGAATCTATATGGAAATCAGTGACACACATAAAGACACTGACAAAGACTCTGATAATTCTGATGAGAGCAGCTGTCATTATATGGAAATACCTGACTGAATTTAGGAAAATTAGACAATTAAAAAATAAAAACTGTACCTTTATATGTACCTAAGAATTTAGAAAAGGAATAGACATGTGTACTCAAAACATGTTCAAACGCTAAAAGTAACAAATTAACCCGACAAATACAGCAAAACAGAACCATTGTCATATATACGCTGTATGTTTGGTTTTGATTAATTTTATAGTGTTTTTAACTTTATTTTTGTTCAATGTTAAATTCAATTTATGTTTTAGTTGGTATTGTATCTATGTACAAGTATTTTTGTAGCTACACTGAAAAATCATATTATAATTAAAAATTAAAAATCATATTATAATATCCTCCTTCAATAACCACCATGGACTAACATGGAATATTGCATAAGGTGGCGTAAAACCCCATTCAAACAAGTCATTGAACTGTATAAAGAAACACGTGACATGCATTCTGCGGTATATATTCGTAATAACGACCCTTCGGATATCACACAGAGCCATCAAGTTAGCATCTGCATTTTCTACCATTCTTACAAGAACTCGACGATTAAAAATGAGTTATCCATCTGTAAATGTATATTTTTCTGCTCGCTTATCTCTTTCTTTAACCAGAAACCAAAAGTACATAAGCTGATGGAAGTGAGCACACATTTTCATGCCACGTTTTTTTTTTTAAATTGTCACATTTAAGCAGGAACCTGCAGGTAAGATGTGATGTTCACAACTGGTTCAAATACAAAATGGGTTCATAGAATGTAGCTCGATGGTATAGATGAGTAACCTACCCTACGTTGGAAAACACGTTGTATTATACATTAAAAGAAAACAGAGATGGACGTCCAAATAACAGCGGTGAGGTTTGTTTTTCAATAGGTTTAATAAACGTAACATATAGACTCATGTTAAACCAGAAGAAATGGAAACTGTATGGTAGTTTTCATCACAATACCCTTTTTAAAATACAACTGTCAAAAAAAATAATTGGAACTCAAATTTTGTCTCACATTTTTATTTCGAAGTCCATGTATGTGCATACCATCCAGGAAAGAGCTACAGTTTAAAAGAAACAGAACCACAATTCATTTGATTGGCTTGTCATTGACAGTTAGTGTATTATTACTGATGACGTCAGATTGTAAACAAATACTTATACATTACACGTTTTCGGAGAAAGAAGTTTGATTGCAATGTTAGCGAATTTAGGTTTACAAAATGCAATCATCTATTATTTTTAGTTCTGCTACGATATTATGAATAATGGAATGATAAAAGGTAATCTACTTCCTCGCACTAACGTTATGTTGCTGTGTAAACAGGCTAACAGTATCACATTTGGACCGATTTTGGTCCACTACAGGGGCGGATACATGATTTGCGGAAGGAGGGGGCGTAAAAAGGGGCTATCGGAAAAAGAAGGCCACGAACAAGGTTTTTATAGTGTTCAGTAACCTTTATTTGGTACAGTATATACAACAGAGATAAACAAATTAGTACCGTTAATGCATTAATGTATTGCGCGAACGAGCGGGGATTACATTTTTGCATTTGGCGCTGATCGTTACCCTACCTGTTCTCTTTTTTTTCTTTTCCTTTTTTTAAGGGGGGCGTACGCCCCTACGCCCCGCCCCCCCCCTGGATCTGCCACTGAACTATCCATACACTTACCTCCAAGATTACTTGCCAACCATAGGCAACATTTGAAACATTTGAAACATTTTATTTCACTAAAGGCCTCACATGAGGCATGATAGTACATGTAACAATAAAACTGATATAATGCATGAACAAACATATTTACAAGATACAATATTTAGTGGGAAGGTAAATATTATTTGAAAATTGACATTACAATTTTACAGAATTTAGCTAAGCCAATAAGAACATAATGATCACTTGTATTCATTAGCTCAAAGAAACTATTTGTATTTTTTGTATTACATAGGTTAAAAGGTAAAAATTTCTGACGTTCATTAGTAAAGAAGGTACAATTGAAAATATAATGGAATTCATCACCTAGCTCTTCTCTGTTGCATAAATAACATAGTCTTTCTGATCTATCTATACTATAAAATCTACCACATTCAATAGGCAATCTATGACTGCCACATCTAAATTTACATAAGTAATAACGGAGGTGATCCGATTGAAGATTCAAGTTGCTCCCCTTTGACTGCGTTTTTATCAAAATTTACAATCTCGGTTTGTTACTGTGACGTGCAGCAACATATCGTCGTTTTGCATATCAACGGTCATTAAACAAGTTGACATATATGGCACCATGCTGTATAAGATATCGCGATGTAAAAGTTGTTTTGAAAAGCCCGTGTGATCATAAACATTTGTTGAAGATCAGCCGACCTTTAACCAAAACGTATGTAACAACCTATTAATGTACTGCTAATGGTTGTGTCACAATAAATGTTTCAAATTTAATTTTAAACTACCAATGACTACAAATATCTATACTTTGTTTTGAAGAACAAACACATTACATGTACTGTAACGGTTTCTATTTTATTGCGGTTTTTTTTCAGTTTACTGTGTTGGCGTTCTATTTTTCTCTTGCTCTTCTCAAAATTATAACGTCTGTAATGTTAGTGTTTGTTCTGCCACAATTGTTATTTTTAAGTTGAAATAACTAACTGTTTAAAGCTTT
Organism: Limnoperna fortunei; assembly: GCA_944474755.1. Taxonomy (NCBI): domain Eukaryota; kingdom Metazoa; phylum Mollusca; class Bivalvia; order Mytilida; family Modiolidae; genus Limnoperna; species Limnoperna fortunei. The sequence goes on along the minus strand of OX104114.1, from coordinate 87,837,100 downwards.
TTCTTTTTAAACAATTAGATATCATTAAACAAGTACTGGTTTAATCAACGCTGCTAGAACTGTCTGATATTATGTAGCCCATTAATCTTTTGTGCCAAAAACATATAAAAATGTGTATCTACCGACATATCACTGTATCGTTTCCTACCGACGCCTCCACAACCGACACCGAACCATTTCTCTTTCTGAGTCGTGACCAAGTTTATGTTTGTTTGTTTGAATGTTGTTTAAGGCCACTTTCAGCCATTTTGCAGCTGTATCAAGGCCATCAGTTTTTATTGGGGAGTTGGGGAGGAAGCCAGAAAAAAAACCCGATTTGTGGTCGGAAAACTGGCAATCCTTGTCAACAAATGTTGGAGTGGAGTACACCCTGCCTGCAGTGTAACTCCAACCCGCAACCCCAGTGTTGACGGACCACGTGATCAATAGTAGATGGCTAACTACCTTAACTGCTTGGCCACCGAGTCTCCTTCCGGTTTATGTATTGCGTTTTAACAGATTACTAGCTTTGTCTTGTCGCCATTATATTAAGCCGGGAACATCATGACAAAACTAAGGAGTAACTCTAGTGAAAACACCACACATTAGGAGATTCTGAAACAGTGGCTGCTTTCAATGGATAAAGTGCATATCTGCTTAGAAATTAACCATAGTTATGAAATACAAAATTGGAAAAGACGTCACAAATGTGTCGATATCATATATATCCCCAAGTTGATTTATTCTGTGCATTTGAATAGATTTAAGTTTATTGTGTTGTTTATTATTATACATTTAAAATCAAAATAAATACACAACTTATATATAGTTAAAGGAAACACCTCTATTTAAATGACGAAATGAGGCTATCCGTTATATGGTTTCCGTATTCCTATTTAACCTTCCCTTGTTATTCAGACGCTGTAAATTCTGGTTGGCATCCAAGGTTTTATACCGATGTCATGCAAAATTTGCTCACAATATGAGCAGAACAAAGGGAAAAAAATTATATTCTATTCCTATTAAACCGCTTTGGAAATACAGCTGCAGTTATTTTATTGTCGGTGTGGGTTGGGGTGGGGTAGAAGGGCTAAGAGTAATAGAATAGATTGCCGGAAGCAAAAAACATCAGTGTGTTTCTGAGAAAAACATATTTTTCTTCGGATTTAATTGGTACGTACGGATCCAAATTGCTTATATCTACAATCTTACAAGACCCAGACTGGACATATATATTGATTTCTCATAGACCAATTATCCAAGGTTCAGAGATACAAAATACAGCATATAAAAAAATGCACAAAGGTAAAGAGATACAGAAATTATAACAAAGTAGTCATAAACATATAAAAAGGAAAGAAAATGTTTTCAGCATCCGCTGATGGTTAACCGTGAAGACCACTTCGTTATTATCGTAATAAATTTACAAAGGAGCACCGGAGCAGATTTTAACGACAAACAGGTAAGAGTTTATTATTTTGCTGCAATGTACAACTTCTTTTCATCAACAAAACTGTAACCTTGAAACAAATAATAAAATGTGTACCCCATTTCACTTCCCGATCATAATGTACATAGTCTTTGACCAGCATCTTTGTTAAGATAGTCTTACGACGTCGTCCTAAAACAGTTGTATGACCTTTACGAAACGGATACGCAAAAATGGTGCAATAAATATAATTTTCACACGTAATAATAGTAACCAGTAAAATTTGACAATAATAAAGTCTTATTTACCGCATGGCCATCAACTAATACTGCTGAGGAATTTCATGCTAGCATCACATACCCATATCGCAATTATAGAGTGGTAGTTTTACGATTTACATACTAATTTCCATAGATTGCGATCTGATTATTACACCAGTCAGGACTATTGCACATAGTACATGTACTCGGTTCAATCAGTTTCAGTCTTTGTGTACTGTCTGTAGACAGAATTGATACAATGTGTCATATCTTGGGTACTAGTAGATACACTGTCCTTCGAAATGTTATGAATATCGACAATAACTTTCTGAAAGCTACATGTAAGAATCTGCGCACAGCCAACGGGAAAGGTAAGGGACAAATCGGAGAGACGCCAAGTTATTTCGAAACATGCGACACAAATACAGTATCAATAGGCGTGAAAGTCTTTTATAGATATAATCTCAGCATCACTGACGTCTAATGGATGGGTCGCGGACACGAACAATAAGTTTGTTTTTTTCTCATAAAAAATAGTTGTTTACCTCGGACAAAAAGAGGATTATTAAACACCTTATTTGTTCCTGTAAGTTTAAGATACATTTAGGACATGCCTTAACATATATAAGAACAGACTTAAACCGTTAAGAGTTGGTACATGTTTAGTTTTACTGCTCAGCGTCGATATTATCAATGTAGTACATTGATCGATGTATGATATGTACTGTTATAAACGTGAAAAAAGTGCTACCTTCCAACAGGCAACACAATGTCAACGAGGATATTTTTAGCTACAGTTATTTCTTTGTCGATGTCAATTTTAACAGCGATATTTTAAAGAAACCATTAAAAAATTTCCAAAATTTCGTGTTTGTTTCTGTTTAGGTAAATCTCTTAAGATCTCTTCAGAAACGTCTATAGTAAAAGTCAGCGTACTTTGGCGGAGGTTGTTGGGGTGGAAAATAAAAACTGCTTACCGCGTATGGTCGAGATTATGTTCCTTTAGGTGCAAATAAAAGTCAACAATGGTTTTCTACATTTATTCAGCGTTATGAAATGTGGGGATTTTTGATAAGATGGTGTGCCACTAAACAGAACGGAAGTGTAAGCTAGGAGCAGGAGGTTGGTGCCTGTTTGAAACCCTTCGCGGTTTACCTGGGACAAGTCTCCCGGTTTGTCCGACTACCATAGAACGTCAGGAATGTAAACAACATAAGACCCCTTTAGAAACAAAAATTGCCGACTTTCAGTTTCTGTTTTGTATCCTCAAAAGTGGCTCACTATTGTGTCTTTGAGTTGGAGAGTGTGCGCTGATATTAATCGCGCTGATCTGGTGTTAGGTCTAAAGTTTGTTATACTTTTTTTTTTAAATTGAAACACTAACACACTTGTATGCCAAAGAATTCGAATATTTAGTTTGTTCTATAGGTACAAAGTGTTTTTGAAAATATCTGTGTTACAGTGTATATATTTCAATGCTTTTGAATTTGAATTTCTTTGTTTTGGGCCAGGTTTTGGTACAAATCAAGTTGGTCAGTGGGTAGAACTACCTGGTCGTGCAAGATTTTATTCAGATGTACGAGCCGTATTTCACAACGACATTCTAAATGATACACTACTGTATTGGAGGTTTCTACGAATAATACCTAAGATGCAATTTGCTTGGTTGGATTTCTGTGTGCTTCCTTAAGTTTTTCCTGGATTGTTGCGACTAAGTAGGGATTTTCATCAACCTGTGCTAAAATATGACGGTTTAATGAGTATTGAAATGTTGATGGATGTTTCTTACGATGAATTGTCATAACGTAGCAGTTTGTTCCATTATATTTCATCCCCACATATTTGCCCTCTTGTAGATTTCGAAAAAGAGTATGCTCATTGTAGCCGCTACAAAAGGCTTACCAATACTCCGTACTTTTCCAGTGGCAGTCAAAATTTTTTTTCCCTGTGTCCAATCCCACCCCTTTTTCAATTGATGTATTGTTGTTAACTTGTTCCCGTCCTGAATATAGCTGAAATACTCTTCGCTGGACGTTAAGCAAACATGCAATCAATCATCTATATAACAAGTTTTATTGTATGCAAGTGCATTTTTTTCATTATATACATATTTTACTTTTCGTTCAGTTTAACTAGATTGCAATTTTTAGTTTCTGTATATATTAAGATAATTAACGAGGTATGAGCCTTGTAGTTTCAAATTTAAAATCCAACAATTCAAGACTAATTGTGAAGTCATGCAATTAAACCGCGACAACACTAATTTACATCACAAAATCAACATACAAACAATCGACATAAATGTTTAATTAACTCATATACCTAGTTACCTGTTTTCATGGCTACAACATGTCAAATCCGTACGAACGACGAACGACTTGTTTTCCTACTGACCGATAAATGATTTTTTGAAAATGCATAAATTTTTTACCCCTATCGAACTGTGTTTATGCGGCTTATTATGTAGAATGGTGCAAATGTTCAAACAATAAAATATTCACTTGAAGTGTGCTGCATGGATGGGAATAAAACAAACCATTGAAATATTTAACACAGAAAATATTATACACATAGTTTTGTGTAGTATATATTCTGCAGGTGATAACGGATGCCAACCTATTTTGAGATCTCATTCCTGAAAACAGAGCCCGAGTCGTTAGCAATTTCCATCTACAAACAATGCGAATACTAATCGCCAATAGAATATGTTTTCATTTGTGTTTGTTTTATTTTACTTTTAGAAACCACATTATGTTTCTTAACTGATTAAATCAAATTGATCTGAACAAAAAGACGACTTAAATAATATTTTGAAATATTGTTATATAAAATGTTTTACATTTTACTTTTACTTTCGTTTCGGTATAAATTATACCTGTTAACGGGACAGGTACTTAAATCTAAAAAAAAAAATAAATTTGATTGTGAAGTCATGCAACTACACCACAACAATACTGCTTTTTAGCTCACCTGACCCGAAGGGTCATGTGAGCTATTGCCATCACTTGGCGTCCGTCGTCGTCCGTCGTCGTCGTTAACTTTTCTTCAAAAATCTTCTCCTCCAAAACCACTGAAGGGATTGCTTTGAAACTTTGCATACATCATTAGTAAAATGCCCTCTACAAAGTTTGCCCAAATCATGGCCTCAGACCAACCAACATGGCCGCCATGGCTAAAAATAGAACAGAGGGGTCAAAATACAGTTTTTTGCTTATAGTTCAAAAAGTATAACAGATACAGGAAAACCGAAGAGACCATCCTTCTTCAGCATCTAAAGCTCTACAAAACATTCTATTGGGTCAAAGTTGTATGATGACTCCTTGTAGGAGTTATTGCCCTTTAATTGTCAAAATTGATGATTTTTGCCATTTTTGCCTCAAAATCTTGAAAATTATTAGAACTAGAGAAAAAGTTAGCATTGCTTAATTGTTCTGCTTTATGAGGGCTACAAAAATGACTTAAGGGTCAAGATTGTCTGATTAACCGTTTAAGAGTTATTCCCCTTGAACTTTTTTTTTAATCGGTTTTAATTGATTTTTTAAAATCTTCTCCTCTGAAACAACTGAAAATACTGCTTTGAAACTTTGTACACATCATCTGTGAAATGTCCTCAACCAAGTTTGCACCTACCATGGCTGCAGATTAACCAACATGGCCACCATGGCTAAAAATAGGATGGGGGGGGGATAAAATACAGTTTTTGACTTATATTTAAAAAAGTGTAACAGATACAGGAAAACCGAAGAGACATGCCTTCATCTGCATCAAAAGCTCTAAGAAACACTCCATTGGGTTGAAGTTGTATGATGACTCCTTATAGGAGTTATTGCCCTTTAATTGTCGATATTGATTATTTTTGACATTTTTGCCTCAAAATCTTTAGAACTAGAGAAAAAGTTAGCATTGCTTAATTGTTCTGCTCTATGAGGGCTACAAAAATGACTTAAGGGTCAAGATTGTCTGATTAACCGTTTAAGAGTTATTCCCCTTGAACTTTTTTTTTAATCGGTTTTAATTGATTTTTTAAAATCTTCTCCTCTGAAACAACTGAAAATACTGCTTTGAAACTTTGTACACATCATCTGTCAAATGTCCTCAACCAAGTTTGCACCTACCATGGCTGCAGATTAACCAACATGGCCACCATGGCTAAAAATAGGATTGGGGGGGGGGGGTAAAATACAGTTTTTGGCTTATATTTAAAAAAGTGTAACAGATACAGGAAAACCGAAGAGACATGCCTTCATCTGCATCAAAAGCTCTAAGAAACACTCTATTGGGTTGAAGTTGTATGATGACTCCTTATAGGCGTTATTGCCCTTTAATTGTCGAAATTGATTATTTTTGACATTTTTGCCTCAAAATCTTTAGAACTAGAGAAAAGTTAGCATTGCTTAATTGTTCTGCTCTATGAGGGCTACAAAAATGACTTTAGGGTCAACAGTGTCTGATGAACCTTTTAGGAATTATTCTCCTTGAACATTTTTTAAAACAATTTTACTTGATTTAAAAAAATCTTCTCCTCTTAAACCAATGAAAGGACTGCTTTGAAACATTGCACACATCATCTTTAGGATGTCCTCTATCAAAATTGTGCAAATCATGACACCTGACTACCTACATAGCTACATTGGATTAAAATAGAAAAAGTGAAAAAAAGGGGGGTGAGAGAGTTTTCGACTGATAGTTAAAAAAGTATAACAGGTACAGCAAATTTGAGGTGAACCTCCCTTCTCCCTCTAACCATCAAAAGATCCTCCTTATAGGAGTTATTTCCCTTAAAAGGTCAAAATTAATGATTTTTGCAGAAGTGTTGGGCAATTCCTTATAGCAAAGAAAAGCTGGATAAAAAAGGGTTGTTTGGTTTCAGGTTCAGGTGAGCGATACAGGCTCCTGGGAGCCTCTAGTTTATGCTTAATTACACTCATGTTTTCCTGATCGATAAATGATTTTCTGGAAATTACCCCGTTTATTATTGGGAGACTAGATTTATGTTATGTTAAAGCACGACAGTATGTTATGATCTTTTGTTCAATGACGGTAAACAATAATGAAGAATAGCCAAAACCATTCAGCTTTCAGGATACAAATTAAAACAAACTATTCAAATATCTATAACAAAATAAAATGTGTGTATTGTTTTATTATATGAAATGCGGATGCTTACAAATGTAACGATTTTTGCTTATTATTGTAAAATATTTCCTATTGTGGGAGAACACTTTATAAGTTTAACTTGTGTCCTTTTTGTTGATTTTTGCAAATTTAATATGTTTAAATTAACGGTTTTTTTGTCCCAGTCATAAAAATGCGTCTGCGTCGTTAAAAATACCTTAAATTTGATAAAATTTGATCTTTTTTATTTATTTGATTAATTAATTTTCAAAATCCAGTGACCGACAAAAGGCCGGAGGATTGGGTGATATCGTTTGTAGACATTCGATTGTTATTGTATGTACATAAAAACCAACCAAAGAATTAAAAATATGCAGTCAAAATTACAGTAGTGAAAGATCTAATTAAAACAATACGAAACTAAAATATGTGGAGTAGCTATACTTAGTGTTTTATCAAATTCAGTCTGAAATTTTTGTATCTATAATTAAACTTTTTCTACTTTTTATCAATTTTTTTTATCTATAATTAAACTTTTTCTAGTTTTTATCCATTTTTTTTATCTATAATTAAACTTTTTCTACTTTTTATCAATTTTTTTATCTATAATTAAACTTTTTCTAGTTTTTATCAATTTTTTTTATCTATAATTAAACTTTGTATTTTTCGTTCATACATTATAATAGTAATTGAACCATATAAATACAATTCGCTACATCTACATGATACACACTTATGGTATAATATTGTAGAAACTGTACTGCATTACATGTAATAGATCCACAGCGACAGGTTGGCAAAACAAACCTTTTACGAATGTATTGGATTTTGTATGGTCATATGGAACATTGTTGTACTATTTAGTACATATCTAACTCGGTGTATTGATGCCTCCTCTAAGTTCAAAAAACGTTACCCCTCCAGCTGCCAAGGAGATCAGTGCGGCTATAATGCACAGGACAAAGGCAAATCCATAGTCGGTAGAAGGAATTTCAGCTCCATAGATGATGATCCCCAGTAAGATACATCCAGCTGTAAAAATCAAAATGTGTCCTTAAATTAGAAAAAAAATGTCTAATACTTTACTATGTCTGTCTTAAAATATTTCTTATAACAGTTCTTAGGACCATCTTAACAGATCATCCTAAACATTATTGAAATGCCAATTTGGGAGACATCAGTAACAACATGTATGTGGTTTTTATTTATCATAAATTTCGGGTTCGATATTCGATATTAAGGAATACATTATATCAAATATAAGATAAAAAGATGTATAAATTTGTTATAAATACTACCAAGGGTAATTTTATGCATCTGGACGGGTTTTATATGTAAGGGAGCCCAACAACATCAAATTTGAATATCGAAATGGTAAAAAAACAACCTATGTACGAATATGCACAACTCAGCACCCCGTCATCGTCTTTCAATCTTCATGAAACTTGGCAAAGCAGTTGGCATTATATTGCGTTAGACACTGTCAAAAGGAATTTAAGGCATCTGGACGGGTAAGATATGCAAGGGAACCCAACAGCATCATTTGAATAGCGAAATGGTAAAAAATAACCTATGTGCGTTATGTGCGATAATAAACTCAGGACCACCCCGTCATCCTCTTTCAATCTTCATGAAACTTGGCAAAGCAGTTGGCATTATATTGCTTTAGATATTGTCAAACGGAATTTAAGGCATCAGGGCGTGTTTGGTATGTAAAGGAGCCCAAATCTGAATATCGAACTGGTAATGCAAACTCATATTTATGCAACACTATATGAATGATTTATGTGGCTTTTATTTATTACATTTATAATTGATTATATTCGATTTGTTATATATAATATAATGTAAAATGAAGCTTATTAGTGCGAGCTTTGAATTATATATTTGGATTAAGTATTTAAATTAGTAAACTCCTTCATTTTACATGGTTATAGAAACAATATTTTTGTAAATATTTATCGATATATTATACTTATGAAACAATTTTTGCTCCCCCAATAAAAACTGGACGCCATGATATAGCTGAAAAACTGCTGAAAATGGCGGTAAACACCATTTCAAAATTTTTTTTTAAATAATTAAATTATGTATATCCTTCAATAAACTATGTATAATTAACTGAAGAGGACGATGTCTAGAATAAACTGATCGTATGTACATGTATCTCTGAAGGCTACCAGAGTAATGACAGATTTCTCATTAATCAGTCAGCGGTCATCAAGCCGTCGTGTCGTCACCAATCGATAAAAGTGTTGGGTTTACGGGTATAAGTTGTTACTGAGAGTTCCACGATTGCATTCAAGTAAATTTTAGGTATTCACTAAAGTACAAACATGTTATTATTGGGTGGCAGATTTTCACAACGATTTTCGGAGCTCGATTTTCATTATAGCATGGATAGAATATAGTATTAAGCTTCAGTTTATATAGTGGCATGAATACAACTAAGCAGGAAAAAACATTTTGTATTACTTACGGGCGAGACAAGACAAATTGTCATTGTCAAATATTTGGATGAAACAGAAACATTGTAATTGTCACGTGATATTTTAGATATGTGAAAAAGAAATCTACATGTGTACACGTACCTCGAGCAAATAGCAGATTTATAATACAATCTGACCATAATTTTATAACAGATGTTTATAATAGGCGAGTCACAAATAAACACATGTCGTGTTATTAATTATCCAGCTATAATATATAACGTGTATTTATATTACTACGCCAGAGGGAAACATTGGCAAACAGTTAATTACACATCGTTAGTTCATCACTTAGTACAAAGTACTAGTTTTTTCTTTAGCAAAATTGTATCCCAGTTTTCGTTTTTAAGTCTTTTGTAATAAAATATATTAATGTAGTTACGAATCAAATACTAACACACTAACGCAATAAAATATTTTACGAAAATAAAATCATTCTAGGATTGCCTGCTAATTGTCACTTTTTTAAATAAAGATATGCCTTAATATATTTCTAATACACGACAAGCCTGTGTGATTATCTGCAAACAGTCAAGTTTTCTGACACAATGACACCTCAGGAAAGTGTATTACATCTTACATACCTGCCCCCACACAATAGCAGTAGTTTGACAATTACTAATATCTTATACATATCTCCCCAAACAATAGCAGTAGTCTGAAAATTACTAATATATTATACATACCTGCCCCCAAACAATAGCAGTAGTCTGCCATTTACTAATATCTTATACATACCTGCCCCCACACAATAGCAGTAGTCTGACAATTACTAATATCATATACATACCTGACCCCACAAAATAGCGGTAATCTGACAATTACTAATATCATATACATACCTGACCCCACACAATAGCAGTAGTCTGACAATTACTAATATCATATACATACCTGCCCCCACACAATAGCAGTAGTCTGACAATTACTTATATCTTATACATACCTGTCCCACACAATAGCAGTAGTCTGACAATTATCAATATCTTATACATACCGGCCCCCACACAATAGCAGTAGTCTGACAATTACTAATATCTTATACATACCTGTCCCCACACAATAGCAGTAGTCTGACAATTACTAATATCTTATACATACCGGCCCCCACACAATAGCAGTAGTCTGACAATTACTAATATCATATACATACCTGACCCCACAAAATAGCGGTAATCTGACAATTACCAATATCTTATACATACCGGCCCCAAACAATAGCAGTAGTCTGACAATTACTAATATCTTATACATACCTGCCCCCACACAATAGCAGTAGTCTGACAATTACTAATATCTTATACATACCTGCCCCCACACAATAGCAGTAGTCTGACAATTACTAATATCATATACATACCTGTCCCCACACAATAGCAGTAGTCTGACAATTACTAATATCATATACATACCTGTCCCCACACAATAGCAGTAGTCTGACAATTACTAATATCTTATACATACCTGCCCCCACACAATAGCAGTAGTCTGACAATTACTAATATCTTATACATACCTGCCCCCACACAATAGCAGTAGTCTGACAATTACTAATATCATATACATACCTGTCCCCACACAATAGCAGTAGTCTGACAATTACTAATATCATATACATACCTGTCCCCACACAATAGCAGTAGTCTGACAATTACTAATATCTTATACATACCGGCCCCCACACAATAGCAGTAGTCTGACAATTACTAATATCTTATACATACCGGCCCCAAACAATAGCAGTAGTCTGACAATTACTTATATCTTATACATACCTGCCCCCACACAATAGCAGTAGTCTGACAATTACTAATATCTTATACATACCTGCCCCCACACAATAGCAGTACTCTGACAATTACTAATATCATATACATACCTGTCCCCACACAATAGCAGTAGTCTGACAATTACTAATATCTTATACATACCTGCCCCCACACAATAGCAGTAGTCTGACAATTACTAATATCTTATACATACCTGTCCCCACACAATAGCAGTAGTCTGACAATTACTAATATCTTATACATACCTGACCCCACACAATAGCAGTAGTCTGACAATTACTAATATCTTATACATACCTGTCCCCACACAATAGCAGTAGTCTGACAATTACTAATATCTTATACATACCTGACCCCACACAATAGCAGTAGTCTGACAATTACTAATATCTTATACATACCTGCCCCCACACAATAGCAGTAGTCTGACAATTACTAATATCTTATACATACCTGTCCCCACACAATAGCAGTAGTCTGACAATTACTAATATCTTATACATACCTGTCCCCACACAATAGCAGTAGTCTGACAATTACTAATATCTTATACATACCTGCCCCCACACAATAGCAGTAGTCTGACAATTACTAATATCTTATACATACCTGCCCCCACACAATAGCAGTAGTCTGACAATTACTAATATCTTATACATACCTGTCCCCACACAATAGCAGTAGTCTGACAATTACTAATATCTTATACATACCTGCCCCCACACAATAGCAGTAGTCTGACAATTACTAATATCTTATACATACCTGTCCCCACACAATAGCAGTAGTCTGACAATTACTAATATCTTATACATACCTGACCCCACACAATAGCAGTAGTCTGACAATTACTAATATCTTATACATACCTGTCCCGACACAATAGCAGTAGTCTGACAATTACTTATATCTTAAACATACCGGCCCCCACACAATAGCAGTAGTCTGACAATTACTAATATCTTATACATACCTGTCCCCACACAATAACAGTACTCTGACAATTACTAATATCTTAAACATACCTGCCCCACACAATAGCAGTAGTCTGACAATTACTTATATCTTAAACATACCGGCCCCCACACAATAGCAGTAGTCTGACAATTACTAATATCTTATACATACCTGTCCCCACACAATAACAGTAGTCTGACAATTACTAATATCTTATACATACCTGACCCCACACAATAGCAGTAGTCTGACAATTACTAATATCTTATACATACCTGTCCCCACACAATAGCAGTAGTCTGACAATTACTTATATCTTAAACATACCTGCCCCAAACAATAGCAGTAATCTGACAATTACTAATATCTTAAACATACCTGTCCCCACACAATAGCAGTAATCTGACAATTACTAATATCTTATACATACCTGTCCCACACAATAGCAGTAGTATGACAATTACTAATATCTTATACATACCTGCCCCCACACAATAGCAGTAGTCTGACAATTACTAATATCTTATACATACCTGTCCCCACACAATAGCAGTAATCTGACAATTACTAATATCTTATACATACCTGTCCCACACAATAGCAGTAATCTGACAATTACTAATATCTTAAACATACCTGCCCCCACACAATAGCAGTAGTCTGACAATTACTAATATCTTATACATACCTGCCCCAAACAATAGCAGTAGTCTGACAATTACTAATATCTTATACATACCTGCCCCCACACAATAGCAGTAGTCTGACAATTACTAATATCTTATACATACCTGCCTCCACACAATAGCAGTAGTCTGACAATTACTAATATCTTATACATACCGGCCCCCACACAATAGCAGTAGTCTGACAATTACTAATATCTTATACATACCTGTCCCCACACAATAGCAGTAGTCTGACAATTACTTATATCTTAAACATACCTGCCCCAAACAATAGCAGTAATCTGACAATTACTAATATCTTAAACATACCTGTCCCCACACAATAGCAGTAATCTGACAATTACTAATATCTTATACATACCTGCCCCCACACAATAGCAGTAGTCTGACAATTACTAATATCTTATACATACCGGCCCCCACACAATAGCAGTAGTCTGACAATTACTAATATCATATACATACCTGACCCCACAAAATAGCGGTAATCTGACAATTACTAATATCTTATACATACCTGCCCCCACACAATAGCAGTAGTCTGACAATCACTAATATCTTATACATACCTGACCCCACACAATAGCAGTAGTCTGACAATTACTAATATCATATACATACCTGCCCCCACACAATAGCAGTAGTCTGACAATTACTAATATCTTATAGATACCTGTCCCCACACAATAGTAGTAGTCTGACAATTACTAATATCTTATACATACCTGCCCCCACACAATAGCAGTAGTCTGACAATTACTAATATCATATACATACCTGACCCCACAAAATAGCGGTAATCTGACAATTACTAATATCTTATACATACCTGCCCCCAAACAATAGCAGTAGTCTGACAATTACTAATATCTTATACATACCGGTCCCCACACAATAGCAGTTGTCTGACAATTACTAATATCTTATACATACCGGCCCCAAACAATAGCAGTAGTATGACAATTACTAATATCTTATACATACCTGTCCCCACACAATAGCAGTAGTCTGACAATTACTTATATCTTATACATACCGGCCCCAAACAATAGCAGTAGTCTGACAATTACTTATATCTTATACATACCGGCCCCAAACAATAGCAGTAGTATGACAATTACTAATATCTTATACATACCTGTCCCCACACAATAGCAGTAGTCTGACAATTACTAATATCTTATACATACCGGCCCCACACAATAGCAGTAGTCTGACAATTACTAATATCTTATACATACCTGCCCCCACACAGTAGCAGTAGTCTGCCATTCACTAATATCTTATACATACCTGCCCCCACACAATAGCAGTAGTATGACAATTACTAATATCTTATAGATACCTGCCCCCACACAATACCAGTAGTCTGACAATTACTAATATCTTATACATAACTGCCCCCACACAATAGCAGTAGTCTGACAATTACTAATATCTTATACATACCTGCCCCCACACAATAGCAGTAGTCTGACAATTACTAATATCTTATACACACCTGCCCCACACAATAGCAGTAGTCTGACAATTACTAATATCTTATAGATACCGGCCCCACACAATAGCAGTAGTCTGACAATTACTTATATCTTATACATACCGGCCCCAAACAATAGCAGTAGTCTGACAATTACTAATATCTTATAGATACCTGCCCCCACACAGTACCAGTAGTCTGACAATTACTAATATCTTATACATACCTGCCCCCACACAATAGCAGTAATCTGACAATTACTAATATCTTATACATACCTGCCCCCACACAATAGCAGTAGTCTGACAATTACTAATATCTTATACATACCTGCCCCCACACAATAGCAGTAGTCTGACAATTACTAATATCTTATACATACCTGCCCCCACACCATAGCAGTAATCTGACAATTACTAATATCTTATACATACCGGCCCCAAACAATAGCAGTAGTCTGACAATTACTAATATCTAATACATACCTGTCCCCACACAATAGCAGTAGTCTGACAATTACTAATATCTTATACATACCTGCCCCCACACAATAGCAGTAGTCTGACAATTACTTATATCATATACATACCTGCCCCCATACAATAGCAGTAGTCTGACAATTACTAATATCTTATACATACCTGTCCCCACACAATAGCAGTAGTCTGACAATTACTTATATCATATACATACCTGCCTCCACACAATAGCAGTAGTCTGACAATTGCTAATATCTTATACATACCTGCCCCCACACAATAGCAGTAATCTGACAATTACTAATATCTTATACATACCGGTCCCCACACAATAGCAGTTGTCTGACAATTACTTATATCTTATACATACCTGCCCCCACACAATAGCAGTAGTCTGACAATTACTAATATCTTATACATACCTGCCCCCACACAATAGCAGTAGTCTGACAATTACTAATATCTTATACATACCTGCCCCCACACAATAGCAGTAGTCTGACAATTACTAATATCATATACATACCTGCCCCCACACAATAGCAGTAATCTGACAATTGCTAATATCTTATACATACCTGCCCCCACACAATAGCAGTAATCTGACAATTACTAATATCTTATACATACCTGTCCCCACACAATAGCAGTAGTCTGCCATTCACTAATATCTTATACATACCTGTCCCCACACAATAGCAGTAGTCTGCCATTCACTAATATCTTATACATACCTGTCCCCACACAATAGCAGTAATCTGCCATTCACTAATATCTTATACATACCGGCCCCCACACAATAGCAGTAATCTGACAATTACTAATATCTTATACATACCGGCCCCCACACAATAGCAGTAGTCTGACAATTACTAATATCTTATAGATACCTGTCCCCAAACAATAGCAGTAGTCTGACAATTACTAATATCTTATACATACCTGCCTCAAACCATAGCAGTAGTCTGACAATTACTAATATCTTATACATACCTGTCCCCAAACAACAGCAGTAGTCTGACAATTACTAATATCTTATACATACCGGCCTCCACACAATAGCAGTAGTCTGACAATTACTAATATCATATACATACCTGCCCCCCACACAATAGCAGTAGTCTGACAATTACTAATATCTTATACATACCTGCCCCCACACAATAGCAGTAGTCTGACAATTACTTATATCTTATACATACCGGCCTCCACACAATAGCAGTAATCTGACAATTACTAATATCTTATACATACCGGCCCCCACACAATAGCAGTAGTCTGACAATTACTTATATCTTATAGATACCTGTCCCCAAACAATAGCAGTAGTCTGACAATTACTAATATCTTATACATACCTCCCCCCACACAATAGCAGTAGTCTGACAATTACTAATATCTTATACATACCTGCCCCAAACAATAGCAGTAGTCTGACAATTACTAATATCTTATACATACCTGGCCCAAACAATAGCAGTAGTCTGACAATTACTAATATCTTATACATACCGGCCTCCACACAATAGCAGTAGTCTGACAATTACTAATATCTTATACATACCTGCCCCAAACAATAGAAGTTGTCTGCCATTTACTAATATCTTATACATACCTGCCCCCACACAATAGCAGTAATCTGACAATTACTAATATCTTATACATACCTGCCCCAAACAATAGAAGTTGTCTGCCATTTACTAATATCTTATACATACCTGTCCCCACACAATAGCAGTAGTCTGCCATTTACTAATATCTTATACATACCTGCCCCCACACAATAGCAGTAGTCTGACAATTACTAATATCTTATACATACCGGCCCCACACAATAGCAGTAGTCTGACAATTACTAATATCTTATACATACCTGCCCCCACACAATAGCAGTAGTCTGACAATTACTAATATCTTATACATACCGGCCCCCACACAATAGCAGTAGTCTGACAATTACTTATATCTTATAGATACCTGCCCCCAAACAATAGCAGTAGTCTGACAATTACTAATATCTTATACATACCTGTCCCACACAATAGCAGTAGTCTGACAATTACTAATATCTTAAACATACCTGTCCCCACACAATAGCAGTAGTCTGACAATTACTAATATCTTATACATACCTCCCCCACACAATAGCAGTAGTCTGACAATTACTAATATCTTATACATACCGGCCCCCACACAATAGCAGTAGTCTGACAATTACTAATATCATATACATACCTGACCCCACAAAATAGCGGTAATCTGACAATTACTAATATCTTATACATACCTGCCCCCACACAATAGCAGTAGTCTGACAATTACTAATATCTTATACATACCTGACCCCACACAATAGCAGTAGTCTGACAATTACTAATATCATATACATACCTGCCCCCACACAATAGCAGTAGTCTGACAATTACTAATATCTTATAGATACCTGTCCCCACACAATAGTAGTAGTCTGACAATTACTAATATCTTATACATACCTGCCCCCACACAATAGCAGTAGTCTGACAATTACTAATATCATATACATACCTGACCCCACAAAATAGCGGTAATCTGACAATTACTAATATCTTATACATACCTGCCCCCAAACAATAGCAGTAGTCTGACAATTACTAATATCTTATACATACCGGTCCCCACACAATAGCAGTTGTCTGACAATTACTAATATCTTATACATACCGGCCCCAAACAATAGCAGTAGTATGACAATTACTAATATCTTATACATACCTGTCCCCACACAATAGCAGTAGTCTGACAATTACTTATATCTTATACATACCGGCCCCAAACAATAGCAGTAGTCTGACAATTACTTATATCTTATACATACCGGCCCCAAACAATAGCAGTAGTATGACAATTACTAATATCTTATACATACCTGTCCCCACACAATAGCAGTAGTCTGACAATTACTAATATCTTATACATACCGGCCCCACACAATAGCAGTAGTCTGACAATTACTAATATCTTATACATACCTGCCCCCACACAGTAGCAGTAGTCTGCCATTCACTAATATCTTATACATACCTGCCCCCACACAATAGCAGTAGTATGACAATTACTAATATCTTATAGATACCTGCCCCCACACAATACCAGTAGTCTGACAATTACTAATATCTTATACATACCTGCCCCAAACAATAGCAGTAGTCTGACAATTACTAATATCATATACATACCTGACCCCACAAAATAGCGGTAATCTGACAATTACTAATATCTTATACATACCAGCCCCACACACAATAGCAGTAGTCTGACAATTACTAATATCATATACATACCTGACCCCACAAAATAGCGGTAATCTGACAATTACTAATATCTTATACATACCGGCCCCACACAATAGCAGTAGTCTGACAATTACTTATATCTTAAACATACCTGCCCCAAACAATAGCAGTAGTCTGACAATTACTAATATCTTATACATACCGGCCCCACACAATAGCAGTAGTCTGACAATTACTTATATCTTAAACATACCTGCCCCAAACAATAGCAGTAGTCTGACAATTACTTATATCTTATACATACCTGCCTCCACACAATAGCAGTAGTCTGACAATTACTTATATCTTAAACATACCTGCCCCAAACAATAGCAGTAGTCTGACAATTACTAATATCTTATACATACCTGCCTCCACACAATAGCAGTAGTCTGACAATTACTTATATCTTAAACATACCTGCCCCAAACAATAGCAGTAGTCTGACAATTACTAATATCTTATACATACCGGCCCCACACAATAGCAGTAGTCTGACAATTACTAATATCATATACATACCTGACCCCACAAAATAGCGGTAATCTGACAATTACTAATATCTTATACATACCGGCCCCACACAATAGCAGTAGTCTGACAATTACTAATATCATATACATACCGGCCCCCACACAGTAGCAGTAGTCTGACAATTACTAATATCTTATACATACCGGCCCCCAAACAATAGCAGTAGTCTGACAATTACTAATATCTTATACATACCGGCCCCACACAATAGCAGTAATCTGACAATTACTAATATCTTATAGATACCTGCCCCCACACAATAGCAGTAGTCTGACAATTACTAATATCTTATACATACCTGCCCCAAACAATAGCAGTAGTCTGACAATTACTAATATCTTATACATACCTGCCCCAAACAATAGCAGTAGTCTGACAATTACTAATATCTTATACATACCGGCCTCCACACAATAGCAGTAGTCTGACAATTACTAATATCTTATACATACCTGCCCCAAACAATAGAAGTTGTCTGCCATTTACTAATATCTTATACATACCTGCCCCCACACAATAGCAGTAATCTGACAATTACTAATATCTTATACATACCTGCCCCAAACAATAGAAGTTGTCTGCCATTTACTAATATCTTATACATACCTGTCCCCACACAATAGCAGTAGTCTGCCATTTACTAATATCTTATACATACCTGCCCCCACAAAATAGCAGTAGTCTGACAATTACTAATATCTTATACATACCGGCCCCACACAATAGCAGTAGTCTGACAATTACTAATATCTTATACATACCTGCCCCCACACAATAGCAGTAGTCTGACAATTACTAATATCTTATACATACCGGCCCCCACACAATAGCAGTAGTCTGACAATTACTTATATCTTATAGATACCTGCCCCCAAACAATAGCAGTAGTCTGACAATTACTAATATCTTATACATACCTGTCCCACACAATAGCAGTAGTCTGACAATTACTAATATCTTAAACATACCTGTCCCCACACAATAGCAGTAATCTGACAATTACTAATATCTTAAACATACCTGTCCCCACACAATAGCAGTAGTCTGACAATTACTAATATCTTATAAATACCTGCCCCACACAATAGCAGTAGTCTGACAATTACTAATATCATATACATACCTGACCCCACAAAATAGCGGTAATCTGACAATTACTAATATCTTATACATACCTGCCCCCACACAATAGCAGTAGTCTGACAATTACTAATATCATATACATACCTGACCCCACAAAATAGCGGTAATCTGACAATTACTAATATCTTATACATACCAGCCCCCACACAATAGCAGTAGTCTGACAATTACTAATATCATATACATACCTGACCCCACAAAATAGCAGTAATCTGACAATTACTAATATCTTATACATACCGGCCCCACACAATAGCAGTAGTCTGACAATTACTTATATCTTAAACATACCTGCCCCAAACAATAGCAGTAGTCTGACAATTACTAATATCTTATACATACCGGCCCCACACAATAGCAGTAGTCTGACAATTACTTATATCTTAAACATACCTGCCCCAAACAATAGCAGTAGTCTGACAATTACTTATATCTTATACATACCTGCCTCCACACAATAGCAGTAGTCTGACAATTACTTATATCTTAAACATACCTTCCCCAAACAATAGCAGTAGTCTGACAATTACTAATATCTTATACATACCTGCCTCCACACAATAGCAGTAGTCTGACAATTACTTATATCTTAAACATACCTGCCCCAAACAATAGCAGTAGTCTGACAATTACTAATATCTTATACATACCGGCCCCACACAATAGCAGTAGTCTGACAATTACTAATATCATATACATACCTGACCCCACAAAATAGCGGTAATCTGACAATTACTAATATCTTATACATACCGGCCCCACACAATAGCAGTAGTCTGACAATTACTAATATCATATACATACCGGCCCCCACACAGTAGCAGTAGTCTGACAATTACTAATATCTTATACATACCGGCACCCAAACAATAGCAGTAGTCTGACAATTACTAATATCTTATACATACCTGCCCCACACAATAGCAGTAATCTGACAATTACTAATATCTTATAGATACCTGCCCCCACACAATAGCAGTAGTCTGACAATTACTAATATCTTATACATACCTGCCCCAAACAATAGCAGTAGTCTGACAATTACTAATATCATATACATACCGGCCCCCACACAATAGCAGTAGTCTGACAATTACTAATATCTTATACATACCGGCTCCCACACAATAGCAGTAATCTGACAATTACTAATATCTTATACATACCGGCCCCCACACAATAGCAGTAATCTGACAATTACTAATATCTTATACATACCTGCCCCCACACAATAGCAGTAGTCTGACAATTACTAATATCTTATACATACCTGCCCCAAACAATAGCAGTAGTCTGACAATTACTAATATCTTATACATACCTGCCCCCACACAATAGCAGTAGTCTGACAATTACTAATATCTTAAACATACCTGCCCCAAACAATAGCAGTAGTCTGACAATTACTAATATCTTATACATACCTGCCCCAAACAACAGCAGTAGTCTGACAATTACTAACATCTTATACATACCGGCCCCAAACAATAGCAGTAGTCTGACAATAACTAATATCTTATACATACCGGACCCCACACAATAGCAGTAGTCTGACAATTACTAATATCTTATACATACCGGCCCCCACACAATAGCAGTAGTCTGACAATTACTAATATCTTATACATACCGGCCCCCACACAATAACAGTAGTCTGACAATTACTAATATCTTATACATACCTGCCCCCACACAGTAGCAGTAGTCTGACAATTACTAATATCTTATACATACCGGCCCCCACACAGTAGCAGTAGTCTGACAATTACTAATATCTTATACATACCGGCCCCCACACAGTAGCAGTAGTCTGACAATTACTAATATCTTATACATACCGGCCCCCACACAGTAGCAGTAGTCTGACAATTACTTATATCTTATACATACCGGCCCCCACACAGTAGCAGTAGTCTGACAATTACTAATATCTTATACATACCTGCCCCCACACAATAGCAGTAGTCTGACAATTACTAATATCTTATACATACCTGTCCCCACACAATAGCAGTAGTCTGACAATTACTAATATCTTATACATACCTGTCCCCACACAATAGCAGTAGTCTGACAATAACTAATATCTTATACATACCTGACCCCACACAATAGCAGTAGTCTGACAATTACTAATATCTTATACATACCGGCCCCAAACAATAGCAGTAGTCTGACAATAACTAATATCTTATACATACCTGCCCCACACAGTAGCAGTAGTCTGACAATTACTAATATCTTATACATACCGGCCCCAAACAACAGCAGTAGTCTGACAATTACTAATATCTTATACATACCTGACCCCACACAGTAGCAGTAGTCTGACAATTACTTATATCTTATACATACTGGCCCCCACACAGTAGCAGTAGTCTGGCAATTACTTATATCTTATACATACCGGCCCCCACACAGTAGCAGTAGTCTGACAATTACTTATATCTTATACATACCTGCCCCAAACAACAGCAGTAGTCTGACAATTACTAATATCTTATATATACCAGCCCCCACACAATAGCAGTAGTCTGACAATTACTAATATCTTAAACATACCTGTCCCCACACAATAGCAGTAGTCTGACAATTACTAATATCTTATAAATACCTGCCCCACACAATAGCAGTAGTCTGACAATTACTAATATCATATACATACCTGACCCCACAAAATAGCGGTAATCTGACAATTACTAATATCTTATACATACCTGCCCCAACACAATAGCAGTAGTCTGACAATTACTAATATCATATACATACCTGACCTCACAAAATAGCGGTAATCTGACAATTACTAATATCTTATACATACCAGCCCCCACACAATAGCAGTAGTCTGACAATTACTAATATCATATACATACCTGACCCCACAAAATAGCGGTAATCTGACAATTACTAATATCTTATACATACCGGCCCCACACAATAGCAGTAGTCTGACAATTACTTATATCTTAAACATACCTGCCCCAAACAATAGCAGTAGTCTGACAATTACTAATATCTTATACATACCGGCCCCACACAATAGCAGTAGTCTGACAATTACTTATATCTTAAACATACCTGCCCCAAACAATAGCAGTAGTCTCACAATTACTTATATCTTATACATACCTGCCTCCACACAATAGCAGTAGTCTGACAATTACTTATATCTTCAACATACCTGCCCCAAACAATAGCAGTAGTCTGACAATTACTAATATCTTATACATACCTGCCTCCACACAATAGCAGTAGTCTGACAATTACTTATATCTTAAACATACCTGCCCCAAACAATAGCAGTAGTCTGACAATTACTAATATCTTATACATACCGGCCCCACACAATAGCAGTAGTCTGACAATTACTAATATCATATACATACCTGACCCCACAAAATAGCGGTAATCTGACAATTACTAATATCTTATACATACCGGCCCCACACAATAGCAGTAGTCTGACAATTACTAATATCATATACATACCGGCCCCCACACAGTAGCAGTAGTCTCACAATTACTAATATCTTATACATACCGGCCCCCAAACAATAGCAGTAGTCTGACAATTACTAATATCTTATACATACCTGCCCCACACAATAGCAGTAATCTGACAATTACTAATATCTTATAGATACCTGCCCCCACACAATAGCAGTAGTCTGACAATTACTAATATCTTATACATACCTGCCCCAAACAATAGCAGTAGTCTGACAATTACTAATATCATATACATACCGGCCCCCACACAATAGCAGTAGTCTGACAATTACTAATATCTTAAACATACCTGTCCCCACACAATAGCAGTAATCTGACAATTACTAATATCTTATAGATACCTGCCCCCACACAATAGCAGTAGTCTGACAATTACTAATATCTTATACATACCTGCCCCAAACAATAGCAGTAGTCTGACAATTACTAATATCATATACATACCGGCCCCCACACAATAGCAGTAGTCTGACAATTACTAATATCTTATAAATACCTGCCCCACACAATAGCAGTAGTCTGACAATTACTAATATCATATACATACCTGACCCCACAAAATAGCGGTAATCTGACAATTACTAATATCTTATACATACCTGCCCCCACACAATAGCAGTAGTCTGACAATTACTAATATCATATACATACCTGACCCCACAAAATAGCGGTAATCTGACAATTACTAATATCTTATACATACCAGCCCCCACACAATAGCAGTAGTCTGACAATTACTAATATCATATACATACCTGACCCCACAAAATAGCGGTAATCTGACAATTACTAATATCTTATACATACCGGCCCCACACAATAGCAGTAGTCTGACAATTACTTATATCTTAAACATACCTGCCCCAAACAATAGCAGTAGTCTGACAATTACTAATATCTTATACATACCGGCCCCACACAATAGCAGTAGTCTGACAATTACTTATATCTTAAACATACCTGCCCCAAACAATAGCAGTAGTCTGACAATTACTTATATCTTATACATACCTGCCTCCAGACAATAGCAGTAGTCTGACAATTACTTATATCTTAAACATACCTGCCCCAAACAATAGCAGTAGTCTGACAATTACTAATATCTTATACATACCTGCCTCCACACAATAGCAGTAGTCTGACAATTACTTATATCTTAAACATACCTGCCCCAAACAATAGCAGTAGTCTGACAAATACTAATATCTTATACATACCGGCCCCACACAATAGCAGTAGTCGGACAATTACTAATATCATATACATACCTGACCCCACAAAATAGCGGTAATCTGACAATTACTAATATCTTATACATACCGGCCCCACACAATAGCAGTAGTCTGACAATTACTAATATCATATACATACCGGCCCCCACACAGTAGCAGTAGTCTGACAATTACTAATATCTTATACATACCGGCCCCCAAACAATAGCAGTAGTCTGACAATTACTAATATCTTATACATACCTGCCCCACACAATAGCAGTAATCTGACAATTACTAATATCTTATAGATACCTGCCCCCACACAATAGCAGTAGTCTGACAATTACTAATATCTTATACATACCTGCCCCAAACAATAGCAGTAGTCTGACAATTACTAATATCTTATACATACCTGCCCCAAACAATAGCAGTAGTCTGACAATTACTAATATCTTATACATACCGGCCTCCACACAATAGCAGTAGTCTGACAATTACTAATATCTTATACATACCTGCCCCAAACAATAGAAGTTGTCTGCCATTTACTAATATCTTATACATACCTACCCCCACACAATAGCAGTAATCTGACAATTACTAATATCTTATACATACCTGCCCCAAACAATAGAAGTTGTCTGCCATTTACTAATATCTTATACATACCTGTCCCCACACAATAGCAGTAGTCTGCCATTTACTAATATCTTATACATACCTGTCCCCACACAATAGCAGTAGTCTGACAATTACTAATATCTTATACATACCGGCCCCACACAATAGCAGTAGTCTGACAATTACTAATATCTTATACATACCTGCCCCCACACAATAGCAGTAGTCTGACAATTACTAATATCTTATACATACCGGCCCCCACACAATAGCAGTAGTCTGACAATTACTTATATCTTATAGATACCTGCCCCCAAACAATAGCAGTAGTCTGACAATTACTAATATCTTATACATACCTGTCCCACACAATAGCAGTAGTCTGACAATTACTAATATCTTAAACATACCTGTCCCCACACAATAGCAGTAGTCTGACAATTACTAATATCTTAAACATACCTGTCCCCACACAATAGCAGTAGTCTGACAATTACTAATATCTTATAAATACCTGCCCCACACAATAGCAGTAGTCTGACAATTACTAATATCATATACATACCTGACCCCACAAAATAGCGGTAATCTGACAATTACTAATATCTTATACATACCTGCCCCCACACAATAGCAGTAGTCTGACAATTACTAATATCATATACATACCTGACCCCACAAAATAGCGGTAATCTGACAATTACTAATATCTTATACATACCAGCCCCCACACAATAGCAGTAGTCTGACAATTACTAATATCATATACATACCTGACCCCACAAAATAGCGGTAATCTGACAATTACTAATATCTTATACATACCGGCCCCACACAATAGCAGTAGTCTGACAATTACTTATATCTTAAACATACCTGCCCCAAACAATAGCAGTAGTCTGACAATTACTAATATCTTATACATACCGGCCCCACACAATAGCAGTACTCTGACAATTACTTATATCTTGAACATACCTGCCCCAAACAATAGCAGTAGTCTGACAATTACTTATATCTTATACATACCTGCCTCCACACAATAGCAGTAGTCTGACAATTACTTATATCTTAAACATACCTGCCCCAAACAATAGCAGTAGTCTGACAATTACTAATATCTTATACATACCTGCCTCCACACAATAGCAGTAGTCTGACAATTACTTATATCTTAAACATACCTGCCCCAAACAATAGCAGTAGTCTGACAATTACTAATATCTTATACATACCGGCCCCACACAATAGCAGTAGTCTGACAATTACTAATATCATATACATACCTGACCCCACAAAATAGCGGTAATCTGACAATTACTAATATCTTATACATACCGGCCCCACACAATAGCAGTAGTCTGACAATTACTAATATCATATACATACCGGCCCCCACACAGTAGCAGTAGTCTGACAATTACTAATATCTTATACATACCGGCCCCCAAACAATAGCAGTAGTCTGACAATTACTAATATCATATACATACCGGCCCCCACACAATAGCAGTAGTCTGACAATTACTAATATCTTATACATACCGGCTCCCACACAACAGCAGTAATCTGACAATTACTAATATCTTATACATACCGGCCCCCACACAATAGCAGTAATCTGACAATTACTAATATCTTATACATACCTGCCCCCACACAATAGCAGTAGTCTGACAATTACTAATATCTTATACATACCTGCCCCAAACAATAGCAGTAGTCTGACAATTACTAATATCTTATACATACCTGCCCCCACACAATAGCAGTAGTCTGACAATTACTAATATCTTAAACATACCTGCCCCAAACAATAGCAGTAGTCTGACAATTACTAATATCTTATACATACCTGCCCCAAACAACAGCAGTAGTCTGACAATTACAAACATCTTATACATACCGGCCCCAAACAATAGCAGTAGTCTGACAATTACTAATATCTTATACATACCGGACCCCACACAATAGCAGTAGTCTGACAATTACTAATATCTTATACATACCGGCCCCCACACAATAGCAGTAGTCTGACAATTACTAATATCTTATACATACCGGCCCCCACACAATAACAGTAGTCTGACAATTACTAATATCTTATACATACCTGCCCCCACACAGTAGCAGTAGTCTGACAATTACTAATATCTTATACATACCGGCCCCCACACAGTAGCAGTAGTCTGACAATTACTTATATCTTATACATACCGGCCCCCACACAGTAGCAGTAGTCTGACAATTACTAATATCTTATACATACCGGCCCCCACACAGTAGCAGTAGTCTGACAATTACTTATATCTTATACATACCGGCCCCCACACAGTAGCAGTAGTCTGACAATTACTAATATCTTATACATACCTGCCCCCACACAATAGCAGTAGTCTGACAATTACTAATATCTTATACATACCTGTCCCCACACAATAGCAGTAGTCTGACAATTACTAATATCTTATACATACCTGTCCCCACACAATAGCAGTAGTCTGACAATAACTAATATCTTATACATACCTGACCCCACACAATAGCAGTAGTCTGACAATTACTAATATCTTATACATACCGGCCCAAAACAATAGCAGTAGTCTGACAATAACTAATATCTTATACATACCTGCCCCACACAGTAGCAGTAGTCTGACAATTACTAATATCTTATACATACCGGCCCCAAACAACAGCAGTAGTCTGACAATTACTAATATCTTATACATACCTGACCCCACACAGTAGCAGTAGTCTGACAATTACTTATATCTTATACATACCGGCCCCCACACAGTAGCAGTAGTCTGACAATTACTTATATCTTATACATACCGGCCCCCACACAGTAGCAGTAGTCTGACAATTACTTATATCTTATACATACCTGCCCCAAACAACAGCAGTAGTCTGACAATTACTAATATCTTATATATACCAGCCCCCACACAATAGCAGTAGTCTGACAATTACTAATATCTTAAACATACCTGTCCCCACACAATAGCAGTAGTCTGACAATTACTAATATCTTATAAATACCTGCCCCACACAATAGCAGTAGTCTGACAATTACTAATATCATATACATACCTGACCCCACAAAATAGCGGTAATCTGACAATTACTAATATCTTATACATACCTGCCCCCACACAATAGCAGTAGTCTGACAATTACTAATATCATATACATACCTGACCCCACAAAATAGCGGTAATCTGACAATTACTAATATCT
Organism: Limnoperna fortunei; assembly: GCA_944474755.1. Classification (NCBI taxonomy): domain Eukaryota; kingdom Metazoa; phylum Mollusca; class Bivalvia; order Mytilida; family Modiolidae; genus Limnoperna; species Limnoperna fortunei. The sequence continues at coordinate 87,808,851 of OX104114.1, read as the reverse complement.
TATACATACCAGCCCCCACACAATAGCAGTAGTCTGACAATTACTAATATCATATACATACCTGACCCCACAAAATAGCGGTAATCTGACAATTACTAATATCTTATACATACCGGCCCCACACAATAGCAGTAGTCTGACAATTACTTATATCTTAAACATACCTGCCCCAAACAATAGCAGTAGTCTGACAATTACTAATATCTTATACATACCGGCCCCACACAATAGCAGTAGTCTGACAATTACTTATATCTTAAACATACCTGCCCCAAACAATAGCAGTAGTCTGACAATTACTTATATCTTATACATACCTGCCTCCACACAATAGCAGTAGTCTGACAATTACTTATATCTTAAACATACCTGCCCCAAACAATAGCAGTAGTCTGACAATTACTAATATCTTATACATACCTGCCTCCACACAATAGCAGTAGTCTGACAATTACTTATATCTTAAACATTCCTGCCCCAAACAATAGCAGTAGTCTGACAATTACTAATATCTTATACATACCGGCCCCACACAATAGCAGTAGTCTGACAATTACTAATATCATATACATACCTGACCCCACAAAATAGCGGTAATCTGACAATTACTAATATCTTATACATACCGGCCCCACACAATAGCAGTAGTCTGACAATTACTAATATCATATACATACCGGCCCCCACACAGTAGCAGTAGTCTGACAATTACTAATATCTTATACATACCGGCCCCCAAACAATAGCAGTAGTCTGACAATTACTAATATCTTATACATACCTGCCCCACACAATAGCAGTAGTCTGACAATTACTAATATCTTATAGATACCTGCCCCCACACAATAGCAGTAGTCTGACAATTACTAATATCTTATACATACCTGCCCCAAACAATAGCAGTAGTCTGACAATTACTAATATCTTATACATACCGGCCCCCACACAATAGCAGTAGTCTGACAATTACTAATATCTTATACATACCGGCCCCCACACAATAGCAGTAATCTGACAATTACTAATATCTTATACATACCGGCCCCCACACAATAGCAGTAATCTGACAATTACTAATATCTTATACATACCTGCCCCCACACAATAGCAGTAGTCTGACAATTACTAATATCTTATACATACCTGCCCCAAACAATAGCAGTAGTCTGACAATTACTAATATCTTATACATACCTGCCCCCACACAATAGCAGTAGTCTGACAATTACTAATATCTTAAACATACCTGCCCCAAACAATAGCAGTAGTCTGACAATTACTAATATCTTATACATACCTGCCCCAAACAACAGCAGTAGTCTGACAATTACTAACATCTTATACATACCTGCCCCAAACAATAGCAGTAGTCTGACAATTACTAATATCTTATACATACCGGACCCCACACAATAGCAGTAGTCTGACAATTACTAATATCTTATACATACCGGCCCCCACACAATAGCAGTAGTCTGACAATTACTAATATCTTATACATACCGGCCCCCACACAATAACAGTAGTCTGACAATTACTAATATCTTATACATACCTGCCCCCACACAGTAGCAGTAGTCTGACAATTACTAATATCTTATACATACCGGCCCCCACACAGTAGCAGTAGTCTGACAATTACTTATATCTTATACATACCGGCCCCCACACAGTAGCAGTAGTCTGACAATTACTAATATCTTATACATACCGGCCCCCACACAGTAGCAGTAGTCTGACAATTACTAATATCTTATACATACCGGCCCCCACACAGTAGCAGTAGTCTGACAATTACTAATATCTTATACATACCTGCCCCCACACAATAGCAGTAGTCTGACAATTACTAATATCTTATACATACCTGTCCCCACACAATAGCAGTAGTCTGACAATTACTAATATCTTATACATACCTGTCCCCACACAATAGCAGTAGTCTGACAATAACTAATATCTTATACATACCTGACCCCACACAATAGCAGTAGTCTGACAATTACTAATATCTTATACATACCGGCCCCAAACAATAGCAGTAGTCTGACAATAACTAATATCTTATACATACCTGCCCCACACAGTAGCAGTAGTCTGACAATTACTAATATCTTATACATACCGGCCCCAAACAACAGCAGTAGTCTGACAATTACTAATATCTTATACATACCTGACCCCACACAGTAGCAGTAGTCTGACAATTACTTATATCTTATACATACCGGCCCCCACACAGTAGCAGTAGTCTGACAATTACTTATATCTTATACATACCGGCCCCCACACAGTAGCAGTAGTCTGACAATTACTTATATCTTATACATACCTGCCCCAAACAACAGCAGTAGTCTGACAATTACTAATATCTTATATATACCAGCCCCCACACAATAGCAGTAGTCTGACAATTACTAATATCTTAAACATACCTGTCCCCACACAATAGCAGTAGTCTGACAATTACTAATATCTTATAAATACCTGCCCCACACAATAGCAGTAGTCTGACAATTACTTATATCTTATACATACCTGACCCCACAAAATAGCGGTAATCTGACAATTACTAATATCTTATACATACCTGCCCCCACACAATAGCAGTAGTCTGACAATTACTAATATCATATACATACCTGACCCCACAAAATAGCGGTAATCTGACAATTACTAATATCTTAAACATACCTGCCCCCACACAATAGCAGTAGTCTGACAATTACTAATATCATATACATACCTGACCCCACAAAATAGCGGTAATCTGACAATTACTAATATCTTATACATACCAGCCCCACACACAATAGCAGTAGTCTGACAATTACTAATATCATATACATACCTGCCCCAAACAATAGCAGTAGTCTGACAATTACTAATATCTTATACATACCGGCCCCACACAATAGCAGTAGTCTGACAATTACTTATATCTTAAACATACCTGCCCCAAACAATAGCAGTAGTCTGACAATTACTTATATCTTATACATACCTGCCTCCACACAATAGCAGTAGTCTGACAATTACTTATATCTTAAACATACCTGCCCCAAACAATAGCAGTAGTCTGACAATTACTAATATCTTATACATACCTGCCTCCACACAATAGCAGTAGTCTGACAATTACTTATATCTTAAACATACCTGCCCCAAACAATAGCAGTAGTCTGACAATTACTAATATCTTATACATACCGGCCCCACACAATAGCAGTAGTCTGACAATTACTTATATCATATACATACCTGACCCCACAAAATAGCGGTAATCTGACAATTACTAATATCTTATACATACCGGCCCCACACAATAGCAGTAGTCTGACAATTACTAATATCATATACATACCGGCCCCCACACAGTAGCAGTAGTCTGACAATTACTAATATCTTATACATACCGGCCCCCAAACAATAGCAGTAGTCTGACAATTACTAATATCTTATACATACCTGCCCCAAACAATAGCAGTAGTCTGACAATTACTAATATCTTATAGATACCTGCCCCCACACAATAGCAGTAGTCTGACAATTACTAATATCTTATACATACCTGCCCCAAACAATAGCAGTAGTCTGACAATTACTAATATCATATACATACCGGCCCCCACACAATAGCAGTAGTCTGACAATTACTAATATCTTATACATACCGGCCCCCACACAATAGCAGTAATCTGACAATTACTAATATCTTATACATACCGGCCCCCACACAATAGCAGTAATCTGACAATTACTAATATCTTATACATACCTGCCCCCACACAATAGCAGTAGTCTGACAATTACTAATATCTTATACATACCTGCCCCAAACAATAGCAGTAGTCTGACAATTACTAATATCTTATACATACCTGCCCCCACACAATAGCAGTAGTCTGACAATTACTAATATCTTAAACATACCTGCCCCAAACAATAGCAGTAGTCTGACAATTACTAATATCTTATACATACCTGCCCCAAACAACAGCAGTAGTCTGACAATTACTAACATCTTATACATACCGGCCCCAAACAATAGCAGTAGTCTGACAATTACTAATATCTTATACATACCGGACCCCACACAATAGCAGTAGTCTGACAATTACTAATATCTTATACATACCGGCCCCCACACAATAGCAGTAGTCTGACAATTACTAATATCTTATACATACCGGCCCCCACACAATAGCAGTAGTCTGACAATTACTAATATCTTATACATACCTGCCCCCACACAGTAGCAGTAGTCTGACAATTACTAATATCTTATACATACCGGCCCCCACACAGTAGCAGTAGTCTGACAATTACTTATATCTTATACATACCGGCCCCCACACAGTAGCAGTAGTCTGACAATTACTAATATCTTATACATACCGGCCCCCACACAGTAGCAGTAGTCTGACAATTACTTATATCTTATACATACCGGCCCCCACACAGTAGCAGTAGTCTGACAATTACTAATATCTTATACATACCTGCCCCCACACAATAGCAGTAGTCTGACAATTACTAATATCTTATACATACCTGTCCCCACACAATAGCAGTAGTCTGACAATTACTAATATCTTATACATACCTGTCCCCACACAATAGCAGTAGTCTGACAATAACTAATATCTTATACATACCTGACCCCACACAATAGCAGTAGTCTGACAATTACTAATATCTTATACATACCGGCCCCAAACAATAGCAGTAGTCTGACAATAACTAATATCTTATACATACCTGCCCCACACAGTAGCAGTAGTCTGACAATTACTAATATCTTATAATACCGGCCCCAAACAACAGCAGTAGTCTGACAATTACTAATATCTTATACATACCTGACCCCACACAGTAGCAGTAGTCTGACAATTACTTATATCTTATACATACCGGCCTCCAGACAGTAGCAGTAGTCTGACAATTACTTATATCTTATACATACCGGCCCCCACACAGTAGCAGTAGTCTGACAATTACTTATTTCTTATACATACCTGCCCCAAACAACAGCAGTAGTCTGACAATTACTAATATCTTATATATACCAGCCCCCACACAATAGCAGTAGTCTGACAATTACTAATATCTTAAACATACCTGTCCCCACACAATAGCAGTAGTCTGACAATTACTAATATCTTATAAATACCTGCCCCACACAATAGCAGTAGTCTGACAATTACTAATATCATATACATACCTGACCCCACAAAATAGCGGTAATCTGACAATTACTAATATCTTATACATACCTGCCCCCACACAATAGCAGTAGTCTGACAATTACTAATATCATATACATACCTGACCCCACAAAATAGCGGTAATCTGACAATTACTAATATCTTATACATACCAGCCCCCACACAATAGCAGTAGTCTGACAATTACTAATATCATATACATACCTGACCCCACAAAATAGCGGTAATCTGACAATTACTAATATCTTATACATACCGGCCCCACACAATAGCAGTAGTCTGAGAATTACTTATATCTTAAACATACCTGCCCCAAACAATAGCAGTAGTCTGACAATTACTAATATCTTATACATACCGGCCCCACACAATAGCAGTAGTCTGACAATTACTTATATCTTAAACATACCTGCCCCAAACAATAGCAGTAGTCTGACAATTACTTATATCTTATACATACCTGCCTCCACACAATAGCAGTAGTCTGACAATTACTTATATCTTAAACATACCTGCCCCAAACAATAGCAGTAGTCTGACAATTACTAATATCTTATACATACCTGCCTCCACACAATAGCAGTAGTCTGACAATTACTTATATCTTAAACATACCTGCCCCAAACAATAGCAGTAGTTTGACAATTACTAATATCTTATACATACCGGCCCCACACAATAGCAGTAGTCTGACAATTACTAATATCATATACATACCTGACCCCACAAAATAGCGGTAATCTGACAATTACTAATATCTTATACATACCGGCCCCACACAATAGCAGTAGTCTGACAATTACTAATATCATATACATACCGGCCCCCACACAGTAGCAGTAGTCTGACAATTACTAATATCTTATACATACCGGCCCCCAAACAATAGCAGTAGTCTGACAATTACTAATATCTTATACATACCTGCCCCACACAATAGCAGTAATCTGACAATTACTAATATCTTATAGATACCTGCCCCCACACAATAGCAGTAGTCTGACAATTACTAATATCTTATACATACCTGCCCCCACACAATAGCAGTAGTCTGACAATTACTTATATCTTAAACATACCTGTCCCCACACAATAGCAGTAGTCTGACAATTACTAATATCTTAAACATACCGGCCCCCACACAATAGCAGTAGTCTGACAATTACTTATATCTTATACATACCGGCCCCCACACAGTAGCAGTAGTCTGACAATTACTAATATCTTATACATACCTGTCCCCACACAGTAGCAGTAGTCTGACAATTACTAATATCTTAAACATACCGGCCCCCACACAATAGCAGTAGTCTGACAATTACTAATATCTTATACATACCTGCCCCCACACAATAGCAGTAGTCTGACAATTACTTATATCTTAAACATACCTGTCCCCACACAATAGCAGTAGTCTGACAATTACTAATATCTTAAACATACCGGCCCCCACACAATAGCAGTAGTCTGACAATTACTAATATCTTATACATACCGGCCCCCACACAGTAGCAGTAGTCTGACAATTACTAATATCTTATACATACCTGTCCCCACACAATAGCAGTAGTCTGACAATTACTAATATCTTAAACATACCGGCCCCCACACAATAGCAGTAGTCTGACAATTACTAATATCTTATACATACCGGCCCCCACACAGTAGCAGTAGTCTGACAATTACTAATATCTTATACATACCTGTCCCCACACAATAGCAGTAGTCTGACAATTACTAATATCTTAAACATACCGGCCCCCACACAATAGCAGTAGTCTGACAATTACTAATATCTTATACATACCGGCCCCCACACAGTAGCAGTAGTCTGACAATTACTAATATCTTAAACATACCTGCCCCCACACAATAGCAGTTGTCTGACAATTACTAATATCTTAAACATTCCGGCCCCCACACAATAGCAGTAGTCTGACAATTACTAATATCTTATACATACCGGCCCCCACACAGTAGCAGTAGTCTGACAATTACTAATATCTTAAACATACCTGCCCCCACACAATAGCAGTTGTCTGACAATTACTAATATCTTAAACATTCCGGCCCCCACACAATAGCAGTAGTCTGACAATTACTAATATCTTATACATACCGGCCCCCACACAGTAGCAGTAGTCTGACAATTACTAATATCTTAAACATACCTGCCCCCACACAATAGCAGTTGTCTGACAATTACTAATATCTTAAACATTCCAGCCCCCACACTGTAGCAGTAGTCTGACAATTACTAATATCTTAAACATACCTGCCCCAAACAATAGCAGTAATCTGACAATTACTAATATCTTATACATACCTGTCCCCACACAATAGCAGTAGTCTGACAATTACTAATATCTTATACATACCTGTCCCCACACAATAGCAGTAGTCTGACAATCACTATAATATCTTATAAATACCTGCCCCACACAATAGCAGTAATCTGACAATTACTAATATCTTATACATACCGGCCCCAAACAATAGCAGTAATCTGACAATTACTAACATCTTCTGTTCCTTCATCACAAATAATTTTAACACGATAACGACACATGCTGCTAAAAGTGCTAAAAATCCTAAAGTCTCAAATGCCTGTACTACTCTAAACCAATCTAAAAGATATCAAAATTAACTGCCTGTTAAATCAAGTTTTTCTAACAATTTGAACTCTTTTTATGACACGCAATTTGTCTATATAACATTATGCATACTACTGAAAAATGACGTGAACATATGTTTTTACAAAAATTGTGTTTAGAAAATTTTTTATTTAAATGCAAACCTCTTTATAATTGCTCAAACTTTTTGAAATGCCCTATCGTTACACCGTACACAAGACTTTCCTACAAATTTATAACTTTATACAAAAGCCGTTTATGCTATAATACCACGAACAGCGTAAACCGACCCAAAATAGTCTATATCCAATAATCTAAGCCACTATTAAAAATAATTCGTAAATGACACAATTCTTTTTTCCAATAATCACCTTTATTTCACAAAACTTTTTAGAATGTCGTTAGTGCTGTTTTTTGGCATGAGTGCACCTAGAAGTTCATAACGAACAAAACAGTATCACGGTGGAGGGCATTAAAACATATGCAAATTGGTCTATACCTGTTTTAATATTTAAAGTTCGACACACATGAAAATTACATAACATTTGCCAAAAGCGCAACTGTTTGCCTCATTACAATTTAGTAGATTTTCAGTTAGTAAAATTTGTTTAAAAATGTATACGAAACAAAGTAGCTGGGAAATTTTTTAAAGAAAATTACTAATTGCATGCACCGTTTTGTCGTATTGTCATCAGCATGCATGTTTTACGTTGTCATAAGGTTTGAATATTGTGCACAGTTAACATGAGTAGATCATGACAACTGTACAACGTAAATTCTTTGTTATTATTTATTATTCTTTAGAACTAGTACAGTTAAATGTTCGCGTTTTAATTACTTGTTTTCATAGTCAACTGTCAGAAAAACCAAAAGACAGCTTACCATCAACGGCATTTATTTTGCCACATACCGTCGCAGATAACGTTTGAGTGTTAATCGTTGCACACGCATACCAAAGTCCTTCATTATGGTAATCGGTCTTTATCCAGTATGCCGAAGCATATCCAATTATATGTAGCAAAAATGCTAATCCTGTAACAGCAGCACACACGATAGTTATTTTCGATATTCCATCAAAAACGCCCATTGTTTTGTATACTTATGTGTAACTTGTATGATTCGGAAATAAGTCAGTACAGTCAATTAAAGGCCTGGCGGCAATATTAGTTACACAGGTAAAAAAGTATAGTTTCTGGTTGAGACATCTAAATTTAATATCTAAATATATATTATTGTGAATAATTGTTTTGTTTTCCAAAGACAGGAACGAATGGGACTTCTCTGGGATGTTCTTTTACTCGAGTATTTAAATTTCAATGCGTTATATGTATTCACGTACACTACAATTTTTGTAGCTATGCATACTATTATGATTAAATTGATAGTTGTCTACTCATCTAGATTTCTGATGTTCTTTTTGTTGTTGTTGTTGTTGTTGTTTTATTTTATTTATTTTTAGTTATAATTTTACTTTTTTGTTTTTCTTGGTTGGGGTTGTTTGTTTAATGGTTTTTGTGTGGGTTTTTTCACTTACATATTACATATTGATTATTTCTATTGTACATACAGTAGTTACATGGAGTATTGTGGTAAATTGTTAATCTATTTAATATTTCCACATACATGTATTTGTTATTAATGTCTATTTTATAGGGGTCTCGGATTTCTAACGGGCATACTCAAATTTCCACAACAATCTTCCAATATGGTTACATGATTGCCATAGGCCACCAATTCATTAACGTTCCCCATTCATTATAGTGCTTTTGTTTTGCTATATACATATCGTTTGTCAATGCAGATGTTTGCTTCTCATAACAAAACTTTCATTGTGTTTTTGTATTTATATCATCAATATTTGATTGTCTTCATAAATGCAATATTTTATTTCTCTTACAATTTCCAGTATGAAATAGTTGTAACTTGACTGAAGTTTAAACAAATTACAAACGCTGGATAGCAATACCCAATTACTTAGTTCGTGTTACAGATTTTACCCCATAGGAAACAGAAATAGAATGTTTACATATATTATAAAAAAAATTACAATAAGCCTCATGTAAAAAATTATTTGAATCATATCAATATAGTTATCAATTTAAATGTGTTCATGGTAGTAGTACGGGTAGGCCGAATTTTACTGCCGTTATAATCCGAAGTTAGTTTTGTGATTTGTCGGATTACCCAAAAAAGCGAGGGTACAATTATTCGTTCTAGGGTACGTGTTACACAAATTACCTCGCACCTCGTACACTAAGTCCATTGTGTTTACGAATGTGACAAATAATTGATACTACCATATCTTTCTAAACTGTTTCTAAACTGTTTCCCAGGTTGGCTATGTACTTATTTGAAGTCTAGTTCAATGTTAAAATTAATTTGGCGTTGAATGATATTGTCCGATTTGTAAAAGAAATAAAACTGTAGAGATGGAATATACACATTTGTGAGACATACATTTCAAGTTCTCCTCTTCAACATCGACTTACAGTTTTCACTGGAAAGTTTTTAGGTACTCAACGTTTGGTTGATTTTACATGTAAGTATAGCATGCTGTCCATATCTTCACACGCGTCTTTAATATACTGGTTCAACGACTTTAACCAACCGAGTAGTTAAGACAGTTAGTAATTATTCTACAATTAGGGACAGACCATTTAACTTGAAGGGGGGCCTTGGTTTATTGTTTTGGTCAGAAAATATTTATTATTTGAAGGCGTTCAGACAGAATATTTTTTTCATTATTAGCATTATTTTATATAGCAGAAATCCTTCTTCAGAATATTTTTTTTCTTACCCTCTGCTTCCAAAATATTTTTTTCATCAAAAATCATTTTCAAAATATTTTTTAGGAAAAAACCAATCCCCCCCCCCTGCAAGTTAAATGGTCGGTCCCTTAACCACGCGCCTGTCAACACTTGGCTTGCAGATTAGGGTTTCACTGCGGGCTGGTATTGTTCGAATATAATTGACAAGGAGTTCCAGTTTTCTTACCGAATGTCCAGGGTTTTTTTCCAGGGACTCCGGCTTTCTTCCCCAATAAAACTGGGCCTATAGTAAAGCTGAAAGATTGCTGAAACACAATTCAAAGAAACAAATTAACATACTGGACACAAGACTTTTAAATAACTCATAAAGAAGATGAGGGTCATATGGAGCAGTGTTAAGTATAGAATGGATCGGAATGAACTCCAAGCAAGATATTATTAACAATCCGGTACTGTAGGAAAACTCCCACAATGACGCACCTAATTACCACAAGATAATTGACCAAAAGCTTTAATACTGAACAGTATCAACACTGTGAACTACAAATATCGTATAAATTGAAATAAAGGAAGCGGGTATAATGTTTTATTGCTTTTTCAACCAAAAATGAGGGAAAACTATTTAATGAAGATAATAACAAAATACCAAACACCGATGAAACTGTCAAAAAAGACAATCCACAAATTAAAATCTGAGAAACCGGAGAACTCCAGCAACAGTCCTGACTTGGTACAGGCATTTCAAAAGAAATGGTGAGTAAAACCAGGTGGTAAATAAAACAGAAATGAAATAGCAATTTGAGCCACATAAGGAAATCTTAATTGTTGTGTATTAGTACAATTTAATAGCTTCAAATTAAATCGCAACACATTTTTATTCGAGTTATGTTTTAATATATTTTTACATGTCGCGTTATTTCTTTTATTCTTCTTGTATATTACATGCCAATGAAACATACACAAAAATAAATCCAATAACTCCAATAAATCTAGAACTGCTTACATCTGGTAATTCGCAATTGTATAATGAGCAGAATAAACAAGCATATATTTGAGTATATCAAAAGGTCAGAAAGGTTCCCCATAGTTTGAATCATTACTCACAAGGATTTGAAATCACACTCATCATCATCACATCCATCTTATCTATCACATCAATTTTTCTCTATTTAATTTCTTTTTTTTTAATTTTTCCTTTAATATGTGTCATCAAAAATTTTGTTATGTCTCCAACAAACATAATATAATTTGTATTGTATTACAATGTACGCTGGTCTATCAATAGTTTTGTTACATACTGTATAATGGAGAAGACTTCATAAGTTTGATTAACTTGTGTCGTATCCAATTTGCATGTTTGAGCAAATAAAATATGTTTAAACTAAACATACACAAAAATTAGTTAAAGGGAACTTACTCCAACACACAAAACATTCGACAAAAAATTTAATAAAAATAAACATTCTATTGGTTTTAGTTAAAATGTTTTGTGTACACAATGTCCGACTTCCAATAATTACCGAATGTTAACTATGGTACTGATACCTCCTCGGTCACTGTAACAACCCATCCCTTGCTGCCATAGAAACAGTTACATACAAATCCGGTTTTTATAACCTATCATTCTGTAAATGTTGTTTTCTTGCTTTTATCCAAGTTTCTGTTTCAAGTTCTTCGGTTTTTATATGAAATTTATCGGAAGTTATCGTGCGACAAATCTATTTTTAAAAATATCGACTTCATTCACTTTACTCTTTTATCGTTTATTAAATTAACGATAGCGAAAAAGGTATCAAAATAACATTTTGTATTACCGTTTCTATTAACAGAAAAAACTGGTATACTGCGCAGAACCTATGGTTTGCGTCTTGAATTTCGTATGACAATTTTTTCCAGTAAAGTCATTTTGTTCATATTTGTACATATTTTGTTCATGTTTGTACATATTTTACATATTGACTATAACGCATACACCTTGAAATCACAAAAGAACGTATTGATGTACGATGCATCTATGGCAACGATACAACAATGTACTGGTTGTTAGGGTGTGTTTGTAATTCGATGAATTCTACCCTAAACATTTCTATTAAGTCTGTCTCAAACTTTTGTTTTGTACATTAAGACTGTGTTGTCTATAATGATGGACTAGTTGACGGAAAGATGTTTTATATCTATTAAGTACTTTTTGGTTGTTCAGATTATATTTCCTATTGTATGTAAACGAACATTTAACAGGGATCCTTCAGTAATTAGACACTGGGACCGTGGTGGGACGGTTCCCAGTGCTTGACCCCAAGGCCTACCCAGCGTGTCTCTAAGTGGCGTAAATGTGGTACCGTCTCAGTTTTTTTGGTGATGGAGGGGGACTGTCAGAACACGGAAAACCTGACCACGGACCATATTGGGTTACGTGCTTGAAGTGTGCCACAACTCTTGCACGCTAATGACCCCTTTTGTAAATGTTGATCAGAGTAGACTCATTGTAATTGCTACAAAAGGAAACATTTTCTGCCATTCAATACTTACTACTTTTACAGTGGTATCCAAAATTACCTACCCATTTGTTCTCATATTCCACATTTATCTTTTGTTTGTTAACTTTTTCGCGTCCTTAACTGTTCGCTGGAAGTAATGCTTATGTGGTTACTTGCCGTTAACTCCGGTAAGAGAACAGACAACCATGTCGGCCGTATTCTTTTTTATATTTGACTTATTTTTGTTTGTACTTGTTTGAAATAAATAAAACGTACCTTCAAAGGTAATTATTTTCTCGCACCATTTCAATCCGTGTATTACTAATTTAGAGCAAGCATACCAAAGACCTTGATAATGGTAATCGTTGTGAATCCAATATGCTGAAGAGTATCCAATTATATCCAGCAAAAATGATACACATGTAAGAATAGCAGATATGATTGAAAGCTTTGATATTCCGTCCAGAACTCCCATTATTTATGTCTATATAAATAAACAGTAACGTTATCATAAGAAATTTTTTGTGCGTTGTTTAAGTGAAGGTTAAAGATAACGTACCCAACAATTCTAGTATTTAAACAATTTATTGATCACATTTTATGTTTTGTGATTAAAATAACAACGAGGGAAATAAAATTCAAATAATTTGCATTGTGTACTGTTGCCTTAAATGTAGAACTATTGGTAGCATTTAATGATACTAATTATATATAAAATTTCAAATAAGAGTTTCATTTAATCCATTTATTTTTATAAAATGAAAATTCTTATTTTATATTTTATAAATGATTATTTAGTAAAGGAGAAAAACTTATTCCATCTATTGTTTGTTTAAATTGGGTTTAACGCCACTTTCAGCAATTTTCGGCTTTGTTTTGGCATCCATTTTTTTGTTGGGATGTAGCGAAGAGTATCTTATGAAATCCCACTATCTTAGGTAAAAAACTGGCAATATTTGTCAATTAATACTTATGTCAAGAACACCCTGCCTACAGGAAGGTTCGAACCAGCATCCTTGGTGTTGACAGGTGCGCGTTCAATAGTAGATCACAACTAGCTTAATGCACCCAGGCACACAAATATTGATTTCACCATGAAGTGTTAAAAGTATGTATGGCTAGAGACATGTATTTTACAAGGTTAAGGTGACATTGTATCTATAAATAACTGGCAGAGGAAAATATCGGAGGATGAAAAAAAATCATCGTCAAGGAGACACGCATCCTTTTTCCTATATTACTCCTCGGAAAACTTTTTGTGTTGATTTTTTTAATGTCAAATTACAAAAACAAATATTGTTGAGTTTATTCTAATGTTTAACTACATTAATTACAAACATAACATTTCCGTTGTGCACATTTTAAATAATTTGCTATGCGGGTTATACAAAATGCAATTTATCCTTAATAGAAAACCTTTACTTATTTTTTTCTTTTTAAAAAAAAATATTTGTAAAGTATGCCTAAATACCCGAACTTGACGGAAGTTCTCTTTGTTAGTATATTTGCAAACACTTATACTGAATACAAACGAAATTCAGCATTCTATGCATTTTTTTTTGTTTTGTCGTTTAAGATAAAAATGTAAATTATAGTTAAATCTTAAAAGATCGTTATTCTAAATATGCATAGAAGGATTTTAAATGTTAAAACTTGCAATGCGAAAATCGTTATTTGTTTGGTTATATTGTTATATTTACCTATGCAAGGAGCGAATATGGAACATTTTAACAATATTCTCGTGTTCAAACCATGATCATTTGGTTATCATGTGACAAACTGGTTTGGTTATGGACCAATGAAATGCACGTATTCTATGCTTCGACTAGAGTATGATACCTCAAGATAGCTATTTTGTCTTAAAGCCTGTGGTAGATAATTTAGTTGACGGGCAACTGTCTTGTCCCAATTGTAGCTCAGTATACATTATTCTTGCATCTGCGAACCGGGACAGCTACAGCAACATCCGGAGAAAGTGAAATCGTTGTGCAATGGTCAGATGGTGCAACACAGTATGTATATTTATGGAATTTAAGTTTGTGCTTTGATGTAGATATAATTTGAATGTTTCCTGTTATGTTTGCACATATTGTGTTTAAGATGACAAGCCAACGGTCACAACAGATGTTTATTTGAAATCTTGTTTGTTTATTTAAATTCATGCGAAGGGAAATAATAAAAATCACAATTCCACATTTTTACATTTCGGTGTAATCTGTATTTTTAATTAACACGATTTGTTGTTTTTTATTAAATCTTTTTTATTTTAGATGTTTCGTTTCTTTTTTAAGAGAGTTATTTCGAGTAGGATTGTTCAAATATAAGTTGAGGAAGAGATGAACCAGCAGGCTTCAGATTGTAGCTTAACCAAATTATCCGGACAAAAAGTTTTAGCAATAGTGCAATATAGATTGTTTGTTTTGTTTGAATGATGTTTTAATGCCACTTTCAGCATTTTTTCAGCTATATTATGGCGTCCAGTTTTATTGGGAGAGGAAGCCGGAGTACCCGGAGAGAACCCCCGACCAGCGGTAGGAAAACTGGCAATCCTTGTCAAATAAGATTGGAGTCGAGTACACCCTGCCTGCAGTGAGAATCGAACCCGCAATCTCAGTGTTGACCACTCGGCCCCCGAGGCCCCCGTGCAATATAAATAAAAAAAATCTATTTTTCTTCTTTAGAATCGTGTACTCTGTATTCCACCAAGGCCATTACTTGTACCTAGCCATCGCTAGACATAACATTCTTATATAACCTATATAGGGCCTCGATGGCAGAGTGGTTAAGGTAGTTCGTCTAGTTTTGATCACGTGATCTGTCAATACTGAGGTTGCGGGTCGAATCTTATGTGGGCAGTGTGTGTACTCGAATCCAATCTTAATTGATAAGAATTGCCATGATATAGGTAAAAAATTGCTAAAAACGGCGTTAAACGTAATCTAATAACCATATATAACCTATATATCCTGAATGTTGATGTTCTGACGCTTCAATTTACCTATGTAACTAGAGCGCAACAGACAGGAAAAAATTAAAATACAGGGATTGACTTAAAAGTATAAGGAAGTAGGAAGTCATTAGGAAAAATGTGCTTTTGAACAATTTAGAATATAAGAACAATCTGAATTACAAAATAGCAAAAGACGCTTGAATAATTTACAAAAACAGATGCAGATAATAATTCAACAATCAGGTTGTCTGAAGGAAAGGGGGGAAGTTAATAATAATAGATCATTTTGATAATTTCCGTGCGAAATTTCTAACGAAACACACAAAAGGTATAACTATCTTTATACCAGTATCTATCGAACAGAAATGTGACAACCCTGACAAAAGACCAATCAAATATATTTCATTATTAACCTTTAATTACAAAATTACAAAAAGTTAGTTTTTACACTTATTTTACATCAAGCATTTGTATTGGTTTGTATATGTGTACCCATCACACTTAAAGTTTGAATATTTTTTTACCTCTTTACAGTTTTAACTACAAAAAATCTGATGAAATGGTATTACCGTTTGTTAATATGAACATAAATAAATGTAATATTTTAGTATAATTTATACAAAGACATTCTACCATCTTTCTAAATTCAAATTGGTCTACTTTTTACAGTATTAAAAGACTGTTCCAACATTTTGTACTTGTATAACGCTTCTGCGCATTACACCACAAATCTCAAAACAAATCAATGTCTAACTCGTAATGTTGGCATTTCTTTTCTTTTCATAATACGAAACCCCTCCCTCAGCAACAATGAAAACTACAGATGTCAAGCAACAGTACAACGCAGAGCCGAAATCTTTAGTCTTTGAGGTAATAGCATACATCGCCATCCCAATGGGAATTAAAAAAAACTGTAATAAAAAAAAAGAGATTTATGTCACGTTTTATATTTTTTAGTTTGAATCGTTTATAAATAATGTCTATATCAGTTAAATACTGTTTAAGACGGAAAAAATTATAATGAAACAGTGTATAAATACTACACTACACAAAATGACACTTAAATGGGTTCAATATTTAAAAAAACGGAAATTTTTTTAAGACGGTTAATTGATAATTAGGAACGTGCAATAATGAACATTTCAATCGACAAATAGCTCTCTGTTACAAATTTAAAGGAGAAAAATCAAACCTCTTAATGCAGAGATGTGAAATCGTCATTTAAGCAAAGTGCGTCTATATTTAATTGTACTGTCTATGGTGTTACTTTTTACTTATGATGTCAGTGTGTCACTGTACTGTCTGTTATGTCCTTATGTTGTCAATTTCTCATTGTATTGTACGGAACCTCTGTGTACTTATATGCTGCAGGAAGAAGAGCGTTCCGGATTATATAACACATTTTCATGTTCTTTATGACAAAATATTGCAAAATGATAACCACATCAGCTGCTAAATTAGCCAATAATGCTATGGTCTCACACGCTTGTGCAGCTTTAAACGCACCTAAAAATTATATCTTGAGTTTGAGCTATCAGAAAACCAACAGAATGCATCTTAGGGAATAATATCATGGTCGAGGCCATTTCACATGTATAAAAAGCGCGAATCTATATAAAAGTATGAAATCTCATCTCTAACTTGTTTATTTTTACTTCGAGCAGCTATTTTTCATATAACTGCAGAGATAGAAGACATAAAATTCAATAAATAGTAACTCTGTTGTTTTATCGAGGATCACCGTAACTTTGATAAGGATACATATTAAAGTAACTATTATCGTAAACACTGAAAAAATCGTTCTTATGTACATTGTTTTTATATTTAGAGTATTATTGAGAAATTACATTTATAATTCAACAATTGTGTTAAGTTTGACCCCGATCTCGGGCAAGATGTGATAAAAACTTTGTTGATGAAAAAGTCTTCTTACCTACACGCTAAATGTACGCCATAAAAATTGCTGTCGTCAGACCTCATTCAAACACAAAGCACTGTTATATACTTATGCTTAAAATAACTAAAGTATGCATTAAAATGTATTTAAAAATGTATGAACAGAATACTAGAGCACCAAGAAAACTGTCCAAAAAAGACAATCCACAAATCAAAGTCTAAAAAACCGGCAAACTCGAGAACCAACAACAACAAATATATCAATTGCAGCAATGAGTCGGAGTTGGTACAGGCAATTTAACAGAAATGGTGGGTAAAATATGGTCGAAATGTAAGTTTTTTAAATTTAAAAATCATTCTATCAACGATGGTATACATTAAACGATTAAAGCACTGTGTCTTACAATATTTAGAAATAGTGATGCCTCATTCTGCAGATTTTTGTAACATCGACAGTACATTACTTTGCATTTATTCAGTTTCCCTTTTATTAGTAAGATATTTTGTTAATGTATCAAAACAAAAAACGCAAACGTACCAGCATTAGAAAATAAATTGGCCATGGCGACATCATCAATAACTTTACAAACTCCTCCAACACAGTAACGCCTAAGTCCATTATTAAAGGATCCAGCTGAATTCCAGTTTGGTAAAGCAAGTCCAATAGTGTGAAACAAGAATGCACCGGTCGTAAGGATTGCAGACGCAATTGCGAATCCCGACAGTCCTTTCAAATCTTTGGGGTGGCTTATACGATAGCTAATTGTTTGCAGTTAGACAGTCACTGTCCTGAACACATTATTCTGACTGCCATGCTCAAATTCTTTACAGTTGTATTCAGCAATAACTTATTTTGTGTGTTAGTTTTCAAATAAACCAAATAAACAATATAACGGTATACTGGAACCTTTAGGTAG
The DNA here is from genome assembly GCA_944474755.1 of Limnoperna fortunei. Lineage (NCBI taxonomy): Eukaryota > Metazoa > Mollusca > Bivalvia > Mytilida > Modiolidae > Limnoperna > Limnoperna fortunei. The sequence goes on along the minus strand of OX104114.1, from coordinate 87,789,982 downwards.
CTCTGTGATGTTGTTTTCACGTCTCTAGATTTCGTTCCGAAGTTGTGTCTCCTTGCTGTTTTGTTGGTTGTTATTTGGGTATTTTCTTTCTTATTACAATATCTCATCTTCTTTGCGTTCCTTTCAGCTTTTGAGACCACAAAGCTAAAATAAACTGGCAACAATTAGTTGTTAGAGTTTTATTCACGTATGTGGATGTATTTAAAGCTGCCTATATTATAAAAAAGTAGACATTGATTTATCCTATAATTCTTTTGATGTCTTGATATATTTTATTGAACAAACATTTAAAAAATGAACACTAAAACTTGTAAAACAAAAAATGATATGTAGATGGTACAGGCACAGCTTTGAAACACGTTTAGATCTTCAATTTATAAATGCGCTCTGCAAATATTATACAAAATTCCAAGAATTCAGATTTATCTTGTATCGTTGGTTAAAAAACCGACCCTCTAATAGAGGTTTATTTTACATTGCTTAATCTATAGAATAGAATGGTAGTATCTAATGAACCTTGATTAGACGAAATGTGTTCTTTTTTTCAATCAAGGGACTACAAGGGAAATATGAAATTAAACGCAGATGAAAAGAGTTATAAAAGCGGTAAAATGCTGTATACATCTTTCTTTTCTTTTGTTAATATACCTCGGGCAAATAGTCGTTGAATTTGTAGAGAAAAGTTTAAGTACTGTATTAAATTGACACAAATATTTAAACATTGTTGCTCAGACAATAATATTTGTAATGCTATTTCTTTTAATCATTTTATGTTATGTTAGAGAACTTAACTAATGTTGTTGAAACTTGTGTCCAATCACTTCGCTTACATTAGCAAATACATATGCTCAAAATGTACTCCTGTCTTATCATTCAGGTTGGTGAGGGTAGTCATAATGCAGTAGGAAAATTAAAATCATAATTTTTTTCATAAAGTGTGTTCCTCAATCAATGCAATCGTCACTTTTTCGAAGTTGGTTAAGTTCAGTGGTGTAGCTGCGATCAAAATAGTCACTCGATTTTTTGGATAATGAACGCAGGTCATCAATATATTGGCACGTGAAATTGACGGAGTGGGGCGTCCTTGATTTGAGAAGTCCTCAACAGAGATCTTAAAATATTTAGAATATGAAATGGCCATATGATCTAGGTAGTTTGACTTTATCTGCATAGTTCTTGGTAGTATGTCAAAAGTATTTTTCCGATGTAGTTCTATCAATAAAACGAGTGCACTTGACTCCGTTCCATTACCAGTTACCAGCCAGGTACCAGGGCTTTGGCTGTCAAAAAAGATGATAATTGCATCGAAACACAATGGTGCAACTCAAATACGAAGCTGTCTACTAACAAAAGAGCTGACGGCAATCAAGGCGAGGTCATTTTATGGTTTTTTTTTAAATTATCAAATTTGCATGTAAAAAAAAATATTTAATTTAAAACTTAAATTATACATCTTTTTATCATTTATGTTTCATCATAATTAGGACAAATATTACTTTTATTGAAAATTTCATTAAATGAAATAATTCATCGGAATTAATTTATACAGAATTTACAAAGAAAATTGAATTTTGAAATTTGGAAAAATGTTGGACGACTCCATACTTTTTTCTAATTTGATAAAGGTTTGAAAAAAAGAGGAATCCATCTTCGCTAGCCAAGGGTAATGATCCGATACTCGTGAAGATACGAGTATCGGATCGTAACTCTTGGCTAGCAAAGATGAGAGGAATCTTGCGAGTAAATAGTTTTTTTTTAAGTTTAATACATGTAGCCTATATAAACATTCCCTCCAATATAATTAATGTAAAACTGACCTCAAAAGTATTAATTTTAAGGAATAATGAATAAAGTGGTTGACTTCAATTAAAAACACTCAAAGGGATGAAATCGAGTTAAAAGACGGTTGAAATATTTATACCGATACACTAGATTTTAAAAAAATTCGTACTTGGTACATGTACTTTGAGATAAAACTGTAGCAATTCCGTTTTCATAAATTTATGCTGAACTATAATCTCAATATTTTTGTTAAGGTTTTTATGGCGATGCACTTTTTCGATTTGTATGAAAATTGTATCATCAACAATAAAAAAAAGCCATTCATGTACTATGATTTACATAATATTCTGGGTATTTTTACATTCAAAGGTGTTCCGGACGCCTTGTTTCTAGTTTAACGTATATTTTCGCTCCATGTTTATCAATTATGGACTTATTGATAGGTCGGACAAAGTCGGAGGTCAATATCTTTCTATAAGGTCCATATTATTAGTACCGAATGAAAAGTATTAAATTGTTAAATAACATATGAAAACACATCAATAATTGATTTTAAAAATATTTTACACCGCTGTATTGTTTATGAAATCAAACAGAAAATAATATTTGATCTTTATTTAGCAGTGTAGCGTATACGTAAAAGTAGAACATAGCGTCAATATTTACAACGGTTAGATTGTTCAATGGAAAATCAAATTCCGATTTGAAAAGAAATAATACTGTAAAGATGGAATATACACATTTGTGATACATACATTTCAAGTTCTCCTCTTCAACACCGAATTACAGTATTCACGGGAAAGTGTTTAGGTACTCAACGTTTGGTTGATTTTACATGTTTACCATGATGTCCATATCTTTATACGCGTCTTTAATTTCAGTTAGTAGTTAGTCTAGTATTAAGCTCGTGCCTTCCAACACTTGGGTTGCGGATTAGGGTCTTTATGCCGGCTGGTATTGTTCGACTGTAATTGACAAGGAGTTCCAGTTTTCTTACCGAATGACAAGGGTTTTTCTCCAGGGACTCCGGCTTTCTTCCCCAATAAAACTGGGCCTATAGTAAGGCTGAAAAATTGCTGAAACACAATTCAAAGAAACAAATAAACGTATGATGGCTTCACAAGACTTTTAAATAACTCGTAAACAAAATGAGGGTCATACGGAACAGTGTTAAGTATAGAATGGATCGGAATTAACTCCAAGCCAGATATTATTAACAATCCGCTACTGTAGGAAAACTCCCACAATGATACACCTAATTACCATAAGATAATTGACCAAAAGCTTTAATACTAAACAGTATCAACACTGTGCACAAAAAATATCGTATAAATTGAAATAAAGCAAGGGTAGAATTTTTAAGGAACCAAAAATGAGAGAAAACTATTCAATGACGGTAATAACGAAATACCAAACACCGATGAAAATGTCAAAAAAGACAATCCACAAATTAAAGTCCGAGAAACCGGCGAACTCCACAACCAACAAACAAAAATGCAGCAACTGCAGCAATGGTCTGGAATTGGTACAGCCTTTGAACCACATAAGGAATCCTAATTGTTGTGTATTAGAACCATTTAATAGCAAATTAAATCAAATTAAATCGCAACATATTTGCATTCGAGTTATGTTTTACTATACTTTTACAGTTATTTGTATTCACTTTCGTTGTTAACGATGGATAAAGGACAAAATATTTCAAAGTACACTTAGTTACCATAAATAAACAGAATTTTGCTACAAGAATGTCAATCACTCAACTTGAGGGGAAAATCAAGATAATATATAAGGTTCAAATGCAAAATTGCTTGGGTGATATCAAGGTTTCATGTTATAATAAATTTTATTGGTATTCTATTTACGGAATTTAATAATGCAGGGAGACCATTATTATCCTGGTACTATGTCGGTGATGGCTCGATCGAAGAGCGTAGCTTTCAAAAATCGGAAACCAGTATAAAAGGTTATTTTTTGTATTCAATTCCGGAGTACGCCGATATTTGTAACATTAAATAAATAAATGTTATGTCAATAATTTAACTGAACCACGTGAATATTAGTTTTAATTCAAGTGTAGTTCAATATATGACAAAAGATTACATGTGCGCAAATTTAGAAATCGCCAATTCAAACTAGCCCCAATCTCGGGACTTCGCTTTAAATAGAACCTTGAGGGGTAAAAGTTCAAATACTTTTTTTGAAATTGCAATGCTTTCTCAGCGAATATTTTTTAGATAGTAGTTAGAAAGTTTGTGTTTTAGTTCGATTGAAAATTCGCAAACTTTTATGTTAAAAAAAACAGAACTATGATTATTTATGCTTAAATCTGGCCCTCTACACGTACAGTTTTTTATTCAATCTTTTATTGAGATTATATTCTCTTTTAGTATCCATATTGGCGAGATGATATATTTTGCATTGAAGCAGAGGCTAACAGAAAAAGAAATATTAAAGGTTCGAAACGTATAATTATAATACAGCTTCTAAGCCACGTATTAAAATTACAGCAACTGACACTATTGGGTCTAAATTACATGCTGCTCATGTATGACTTGAACAACATATTGACTTAAAGCTTTGACGCATTACTACATGATATATTATAACTACATCAAAAGTTTTCTTGTTTCTTTTATTCTTCTTGTTTTAATCACATGCCAATGAAACATACACAAAAATAAATGAACGGGAACTTACTCCAACTATAAAAATTCCAACACACAAAACATTCGACACAAAAATTAATAAAAATAGAAATTCTATTGGTTTTGTTAAAATGTTTTGTGTACACAATGTCCGCCTTCTAAGAATTACCGAATGTTTATCATTTGTTACTGATACCTCCCATCATTCCTATCATTGTAACAACGATTGCTGCGATAGACACAGCTACATACAAACCGGGGTTTTTCATAGTATATCATTCTGTAAATGCTGTTTTCTTGCTTTTATCCAAGTTTCTGTTTCAAGTTCTTCGGTTTTTATAAGAAATTTATCGGAAGTTATCGTGCGACAAATCTAGTTTAAAAGATATCGACTTCATTCATTTTACTCTTTTGTAAATTAACGTGGTTTGCGTCTTGAATTTTTTGTTCCTCAGATTATATTTTCTTTTGTATGTTAAAGAATAGTCTAACAGATGTGTGCCATTCGACAAGGATTACTCATCAGACAGCAGTTATTATATAGACAACCTGAATGCGGAAGACTATTGGCGCTGTGTTTGGTGAATGCCCAGGCTGTCATAGTACCATTGTGGGTAGTGTGGGGAGTATCACATCCACTGCACGATAAAGAACCCTTTCGTATAGTTTAGTACATTTTTAAAAAGTGGGTGGGTGCATTGTAACCACTTTAAATGTCAATTTATTGGCATCCACCCCACTTTCCTTATTTTTCTAGAAATAATCGATATTTCTTCTCTTTTGGTGCAACCTATTTGCCAGTTTATTTATTGTTGTTTAACTTAATATAGCTCAATTTATACTGCTCGACACTTAAACTAGAGTTTCTTTATATCGAATATACTGAATGTTTTGTGTATTTATCAGCTAAAACTGTTACATACAATGGTTTATTCTCCGTTCCTACCGAATTCCCCAATTTTACTTATGCAGTTTATCTATCCCTTTTCCTCTGTGATGTTTTGTTGTTATACATGTTCTCTTTCTAGATATAGCAAAAAAATTGCTGCTTCCTGGACATTATGCACACAAACAATCAGACATCTTGAGGTCTGGATCTTTTTCCCATTGTAACAGCATTAAAACATTTGTACTCTTATGAGGCTGAAGTCCTAAAAAGCCTAATGAAAAAAAGAAAAGACACTGACCTGGACCTTCTATTTAATATTCCGCTATATTGATGATGTTTTGTCCCTCAACAATGCTAAATTTGGTGACTATTTACATTCAATTTATCCTAGCGAGATTGAAATTAAAGACACCACCAATACAATAAGGACAGTCTCTTACGTAGACCTACTTCTAGAAATAGACTCAAGAAAACTACAAACTAGACTCTACGACAAACGTGATGACTTCAACTTTCCAATTGCCAACTTCCCGTTCATCGACAGCAACATTCCAGCAGATCCAGCATACGGTGTGTACATTTAACAACTTATACATTATTCTAGATCCTGTGATCAGTATTAAGATTTTCTAGACCGATCATTGCTGTTGACTGCTAAACTACTCAAACAAGGGTTTGTTGAACCTAGGTTGATGTTATCTCTCCAGACGTTCTATGGTCGCCATCATGACTTTATTGATCGTTATGAGAAATCAGTGTCTCAGATACGAACTGACATTTTCGCTGAGTAATTGGTAGTGTTTCCTATTCCTGGATTTGACTTTTCCTTAGGCATGACAACGAGTAACTCTGTGGGTGTCTAATTAGAGGCAGGCACTGCTTACTCGTCCGGAGCACCTGCATCTTTGGTTTTTATTGGGTTCAGGTTGCTCTCTTTCTGTGTTTTATGTTTTATGTTTTGTGTTGCAGATTTGTAACTGTCCCTTGACTTTTGGCTAATGTTGTTCGGTTGGTTTTCTTTGCTATTTTCCTACTTGCTGTAAACTATGGGAAGAGGACAGACCAATGACCAAATGTCGGTCGTTCTTTTTATTTTTTATATTTGACTTATTTTTGTTTTTACCCGTTTGAAATACATAAAACCTACCTTCAAATGTAACTATTTTTCCGCAACATTTCAATCCGTGTATTACTAATTTAGAGCAAGTATACCAAAGCCCTTGATAATGGTAATCATTGCGTATCCAGTATGCTGAAGAGTATCCAATTATATCCAAAATTATAGACATGTAAGAATTGCAGATACGATTGAAAGCTCTGATATTCCGTCTCAAACTCCCATTATTTCTGTCTATATAAATAAACAGTAACGTTATCATAAGAACTTTTTTGTGCGTTGTTTATGTGAAGATAAAAGATAACGTACCCAACAATTCTAGTATTTAAACAATTTATTGATCATATTTTGCGTTTTGTGATTAAAATAACAACGGGGAAAAAATTCAAATAATTTGCATTGTGCACAGGTGCCTTAAATGGAGCACTATTGGTACGATTTAATGATACTATTTAAATGTAAAAATTTTAAAAATTGGAGTTTCATTTAATCCATTTGTTTTAATAAAATGAAAAATTCTTATTTTATATTTTACTAATGATTTATTTAATAAAGGAGAAAAAACTTATTCTATCGATTATTTGTTTAAATGGGGTTTAACGCTACTTTCAGCAATTTTTCGCTTTGTAATGGCATCCAATTTTTGTTGGAAGAAGCTGAGAGTATCTTATGAAAACCCACTATCATATGCAAGAAACTGGCAGTATCTTAGGTAAGAAGCTGACAATCCTTGTCAGTTAAGATTGAAGTCAAGAACACCCTGCCTACTGGAAGGTTCGAACCAGCATCCTCACTGTTGACAGGTACGTGACCAGCAGTAGTTGACAACTAGCTTAATGCACCGATATACTAAAATATTGATTCAACCCTCATGTGTAATTTATGGCTAGAGATATATATCCAAAATTTACTGTGTACGAATTATTATTTATTGTAGTTTAGGCGACATTTCAGTTACCGATTTAAATGAAATGGTAAAGATTTGTTTGTTTTCAATACCTTATACAAAACTTTTACTAAATCATCGAATTTTCAGACGTCTTCCGTCAATAATTCTTTGTCCTAGTTATGTTTTCTTGATGCGGTGTTGTAGAGTTTATTGTAAGAAACCCAACCAACTTCTGTCGGACATATTATTTTGAGAGAGTTAAGGTGGGTTCACATTTAAGGGCGACACAGAATAATTTTGGAAGTGAGTCAATGATCAATTAAACATCTGCTGTCAAACTATTTGGACAATATGTGATTTTTAATAGTGTCTCGGTTTATCGTGTATATCTTTCGACTGCAAAAGAGACGTGTTGTAAATTTGTGATGATAATAAAAATACACTTTTATCTTATTATGTTATGTTGACTCGGCTCTTTCGTGGTTAACTGTTATGCAGCTGAAACTAGCAAAAAGTTACAGTAACAAACAATTTAGAACATATTCACTGTTCTTCATACGCGTTATTCTGAATGCGACGTAACATGTTAAGACGTGTTCCCTTTATTCAGTACCTGCCGTTTTAAAAGAAAACAGAAGTATTTTGTAAATGACAAGTGAAAGGCTAAACAAAAGAGTGTACAACAACAAAGCAGAAACACACAAGCCAAAAATTGAGTAACGTGAACTTCACTAAAAACAGGGGGATAGTCCAAGTGCTCTGGGAGGTTAAGCAATTTCTGCTCTATGATATATAAATAGCATCATTTGATTGTACATGTATGTTGAATGTGTTCACGTTTTGTCAAGTGTACGGTTAAAAACTGTTGGTCTAATCTTTTTTTCATGAATAAAAAACAAAAAACGTTTACTTCTTTTTATTTTATTGTGAATATTTGTTAAGTATGCTTACATACATATCAACGTATATGAAAAAAAAACATATTAACCTACATGGAAGTCCCTAAATTATAAGCTATAATACACAAAAAATAAACATTTTACATCAATTTAAATCAAAATGATTAATAAAAACTTAAATCTGTGAAATCCTTCGTTTTTAATGTCCCTAGAAAGATGTTAAATGTTCAAACTTGGCATGCGGTAAATCGGACTTGTTGTTGTCAAGATATTTACCTACTGAAGGGAGCGCTTATGGAACATTTTAACAATGTCCACGTTCAGACCATGGTCATTTATTAACATTTATGACAAACTGGTAATTCACCGATGAAATGCAAATATGCTATGCTTAGTCTAAACTATGATAACTTAATATGGCTATCTTTGTCTCAAAGCCGGTAGCAGAAATCCAGATCCATAATTGACGGGCAAATACCGTTTCCCACACGCATTACAATAGAAGCTCAGCACACTTGCATTCGGTATTCCATCTGCGCAACGGGACAGCTGCAGCAACATCCGGAGAGAGCGACATCGGTGTGAATGGGTCAGATGGTGCAAAACAGTAGGTATATAGAAAAGAACAAAAGGTAAATTGTTTTAAAAGTGCTTCTTTCTTAATATGTTGCACATACATGTAGATTACGATGACAACCCAATAGTTATTGAAACGCTTGTTTAGTTATTTGAATTCATGTTAAGGTAGATTATGAAAATACCCATTCCACATTGTCACATTGCTGTATTATCAGTACTTCTCATTAAGCAGATTTGTAATTTGTAATTAAATCATATTTGTATATGTCGTGTTTGTTTTAGTGTTATTTAGAGCAAGATCGCTCAAATATGACCTAATTATATTATTCATTCATATAATGCCTGCTTCAATTTTTCGATCAACCACAATAGTCTAAAGGTTATGTTGTAGAAGAAATATCAGCAGTAGTGCATTTTAGATATAAAAAAAATATATGATTTCTATTTGTGTATTATGTCTTTCACCCTGGCACACATATAGCACATGGTAAATGCCCAACACATTATCAAATAAGTATTTTTAAAGTTATCCTGTGTATCGCCTTTCGTATGTAATTACATGTGTAAGAGCGTGGCCTACGGTAAATAATACAGGGATACGTAAAAGGAAGTACAAAGTAATTTACAAAATTGGCTTTTAAATAATTCAGAACAAAAGAAAAATTAGGCAGAATTAAAATAGTAATAGCCGCATGAATAATTCACAATACCGGAAGCAGGAAATAATTCAACAATCAGGTTGCCCAAGGGAAAGGGGGAAGTAAGAATATGTCCATTTTACAATGCGATTATGGTACTAAATTACATGCACAGGAATAACGACTTTAAGAACTAGTACCGATCGAACAAAAATGTAAGAAATTAGAAAATATTATTTATTATTACAGTTTCATTACCACATTAAATGTTAAAGTTATTTGATTTGTTAATTTTTTTTTCTCACGTTAAATGTTGAAATTCTTTACCTCATTTTATTACAGTCTTAACTAAATTAAATTAACATTAAATTAAATTGATTTGCGGTTAATAATATTCACATAAACATATCTAGTATTTTCGATAATTATACCAAGGCATTATACCTTATATCACAATCAATCGGTCACTAGATAAAGTATTTAATGAATGCTTCCAACAGTGTGTACTGTAATAAAGTTTCTGTCAATTACACCACAAATCTATAAAAAAACACTGTCTAACTCGGACTGGTGGCGCTTGTTCTTCTTTCATGATACACAACCACATCCTCAATAATGATGGTAACTGCAGATGTCAGGCAAAAGTAAAATGCAAAGCCAAAATCTCTATTCTTTGAAACTGTCGCATAGATTATCAACCCAATAATAATCATTAGTACTGTAAATAAAGATTTATATCACGTGATAATCTCAATCCGTTAATAATAAAGTCTATATAAGATATATAGTGGTAAAGACTGTGAAAATCATAATAAAACAGTGGTCAAATACTATACTGCAAATCAAACAACACAGGTTAACGGTTTTTTAACAATTTTGCGGGAGGGCGAGCAAATAAAAATCTTAATAAATGCAGAGATGAAGCAAAAGGTTGTCAATACGTAAAACGGACTGTTTTTAGATTTTACATTATAATTATGCTGTTATTTGTCAATGCACTGTCACTACATATGTCCAGACATTGTCAATTTGTCATCATACTGTTTGTTGTGTACGTATGTCCTGACTTGTCAGTGTGTCATTGTACTGTTTGTTGCGTACCTATGTCCTGACTTGTCAGTGTGTCATTGTACTGTCTGTTGTGTACCTATGTCCTGACCTGTCAGTGTGTCATTGTACTGTTTGTTGTGTACCTATGTCCTGACTTGTCAGTGTGTCATTGTACTGTTTGTTGCGTACCTATGTCCTGACTTGTCAGTGTGTCATTGTACTGTTTGTTGCGTACCTATGTCCTGACTTGTCAGTGTGTCATTGTACTGTCTGTTGCGTACCTATGTCCTGACTTGTCAGTGTGTCATTGTACTGTCTGTTGCGTACCTATGTCCTGACTTGTCAGTGTGTCATTGTACTGTTTGTTGTGTACCTATGTCCTGACTTGTCAGTGTGTCATTGCACTGTCTGTTGTGTACCTATGTCCTGACTTGTCAGTGTGTCATTATACTGTTTGTTGTGTACCTATGTCCTGACCTGTCAGTGTGTCATTGTACTGTTTGTTGTGTACCTATGTCCTGACTTGTCAGTGTGTCATTGTACTGTTTGTTGCGTACCTATGTCCTGACTTGTCAGTGTGTCATTGTACTGTTTGTTGCGTACCTATGTCCTGACTTGTCAGTGTGTCATTGTACTGTTTGTTGTGTACCTATGTCCTGACCTGTCAGTGTGTCATTGTACTGTTTGTTGTGTACCTATGTCCTGACCTGTCAGTGTGTCATTGTACTGTTTGTTGAGTACCTATGTCCTGACTTGTCAGTGTGTCATTGTACTGTCTGTTGTGTACCTATGTCCTGACCTGTCAGTGTGTCATTGTACTGTTTGTTGCGTACCTATGTCCTGACTTGTCAGTGTGTCATTGTACTGTCTGTTGCGTACCTATGTACTGACCTGTCAGTGTGTCATTGTACTTTTTGTTGTGTACCTATGTCCTGACCTGTCAGTGTGTCATTGTACTCTCTGTTGTGTACCTATGTCCTGGCCTGTCAGTGTGTCATTGTACTGTTTGTTGTGTACCTATGTCCTGACTTGTCAGTGTGTCATTGTACTGTTTGTTGCGTACCTATGTCCTGACTTGTCAGTGTGTCATTGTACTGTTTGTTGTGTACCTATGTCCTGACTTGTCGGTGTGTCATTGTACTGTTTATTGTGTACCTATGTCCTGACTTGTCAGTGTGTCATTGTACTGTTTGTTGTGTACCTATGTCCTGACCTGTCAGTGTGTCATTGTTCTGTTTGTTGCGTACCTATGTCCTGACTTGTCAGTGTGTAATTGTACTGTCTGTTGTGTACCTATGTCCTGACTTGTCAGTGTGTCATTATACTGTTTGTTGTGTACCTATGTCCTGACCTGTCAGTGTGTCATTGTACTGTTTGTTGTGTACCTATGTCCTGACTTGTCAGTGTGTCATTGTACTGTTTGTTGCGTACCTATGTCCTGACTTGTCAGTGTGTCATTGTACTGTTTGTTGCGTACCTATGTCCTGACTTGTCAGTGTGTCATTGTACTGTCTGTTGCGTACCTATGTCCTGACCTGTCAGTGTGTCATTGTACTGTTTGTTGTGTACCTATGTCCTGACCTGTCAGTGTGTCATTGTACTGTTTGTTGCGTACCTATGTCCTGACTTGTCAGTGTGTCATTGTACTGTCTGTTGTGTACCTATGTCCTGACCTGTCAGTGTGTCATTGTACTGTTTGTTGTGTACCTATGTCCTGACCTGTCAGTGTGTCATTGTACTGTTTGTTGTGTACCTATGTCCTGACCTGTCAGTGTGTCATTGTACTGTTTGTTGCGTACCTATGTCCTGACCTGTCAGTGTGTCATTGTACTGTCTGTTGTGTACCTATGTCCTGACCTGTCAGTGTGTCATTGTACTGTTTGTTGTGTACCTATGTCCTGACTTTTCAGTGTGTCATTGTACTGTTTGTTGCGTACCTATGTCCTGACCTGTCAGTGTGTCATTGTACTGTTTGTTGTGTACCTATGTCCTGACTTGTCAGTGTGTCATTGTACTGTTTGTTGTGTACCTATGTCCTGACTTGTCAGTGTGTAATTGTACTGTTTGTTGTGTACCTATGTCCTGACCTGTCAGTGTGTCATTATACTGTCTGTTGTGTACCTATGTCCTGACTTGTCAGTGTGTCATTGTACTGTTTGTTGTGTACCTATGTCCTGACTTGTCAGTGTGTCATTGTACTGTTTGTTGCGTACCTATGTCCTGACTTGTCAGTGTGTCATTGTACTGTTTGTTGCGTACCTATGTCCTGACTTGTCAGTGTGTCATTGTACTGTCTGTTGCGTACCTATGTCCTGACTTGTCAGTGTGTCATTGTACTGTCTGTTGCGTACCTATGTCCTGACTTGTCAGTGTGTCATTGTACTGTTTGTTGTGTACCTATGTCCTGACTTGTCAGTGTGTCATTGCACTGTCTGTTGTGTACCTATGTCCTGACTTGTCAGTGTGTCATTATACTGTTTGTTGTGTACCTATGTCCTGACCTGTCAGTGTGTCATTGTACTGTTTGTTGTGTACCTATGTCCTGACTTGTCAGTGTGTCATTGTACTGTTTGTTGCGTACCTATGTCCTGACTTGTCAGTGTGTCATTGTACTGTTTGTTGCGTACCTATGTCCTGACTTGTCAGTGTGTCATTGTACTGTCGGTTGCGTACCTATGTCCTGACTTGTCAGTGTGTCATTGTACTGTTTGTTGTGTACCTATGTCCTGACCTGTCAGTGTGTCATTGTACTGTTTGTTGTGTACCTATGTCCTGACCTGTCAGTGTGTCATTGTACTGTTTGTTGAGTACCTATGTCCTGACTTGTCAGTGTGTCATTGTACTGTCTGTTGTGTACCTATGTCCTGACCTGTCAGTGTGTCATTGTACTGTTTGTTGCGTACCTATGTCCTGACTTGTCAGTGTGTCATTGTACTGTCTGTTGCGTACCTATGTACTGACCTGTCAGTGTGTCATTGTACTTTTTGTTGTGTACCTATGTCCTGACCTGTCAGTGTGTCATTGTACTCTCTGTTGTGTACCTATGTCCTGGCCTGTCAGTGTGTCATTGTACTGTTTGTTGTGTACCTATGTCCTGACTTGTCAGTGTGTCATTGTACTGTTTGTTGCGTACCTATGTCCTGACTTGTCAGTGTGTCATTGTACTGTTTGTTGTGTACCTATGTCCTGACTTGTCGGTGTGTCATTGTACTGTTTATTGTGTACCTATGTCCTGACTTGTCAGTGTGTCATTGTACTGTTTGTTGTGTACCTATGTCCTGACCTGTCAGTGTGTCATTGTTCTGTTTGTTGCGTACCTATGTCCTGACTTGTCAGTGTGTAATTGTACTGTCTGTTGTGTACCTATGTCCTGACTTGTCAGTGTGTCATTATACTGTTTGTTGTGTACCTATGTCCTGACCTGTCAGTGTGTCATTGTACTGTTTGTTGTGTACCTATGTCCTGACTTGTCAGTGTGTCATTGTACTGTTTGTTGCGTACCTATGTCCTGACTTGTCAGTGTGTCATTGTACTGTTTGTTGCGTACCTATGTCCTGACTTGTCAGTGTGTCATTGTACTGTCTGTTGCGTACCTATGTCCTGACCTGTCAGTGTGTCATTGTACTGTTTGTTGTGTACCTATGTCCTGACCTGTCAGTGTGTCATTGTACTGTTTGTTGCGTACCTATGTCCTGACTTGTCAGTGTGTCATTGTACTGTCTGTTGTGTACCTATGTCCTGACCTGTCAGTGTGTCATTGTACTGTTTGTTGTGTACCTATGTCCTGACCTGTCAGTGTGTCATTGTACTGTTTGTTGTGTACCTATGTCCTGACCTGTCAGTGTGTCATTGTACTGTTTGTTGCGTACCTATGTCCTGACCTGTCAGTGTGTCATTGTACTGTCTGTTGTGTACCTATGTCCTGACCTGTCAGTGTGTCATTGTACTGTTTGTTGTGTACCTATGTCCTGACTTTTCAGTGTGTCATTGTACTGTTTGTTGCGTACCTATGTCCTGACCTGTCAGTGTGTCATTGTACTGTTTGTTGTGTACCTATGTCCTGACTTGTCAGTGTGTCATTGTACTGTTTGTTGTGTACCTATGTCCTGACTTGTCAGTGTGTAATTGTACTGTTTGTTGTGTACCTATGTCCTGACCTGTCAGTGTGTCATTATACTGTCTGTTGTGTACCTATGTCCTGACTTGTCAGTGTGTCATTGTACTGTTTGTTGTGTACCTATGTCCTGACTTGTCAGTGTGTCATTGTACTGTTTGTTGTGTACCTATGTCCTGACCTGTCAGTGTGTCATTATACTGTTTGTTGTGTACCTATGTCCTGACTTGTCAGTGTGTCATTGTACTGTTTGTTGTGTACCTATGTCCTGACTTGTCAGTGTGTCATTGTACTGTTTGTTGTGTACCTATGTCCTGACCTGTCAGTGTGTCATTATACTGTTTGTTGTGTACCTATGTCCTGACTTGTCAGTGTGTCATTATACTGTTTGTTGTGTACCTATGTCCTGACCTGTCAGTGTGTCATTGTACTGTCTGTTGCGTACCTATGTCCTGACCTGTCAGTGTGTCATTGTACTGTCTGTTGTGTACCTATGTCCTGACTTGTCAGTGTGTCATTATACTGTTTGTTGTGTACCTATGTCCTGACTTGTCAGTGTGTCATTGTACTGTCTGTTGTGTACCTATGTCCTGACTTGTCACAACTGACTGTCATTGTATTCTCTTTTTGGAACACAACTATGTTCTGTTTGTTGTGTACCTATGTCCTGACTTGTCAGTGTGTCATTGTACTGTCTGTTGTGTACCTATGTCCTGACTTGTCAGTGTGTCATTGTACTGTCTGTTGTGTACCTATGTCCTGACTTGTCAGTGTGTCATTGTACTGTCTGTTGTGTACCTATGTCCTGACCTGTCAGTGTGTCATTGTACTGTTTGTTGTGTACCTATGTCCTGACCTGTCAGTGTGTCATTGTACTGTTTGTTGCGTACCTATGTCCTGACCTGTCAGTGTGTCATTGTACTGTCTGTTGTGTACCTATGTCCTGACCTGTCAGTGTGTCATTGTACTGTTTGTTGTGTACCTATGTCCTGACTTTTCAGTGTGTCATTGTACTGTTTGTTGCGTACCTATGTCCTGACCTGTCAGTGTGTCATTGTACTGTTTGTTGTGTACCTATGTCCTGACTTGTCAGTGTGTCATTGTACTGTTTGATGTGTACCTATGTCCTGACTTGTCAGTGTGTAATTGTACTGTTTGTTGTGTACCTATGTCCTGACCTGTCAGTGTGTCATTATACTGTCTGTTGTGTACCTATGTCCTGACTTGTCGTTGTGTCATTGTACTGTTTGTTATGTACCTATGTCCTGACTTGTCAGTGTGTCATTGTACTGTTTGTTGTGTACCTATGTCCTGACTTGTCAGTGTGTCATTGTACTGTTTGTTGTGTACCTATGTCCTGACCTGTCAGTGTGTCATTATACTGTTTGTTGTGTACCTATGTCCTGACTTGTCAGTGTGTCATTATACTGTTTGTTGTGTACCTATGTCCTGACCTGTCAGTGTGTCATTGTACTGTCTGTTGCGTACCTATGTCCTGACCTGTCAGTGTGTCATTGTACTGTCTGTTGTGTACCTATGTCCTGACTTGTCAGTGTGTCATTATACTGTTTGTTGTGTACCTATGTCCTGACTTGTCAGTGTGTCATTGTACTGTTTGTTGTGTACCTATGTCCTGACTTGTCAGTGTGTCATTGTACTGTCTGTTGTGTACCTATGTCCTGACTTGTCACAACTGACTGTCATTGTATTCTCTTTTTGGAACACAACTATGTTCTGTTTGTTGTGTACCTATGTCCTGACTTGTCAGTGTGTCATTGTACTGTCTGTTGTGTACCTATGTCCTGACTTGTCAGTGACCCGACTTGTCAGTGTGTCATTGTACTGTCTGTTGTGTACCTATGTCCTGACTTGTCACAACTGACTGTCATTGTATTCTCTTTTTGGAACACAACTATGTTCTGTTTGTTGTGTACCTATGTCCTGACTTGTCAGTGTGTCATTGTACTGTCTGTTGTGTACCTATGTCCTGACTTGTCAGTGTGTCATTGTACTGTCTGTTGTGTACCTATGTCCTGACTTGTCAGTGTGTCATTGTACTGTCTGTTGTGTACCTATGTCCTGACTTGTCAGTGTGTCATTATACTGTTTGTTGTGTACCTATGTCCTGACCTGTCAGTGTGTCATTGTACTGTTTGTTGTGTACCTATGTCCTGACTTGTCAGTGTGTCATTGTACTGTCTGTTGTGTACCTATGTCCTGACTTGTCAGTGTGTCATTATACTGTTTGTTGTGTACCTATGTCCTGACTTGTCAGTGTGTCATTGTACTGTCTGTTGTGTACCTATGTCCTGACCTGTCAGTGTGTCATTATACTGTTTGTTGTGTACCTATGTCCTGACTTGTCAGTGTGTCATTGTACTGTTTGTTGTGTACCTATGTCCTGACTTGTCAGTGTGTCATTATACTGTTTGTTGTGTACCTATGTCCTGACTTGTCAGTGTGTCATTGTACTGTTTGTTGTGTACCTATGTCCTGACTTGTCAGTGTGTCATTGTACTGTTTGTTGTGTACCTATGTCCTGACCTGTCAGTGTGTCATTGTACTGTTTGTTGCGTACCTATGTCCTGACTTGTCAGTGTGTCATTGTACTGTTTGTTGTGTACCTATGTCCTGACTTGTCAGTGTGTCATTGTACTGTCTGTTGTGTACCTATGTCCTGACTTGTCAGTGTGTCATTGTACTGTTTGTTGTGTACCTATGTCTAACCTTCAGTGTGTCATTGTGCTGTTTGTTGTGTACCTATGTCCTGACGTTGTCATTTCGTCACTGTACCGTCTGTTGTTTACTTGTGTCCAGACGTTGTCATTTTGCCACTGTACCGTCTGTTGTGACCTGTGTCCTGACGTCGTCAACTTGTCAAAGTACTGTCTGTTGTGTACCTATGTCTTGGCGTTGTCATTTTGTCATTGTAATGTCTGTTGTGTACCTGTGTCCTGACGTTGTCATTTTGTAATTGTAATGTATGTTGTGTAACTGTCCTGACGTCGTCAACTTGTCAAAGTACTGTCTCTTGTGTACCTATGTCCTGACGTTGTCATTTTGTCATTGTAATGTCTGTTGTGTACCTATGTCCTGAAGTTGTCATTTTGTCATTGTAATGTCTGTTGTGTACCTGTGTCCTGATTTTTCTGAGTTTCATTATACTGTCTATTGTGTAACTATATCCTGACGTTGTCATTTTATCATTGTACTCTTTGTTTTTTACCTATGTCCTGACTTGTCAGTGTGTCATTATACTGTCTGTTGTGTACCTATGTCATGACGTTGTCATTTTGTCATTGTATTCTCTTTTTGGAACACAATTATGTCCTGACTTGTCAGTGTGTCATTATACTGTCTGTTGTGTACCTATGTCCTGACGTTGTCATTTTGTCATTGTATTCTCTTTTTGGAACACAACTATGTCCTGACTTGTCAGTGTGTCACTGTACTGTTTGTTGTGTACCTATGTCCTGACTTGTCAGTGTGTCATTGTACTGTCTGATGTGTACCTATGTCCTGACTTGTCAGTGTGTCATTGTACTGTTTGATGTGTACCTATGTCCTGACCTGTCAATGTATCATTGTTATGTCTGTTGCGTACCTCTGTTCTGACTTGGCATTGTGTCATTATGCTTAACACTTATACTTACATGCTGCAGAAAGAAAAACTGACAGGACTATATACAATAACTTCTTGTTCTTCTTGTAAAAAAACTGCAAAATGATAACACCACCACCTGCTAAAATAGCCACGAATGCCAAGGTCTCCAACAACTGAGCAACTTTAAAAATACCTAAAAATATATATTGATTGATTAGAAAACCGAAAGAACATTAATAATAGAATTTCATATTCGTGGTCATTGCACATGTATGATTTCGCATTGAATCTATATGCAAGTAAAAAATGTCATATTTACTTCAACTGTCTTTGATATACTTAACCGAAGAGATAGATGTAAACATAATATGGAGTAGGGATTGCCAAAATGCGAGCACAGACAATATAGTCCTTTATTATCAATATAATGTGCATTTCATAATTGACGTTACTTCCGAACACCTTAAAAGTGCCTCTAAATTCATGTGGTCACGTGACATCTTTCTTTGTAACGGTGACGTCACTTGAAATGTTATTTGATTGTCAGTTTTTAATGATCGATTTAGAGATTGCAAAAAATAGTATTCATATTTTTGTTGTTAATTTTAAATATAACATTTATTTTTTATCGAGTCAACTTTATTTTCAAGTCTTTCTTAAAATTAATTTAGTACTTTTCTTCATTCCTTTGTTACATTTTTTTGACGATATCAACTTCCGGACGAAAAAAAATCAATATCAGCATTAAGCAGATTTTGATCACGTGATTTCATTTTGATTACATGACACGCAATTGCCGTAGAGCTCACCGCTCTTCGCGGGCAGCGAGCTGTGCTCGCTATAATAAAGATTGACTCGATTGTTTTATTAAGATTGTTGAACTTGATACGGATAGTTACTAATATGAATGCAGGCGCAGCCTTAAATGCGAGCATCGCACATTGTTCATGTCGTTACTTCAGAGCCTCCTAACAGTGCCTCTACATTCCATTGATGATGTGACGTAATAATGTGTTTGTGACGTCACAAAACTCAATTTCAAATACAGCGTTTCAGATTGAAAAAAATTGTCTGGCATTTTTGTGGTAATTTAAAAAATAAGCACTTTAATTTAGCCGTTTGTAAAAAAAAAAGGGGGAAAAATACCGAGTCTCGCTAACGCGAGACCCGGTATTTTCGTAAATTCCCAATGCATTCCGAGTAGCCCAGGTTTTTTTTTCGATGATCATATTTTGGGTCTCGTGCAATTTGGCAGACTCTGTACATTAGAGAGCTTCGCTTCGCTCGCATATTATCATTAAAACTATAAGACAGTCGTTTTATGTACATTTGTTTATATTTAGAGCATTATTGAGAAATGTGCATTTATAATACTACATTGGTGTTGACCCCAACCTCGGGCAAGATTACTTGCCAAAGTTGAGGACTTCTTATTGGTACTCTGAATGTATGTCATGAAAATTTACTGTCGTCAAACTTCATTCAAAAAAAGGAAACCCAGTTAAATACCTATGTTTAACATAACTCAAGTATGCATTAAAATGTTTCGTCTTTTCTAGTTTAAAAATCTTTTAATGATAGTAGCTATCAAAGTAAATTTGTCTCTTTATAATGATGGTTCTATTTCGGTAATATTGACAGTACAGTATTTTGCTCTTGTTAGTTTTCATTTTTATATTAACAAATTTAGCTATCAAAACAAAAGGCTTGAACGTACCAGCATGGGTAAATAAAGTAGCTATTGCGACATCATCAATTGCGTTACAAACTCCCCCAAAACAGTAACGCCAAAGTCCGCTATTGTAGGATCCAGCGGATTGCCAATTTGGTGAAGCAAATCCAATTGTTTGAAGCAAGAATGCGCCGAAATTTAAGACTGCAGACGCAATTTGAAGTTCCGACAGTCCTTTCATATCGTCCGAAAATCCCATTTCTTACACAACGTGTTTTCTAAAGGTTCTGCAAGTCAGTGCAGTGTTTATTGTGTGACGTGTATGGTCTGATTTAATGTAAATATATAGGGACGAGCAGTTTTAAAAGCTAAATAATTGGTAAAATATCTTCCTCAAGAAAACAAAAGTTTTTTCTTTATGTATTAACCTTTATATTTATACTTTTATGTTGAAAATCTCACAATAACAACCAGTATACAATAAAGCATTTATGTTGGCATAAAGGTTACAACGTGGTTAAACAGGAAGTCTTTTGCGAAAAAAAACTTCTTCCGTCAAAAGTTCCACGAATCATATTTGCGCTCTAGTTGTCTTTTTCATATAACCAACATGTGTATTTCTGTGTTTTTAACGATAATTGTTTAAAAGGACAAGCGAATGTATTCTGTTTAACGCAAGTGAGCACTTTTACGGAAACAACGTAGACCGGAGTACACTTTCGTTGTGCTATGTCAAGATAAAAAGTTAAATCAGTTCTTCATATTGACAAAAACGTTGGGCTTGTTTTTTGTTCCAGCACTGTTACGTTCTGCAGGAAGACAATCGCCATAGTAGGACTCATCATTCTGACGCCGAATCATCCCCGCCATGCTCAACCTCTTTACAATTGTGTGCCATAATCTGAGCATCTAAGTTAAAGTATCATACTAGGTATATACATATAAAATTTACAATACTTATTTTATGCAACATTTAAAAACGTTCATAAACTGTAAAAATGCGTCACAATATATCATAATAACAGGAGTTATATCTAACATTGTACTAAGATGCAAAAAGTAAAATACACGTATGACATATACTAAAAACTAGTGCAATTTAATTGTCAGTTATACATTTAAACATAAAAAAAGTAGCCGACTTCATTATTATATGGTCAGTTGTTGTTGATTTTATACATAATATAATTTAATTTGCTTGGTAAGCTGGAATCTGATTTGGTTAATTCCAATCCAGCAACCCATATTATACGATATAACTTCTGTGACCTATGACGTATTCTTACGCCGTTAAAATAGTTTTATCACGTCAACGACGTTTTTACCATTTACATTGCTACGATTTCTAGTTAAAATGAGCTATTTAATTTTAATCACATAATACCTCTCTATCTATTATTCTAATATGACTTTCTTCATACGCTTTGAGAACACATTAGGGTTCTAATAAGCATAGAGCACGGTATGACGTCACAATTAGAATTCCGACGTCATACTAGTATACACTCAAACTGAAAATTTCAAACTGGAACAATCCAATCCATTTCTAAGTTCAGCAATGTTTCTTTCATCTTGATTAACATTCTGCTACCTTTGTACATCTTTGTTACAATGTCAAGAGGCTCACCTCTTCCATCTGATAATGTATGCTTGTGTGAATACTTTAACATATTAGTGCATTACATGTGCCATCTTCAGAAAACGATTCCAATGTCTGGGTGCTGGTACCTGAACTCTTAATTTAACCAAAGAGATCGCTCCTGTTGCTAGAGAAATAAGTCCAGCTAAAATACAAATGCGTAGTCTTTACCGTTTGACTGGGCTTTAAAATTATGATACTAAGGAAACCATTTCCAGCTATAAAAGCCACATGGGCAATAAATAGTTAATTCAAAAGAAATACACAAAGACCGTAGGTATAACTGTGGCCCAGTCTCCGTGTATCCTATTGAATCTTGTTCGTTGTTATTGTAACACTACCTTGAATGCTTTTGTTTCTGTATGCATTAAACAGCTTGCATGTTATATGTGATAGGCACCTTTGGTCATCGCATGTCGCTTATATTGTCTGTTTTAAAAACAAATTATGTCTGAAATAAGACAGTGACCCTAAAGAAATTTAATCCCATCAAAAATAATTCCATGCTGTTAAGTGTAACATTGCATAAATTTGGGATGGCTAGCATTATTAATTTGTCTAATTAACAAAGTTTGAAAGCACATATGACTCGCACATTGAATGTGGGATACAGTAGAAATATTTGAACACGACCATTAACTTTTCACCAAGAAACCTAATCTCCTTATTCAACAATGTTACAATTCTACACATACTGACATGCACACAAACAAGTGTTAAGTTTAGGGACCACAAATGTTCGTTAGGTAAGAGACTGACAAAAACATCATCTAGGATTTAACACACGTTGTTTTTGTTGGTGCCTTGTTTTGATATTTGGTTTGTATTTCTGTAATAATGAATATCAAATAATTTACGTGATGTATGAACTAACATGAATATTAAGACAGGATGAAATGATCGATCGCAGTCCTGACGTGAAATAAATACACAAACCTGGCCTAAATCTAAAATTTTAGGTTGCCCCTATATGTTTGATCAAATTTGTGTTTTTGGGACTCTTCAAATAAATTGTGTTCCCTGGACATGTAAACCACTGCTTTTTTGTCTAAGGTAGAAACGGAAAATTTTAATTCATAAGCCTTTAGATTATATATTAACTGACCATTTTAATATTATGTTTTTTACAAATAAAGTTTCAATCAAGTTTTTTTTTTATTTTCAAAAGTTAAAACTGCAAGAAGACAAGTCAATCACAAAATTATAATTTTGCGTAAACTTCCAAATGAAGTCAGCCATTTTTGTTTCTCAAGGGGTCTAACGTATTTTACAAATTTTTGTCTGCTTTCGTGGCGTACATTGGTATTCGGTCAAATCGCGAGCCTTTTCCCGTTTAAACTGCAGACGATATTACCCGATGGATTTCGAATTGACAACAGTTTGTTCCTATCGTACATTTACGTTCAAAACAAGGTCAAAATTTAGTATGGAAAATCGCTTTCTCAAAATGGAAAAAACTGCCGCATTTCAAAACACACATTAACTGTGGAAAATAATTGTTGATTTAAAAAAAATGACTGTTGGGATGTACAAAAGGACCATAAACTCGTCTAACCGCCGTAACCAGTTTTCATATTTCCAGGCTAAAAACCGCCGCATAGACACAGTAACATTTATTATAGGCTTTCTTGTTGACGCTGGAAAAGTCTAGCTGGTTGCCCACATACTATTATACGTCACGAAAGTGGCTGACTTGCAATACTTTCTTTTTTCCAGAAAATGACTGAAATATTGAAGTAGGCGTCCACATAATCAATCAATTAATCAAGGAACTTAGGACATTGGTAATAAAAAGAAATTTTAGATGGCGGTTTTAGGAAGAAGGGATGGAATAGCGAATTTGGAAAAAGATTTAAAAAGCTACAGTAAATGAGTAGGACGAAAAACATATATATTTAGGATAGGGAAGTCGGAAGAAAATACATGTACATATTATAAAAAGAATGAGGTCTTTCAGAAAATAGTTTACAATAGAATAAGCAGCATGAATAATTCACTATGCATGAAGAAGGAAATAATTCTAACCCCAAAATACCAAAGAGACAAACGGAAGTGCACGTTAGAATTAATAAAGTAGGATTTTTATATGTTTGTGCAATCTTTCCTATGAAGACATGGAGGGGGAGGAATAAGTTAAAATATTGCCCTCAGAAAAAAATTAATGTATTATATTAAAGAGAAACTTTTTTCTGCGGGCGACACTTATTAACATTTAATTCTATAGAAAAAATTATCCCAACGCTAATTGGCTGTGTAATTAACGTCAAGCTTACGTATGATCAACCTGTACTTTGCGATGCATCTTTGAAAGAAGTTTATTTAATAAAGACATTCATATGCAAAAACCCTATCTTGGTGGTGCAGATGCCGCCTCTTAATTCTACAACAAACTTATATAATTTTGCATGTAGAGTTAAGGTTAAACATAATTGTATCTATACAACAAGCCAGCATGTTTTGGTTCAGGTTTTTAGTAACAAAATGAAAACTGCTTACTGCGTATGATCTTGTGCGCCTGTTGTAGATACAAAAAGGTACAATGTTAAGTTATTAATTATTATTTTCCACAGTTAGTTACCCTTTGTTAGTATGTTTGTTTTTAATTCTTTTTGTGGTTGTGTGGTTTGTGGGTTTTTTTCTTGTTTTTTTGTTTTGAATGTAATAATTTTCAATACTTAGTTTGACATTATTTTGAACTGAAGTGTTTTGAACTGGAGCTGTTAATTCTTGTCTGTTCGAAACATTTTAGGCGATTCCGTTATCAGTTTACACAAGCATTGTATGAAATATGTACGTGTTATCGTGGAAAAAATTTCAATTGGATTTTATTTTATCTGAATTTTGTAAAATGCAAGAAGAAAAACTTCACTACATGGGGCTGTGGCTTACTTAAGGTATTATCCCAGAATCCTTTGCCGTTCAACGCTTTTTTGAGTGGTACGTAAGAGAGCTCTATATAAGCAAAACCGCGAACTTTTACTACACGCTTATGAGTTGGAATATTTCATCATGTCCAGATGTTATAAGACATTTAGTCCAGTTAAACTATATAATTCGCTTCTTTATGTATTTTTCTAAGCTCATTTCCATTGATATCCTTACATTCCAGCCTTTCACTTTCACGTGACTTAAATCCAGTGTTTAAATCAGCTTGATTTTATGATGATTATATGATGATTTTTATTATTCCATATTTTACCTTTTGTTACGAAAATCCAGTAGGAAACGTTAGTCACGATAACCTGCCCATGTTTAATACTATGTTCTGTTGTTTGCGTGTCACAAATTGTCCTTGACCTTTGCTACGGAAGTTTACCTCATAAGTCATCGTCGGAAACCCACGTCTGGTCGAGTTCTCGCTTTGCTACCACTTACCGACCGTGGGCACACTTGTAGATATATTCTCGTTAGCAAAGATGCTCATAAGTCAAAGATGTTTCTTTTCTAAAGGGATCTTGTATTTTATAAAAGTTTGTCTGCTTTAGTGAGATACAATAGTATTTGGAAAAACCGCGAGACTTTTCCCGCGTCAACATCAAGGTCTGTAGGTTACAATAAACCATCTATTAAACATTGCATTTTCCATATGGGATACCGGTACCTGCAATTAAGATTTTATGTGTGGAAATCCTCTTAATGTAAACCCCCGAAAACAGTTGCTCTTGAAAGTTGAAATGTTTAACAACATAATTAACAAATAAAAAACTATATGTCGTTCGGCAAAAATGACCGAAAATTTGGGGTTAAAACATCAGCTCTGAATGAAACTAACAAAATGTCTAACCTCCCCCTTTTTAAAAAAAGCTCTATTTTCCTGGCTCTTCTAAATGTTCCCCCAAACATAAAAGATTTTCAATCAATAATGTTTCTACTTTTAAATTTTGCTATTTTTAAAACCCCAACGTCCAACAACTAATGAAAATGCGTAGCAAGCTACCTTAACAGAAATAGGTTAACATACTGCAGTTCTCGTTTATATGGCTCATACTGTAATGCAGCTTATTTTAAGTTGTTTATAATGTCTCTGTTACTTTCATGTAAACAAGTTATAAGGTTATTGAGAGAAAGATTAAACATACTTTTTGACAAAAGTGTTCAAATGATATATATTATTAATATTAAGAAATTACAATTGGGTGTCAATAAAAATGTAAGTAACTTTTTTTTAACATTTTTATTGGTTTATTCATAGCTACTAATAAAGGCGTTCCACTTTCATGTTTCTGTTATTAGCCTGTTTCTTATTATCCTTTTTTTCAACTTTTATATCGGAGTATAAATTTTGTTTCGTAAAATGTGGTTAAGACATTTTTCACCATAGACCGGTTGCAGGGGCCTCCGTGGCCGCGTGGTTAATGTAGTTCGTCTACTATTGATCACGTGGTTTGTCAACACTGAGGTTGTGGGTTCGAGTCTCACTGCGGGTAGGGTGTACTTTAACTCCAATCTTAATTGACAAGGATTGACAGTTTTCCTTCCGAAAGTCGGGGCTTCTCTCCGGGTACTCCGACTTCCTACCCAAAATAAAAACTAACGCCATAATATAGCTAAAAAATTGCTGAAAGTAGCATTAAACATCATTCAAACAAACAAACACAAGACCGGTTGCACATTACGCTTTCGCAGTTCACCCTGGCACACCGAACACCCGAATTAACTCCCCTGACATTCAAAACTTATTTGAAACTGTAAACGATGTCGCAATGAAAATTGTTTCAACATGGTTTGTGATAAATCACGACTTTTGTTACATATAAGCTATTTCACATTCTTTATTGCAAGTTGACAGAATATCTTTGTAATTCATAAACCAGACCTGTTTGCGATTCTCTTCCTGCATCATAAGAGCTGCAGACCGGTTGCACATTACGCTTTCGCAGTTCACCCTGGCACACCGAACACCCGAATTAACTCCCCTGACATTCAAAACTTATTTGAAACTGTAAAAGATGTCGCAATGAAAATTGTTTCAACATGGTTTGTGATAAATCACGACTTTTGTTACATATAAGCTATTTCACATTCTTTATTGCAAGTTGACAGAATATCTTTGTAATTCATAAACCAGACCTGTTTGCGATTCTCTTCCTGCATCATAAGAGCTGCAGAAATAAATCTTTAACCAAAAATTAAAGCACGTCAAGGTCTTGAAAGGTTATAATTAAAACGTTTACCTTTAAAAGAGTCATCTAGCATGAATAAATAATATATATTGTAAATATTATAGCAATATCTCAGTAACTGTAACACATTTTGACCTAAGATCTTCTCTGTTGTTTATTGTTGACCTTCAGCAAGGTCAAGATCACAAGTAAAGGGGTCAAGGTCAAGTTACTTTTTGTGAGTTTTCATTTTCTTTGCATATTAAATTCTTCTTTCTGATAAATGTTTACTTCGGATAAATAAATAAAAATCAAAGGTCAAAGGTAGGATTCAATTTAGTCCCTAAATGTCATATTTTATGAACATTTTTATTTGAAAAGATATACGAATTTTTTTTTTGCTATACTTATATTGTGAAATGGATTTAATTTAAGGGTTAAGGTCAAGGTCACAGTGTCCCACAATTTGACCTTTCCTATTTTAACAGATATTTATATAGTCTTTCATTTATTTTTGTTAATTTCTTCAAGCAAAGAACGAATAATGTTATGGGTCAAATTTAAAGGGAATTTAGTTCAGGTACATGTAGGTTCTTTTTAATTTCTTTAAGTAGAGAGCCTCCTAATTGAACTTATATTATTATGTACAATATCATGCAGGACATGACCTGGAAATATACAAAATCATTGTGAATATTTTGTATATTGCCAGATCATGTCCTGCATGATATTGCACATAATATATTCATAATTCAATCGGGTATCTGATGATAAATCTTAGATTATAGTTATAATCGTAGAGCATGCATTAAAAGTTATGCAAGCAAAAGGAATATTTTATCTATATATTAAGCCACATTATTACAGAAAAACACATTTTTTACATGGCTATCACACGTGAATATAAATTCAAGCTTAATAATTAATAGTAACTGGACTAATATGGTTAACTATAGGTTCATGTTTATGAATGATAATCATAGATTTTTACCGCTTACAATGAATTTCTAACTCGAATTAGAGTTTAAAAGAATATTGGTAGATCGATTTGTTTTACCATATAGATAGTCGGCTTACTAGAATAATAAATCCAACTCGTTTTGTAGTAATCAAAGATAAATGATTAACTCGTATTCGCGTTTAAAAATAATAATTGTTTATAAAAATTGTTGAGTCTCGACATATAGGTAGCTACCTGAATCTTAAATAGATAAGATATCGGCGACTGTCGTATGGTTAGTTTCATTAGATATCGTCGGCTGTCGTTTGGTTAGATGGATTAGATATCATCGGCTGTCGTTTGGTTAGATGGATTAGATATCGTCGATTATTATACCTCAATTTCATTTCCAATTTTAATCTTCCTTACGCCACCGTGACATTTAAGTACTGTAAAAAAATATTACTGTCGGAAAAATACTGGCACCCACTCCCATAGGTACGGAATGTTCGAAAATTATACTGTACCATTCGCGCATGCGCAATATCTATTTTTACATTTCCGTTGTAAACAGACGACAATAATGTCAAGCAACAAACGTTTTTCTACCACAAACGAGGCAGATTTAAAGATTCGTTAAGTTTGCTTTTATTGTTTAATTGCTGAATCATTACCATTATTACATCAATTAAATACCATTGTTGAATAAAGTTGTTCATTGTTTGAATAGTTTTTCTGCATAATAAAATAAATGTTACATGTCTGACAGTGTGACAGTAAAATTGTCACCCTGCCAAACATATAATATTTATATACTGTCGTATGCTTAGAAGGACACTACCATAGGTTATAAGTAATAATCCTAGGGTATGGATCAAATGAGTGTATTGAATGATATATATATTAACCGGTTTACCTTTCCGTAAACAAACTCATGTAAAAATATTTTATTGTATAATTTGTTAAATCGTGAGTATTTTAAGTTTATGAAACATACCATGATCAGGTAGAAATTTTTTTATTGGCTATAAGTATAGTGTGTACTCGGATAAGAATTTACCACATATGTGTTTTCAATGCATCGGAAATCGGAAAATAGTAATAGTAAAGGGAAAAGTACAAATTCACGTTCATTGGTCTATACACGTTCCACAGTTTATTGTTCGTTTTCTCGTTCTACTCCGGAATATAAAGGATATATTGCTCGTTGTACGTTGGTGAAATTAATCAATCAATCAATCTAGAAATAAAGAAAAAATGGATATTGGTAGCAGAAAAAAAAACAAGGATAACGGCAGTAGAAAAAAGAATATGATCGCGAGTAAACTAATAACATAATGGTAAATAGTTCATAATATAACAAAATGTGGGGAATCTCATAGTAATGAAGGAAGAAAACATTAAAAAATAGACTGAGCCGCTAGAATAGTACACCATACAGGAAGAACGACATAATTTGGCCGAAAGCGACAAAGGGAATTCCACTTAACATTTTAATTACGTGTTCAAAATTTGAATGAAAACGTGATCAAAGGGAAGAAAAGAATTTGAAATACGTATTGAACAAAAACATGACAATCAAGATTTCAAATATTTTCGCAAAACTAATACATATTTATATTTATATTTTAGATACTTTTTTAAACCAATTAATGGTGCCCAAACGCTGAAATATAAATTGTTGGAAATTTTATTTTAAATCTTCAGAAATGTTCTTTCATCATGATTAACATTCTGCAACCTTTGTGCATCTTTGTTCCAATGTCACGGGGCTCACCTCTTCCATCTGATAAAGTATGATCGTGTGAATACTTTAACATATTAGTGCATAATGTGTGCCATCTTCAGCATACGAATTAAATGTCTGGTTGCTGGTACCTGAACTACTAATTTAACCAGAGAGATTGGTCCTGTTGCTACAAAAATAAGTCCAGCTAAATACAAAGGACACAGGCAAATGCATAGTCTTTTCCGTTTGACTGGGCTTTAAAATGATGATACTAATGAAACCATTTACAGATATGAATTAAAGTAATGTGTTAAATCAAAACCACATGGGCAAAAAATAGTTAATTCAAAAGAAATACACAAAGACCATGGGAATAACTGTGGCCCTGTCTCCATGTATCATGTTGAATCTTGTTCGTTTTTGTTGTAACACTACCTTGAATGCTTTTGTTTCTGTATGCATTAAACAGCTTGCATGTTTTAATGTGATAAACACCTTTGGTCATCGCATGTCGCTAATATGTGTTTTAAAACACAGTATGTCGGATATAAGACAGTTGCCCTAAAGAATGTTAATCCAACCAATAAAGATTTCATGGTGTTAAGTGTTAAATTGCATAAATTACGGATGGCTAGCATTATTAATTGTATCGCCTATTGGATGTGGGATACGGTAGAAATAATTGAACGCGACCATTAACTTTTCACCAAGAAACCTAATCTCCTTATTCAACAATGTTACAATTCTACGTATACTGACAAAGTGTAAAGTTTAGGGACCACAAATGTTCGTTATGTAAGAGACTGATAAAAACATCCTCTAGGATTCAACACATAATTGATTTCGTTGGTGCTTTGTTGAACTTTGTTAGTTGGTTTGTATTTCTGTGATGATGAATATCAAACAATTTACGTGATGTTTTGAAATAACATGGATATTCAGACAGGATGAAATGATCAAACACATTCCAGACGTGAAAAAATACACAAACCTGGCCTAAATCTACAATTTTATGTTGCCCCTAATGTTTGATCAAATTTGGGTTTTTGGGACTGTACAAATAAATTAAACCATTGCATTTTGTCGAAAGTAGTGAACAGGAAATTTAAATTCTAAAGCCTTTAGATTATATATTAACTGAACATTTTCATATTATATTTTTACATAAGTTTCAATCAAGTTAATTGCAAGAAGGTGAGTCAATCACAAAATTATATATATAAATTATAATAAACGTTTCAAGAATTGTTCATACACTATTTTCATGATAACTACAAAAAGCATTGTATTTAAATACTCGCTTTCTAGAATTTACCAAATACTTAAGTATTAGTTCATGTTAAAGCCCTGCACGTTTTTTTTCTTTTCTTAATTACACATTGCAACTTATCTATAGTACGGGTTGACGTATTCTGGAGAGGGTTTTTTGCGTGACAAATGAAAATTGCTTACCGCGTATGGTTCAGCACCTTTTGTAGATCGAGAAAGGTACTTTTTGATATCAACAATTATTTCCTAGAGATATTCAGCGTTTTTTAATAAGGTTTTAAAAAAATTTATCGGGCCATTTTCCATACTAAATTTGACCTTAATTAGAACGGAAGTGTACTTTAGGAACAATCGATTGTTGTGTATTCGAAATCTTTCGAGTGGCATCGTCTGCAGTTAAGGCGGGAAAAGTCCCGCTGTTTGTCCGAATAACATTGAACATCACGAAAGCAGACGTTACATTTGTAAACAACGTTAGGTCCCTTTAAAAATCACAATTTGCTTACGTTTGTCAGAATACACAGAAAGAAACTTCTAGTGCTTTGCTGAGCCTTATGTTAATAGTAGACTATTTATATATGCATAATTTTCTGGCCACTATGTTTTGTCATATTGTATGTTTGTATTTTCTTTGTGTTTAGTCCTGATTATTACCAGTTATAAGAAAAAGTTAAAGGTGCCCGACCCACAGAGCGTGTCAGCGTGTTCCCAGCTGGAAGGCATTCTGGTTGGGGTGGCGCAGTTGTCACGTTATAATACAGCAAGTCTAACCGCGGACTGCAGTGTGTTTGGGAAGCGCCACGCCCAAAGACCTCCTTTTTCAGATTTCGAAAAAGAGTATAGCCATATAGATCCTTTTTTGAAATCAACAATTATTTTCCACAATTAATCGGCTTTTTTGAAATGCAGCAGAATTTTCATTTTGAAAGATCGATTTTCCATATGAAGTCAGCCATTTTTGTTTCTCAAGGGGTCTCGTTCGTCTGATTTCGTGGCGTACAAAGATATTCGGTCAAATCGCGAGACTTTTCCCGCCTCAATTGCAGACGACATTACCGGATGGATTTCGAATAGACAACATTGGATGACTGTTCCTGCACACTTCCGTCAAAGTCAAAATTTTGTATGGAAAAGCGCTTTTTCAAAATGGAAAAACCGCCGCATTTCAAAACGCCTATTAACTGTGGAACTTATTGTTGATTTCAAAAAAATTGTTGATTTAAAAAAAATGAATGCTGGGATGTACAAAAGGACCATAAACTCGTCCAAACGCGGTAACCAGTTTTCATATTGCCTGACAAAAAACCGCCGCATATACACAGTAAAGTTTAATATAGGCTTTCTTGTTTGCGTTTGACGCGGGAAAAGTCCAGCTGGTTGCCCACATACCATTGTACGTCACGAAAGTTGATAAACTTTTGTAAATAACACAAGTTTCCTTAGATATAAAAATGGCTGACTTGCAAGCCAAAAAAAAATCGCTCCACTGGGTGTGACATTTAGTATAATTTCTTGTTAAATTGTTGTTGGACTTTCTTTTTTCCAGAGGGCCTCGGTGACCGAGTGGTCAAGGTAGTTCGTCTACTATTGATCACGTGGTATGTCAACACTGAGATTGCGGGTTCGATTCTCACTGCAGGCAGGGTGTACTCGACTCCAATCTTAATTGACAAGGATTACCAGTTTTCCTACCGCAGGTCGGGGGTTTTCTCCGGGTACTCCGACTTCCTCCCCCAATAAAAACTAGACGCCATGATATAGCTGAAAAATTGCTGAAAGTGGCGTTAAACACCATCAAACAAACAAACAAAATCTTTTTTCCAGCAAATGTTTAAATATTGAAGTAGGCGTCTATATATACAATCAATCAATTAATCAAACAATTTATGACATTGATAGGAGAAAGAAATTTTAGGATGGCGGTAGTAGGAATAATGATGGAATAGCGAATTTGGAAGAAAATTTAAAAAGCTACAGTAAATGAGTAGGACGAAAAGGAAATACATTCAGAATAGGGAAGTCAGAAAGAAAATACATCTTCTAAAAAAGTGAGGTCTTTCAGAAAATAGTTTAAAATAGAATAAGCAGCATGAATAATTCACTTTACGCGAATAAGGAAATAATGCTAACCCCAAAATATCAAATACACAAATGAATGTCCTCATTATAATTAATAAAGTAGACTTTTTATATGTTTGTGTAACATTTCCTTTGTCGACAAGCTCAGGGGAGGAGAAAATTAGTTAAACTATTGGCCTCAGAAAAATAATAAATTTATTAAAGAGAAACATTTCTTAGGGCGATATTTCTGAATGATACATGTCAGACTGGTTACCAAGCAAATGAATACACTGTAAACTCATTTATTTACATTTAATTCTATAGAAAAATTAACCCAACCCTAATTGGCTGTGTAATTAATGTCAAGCTTACGTATGATCAACGTGTACTTTGCAATGCATCATTGTAAGAAGTTTATTGAAAAACATTCGTATGTAAAAATTCTCCAGCTACCAACAGTGCATGATGTATTTGTCCATCTTCTCAATACAAATTAAATTTCTACCTTGGTGGTACAGATACCACCTCTTAATTCCACCACAGTGATCCCTCCTGCTGCTAGAGAAATAAGTCCAGCTAAAATGCAAATGACAAAGGCAAATCCGTAGTTTTTTTCATTGGATTGGGATCCATAAATGATGATACCAAGAAAAATACATCCTGCTGTAAATATAAGTAATGTTTGTATCAATGTAATACCTTTTCAAACTATATAATTTTTCATGAACAGTTGAGGTTAAACATAATTTTATCTATACTGCAAGCCAGCATGTTTTGGTTGAGGTTTTTAGTAACAAAATGAAAACTGCTTACTGCGTATGGTCGATCTTGTGGCCTCTTGTAGATACAAAAAGTTACAATGTGAAGTCATCAATTATTATTTTTAGTTAGCGTTTGTTTGCATTTTTGTTTTTGTTCCTTTTTTGTGTGTGGGTTTTTGTGGTTTGTTTTTGTTTTGAATGTAATAATTTTTTATAATTAGTTTGACCTTATTTTGAAATGAAGTGTTTTGAACTGGAGCTGTTAATTCTTGTGTGTGCGAATAATTCCGTTATCAGTTTACACAAGCATTGTATGGAATATGTACGTGTTATCGTAGAAAAAATTTCAATTGGATTTTATTTTATCTGAATTTTATAAAATGCAAGAAGGAAAACTTCACTACATGGGGCTGTGGCTTACTTAAGGTATAATCCGAGAATCCTTTGCCCGTTAAAACGCTTTTAGCGTGGTGCGTCAGAGAGCTCTACATAAGCAAAACCGCGAATTTTACGACACGGTTATGAATTGGAATATTTCATCGTGTCCAGATGTGATAAGACATTTCGTCCATTTAAACTATATAATTCGCTAATTTATGTATTTTTCTGCATGAATATAAAAATCATAGCTTCAATCAAGCTGATTTAAGTCCATTTCTAAGCTCATTTCCATTGATATCTTTACATTCAAGCATTTCACTTTCACGTGACTTAAATCCAGTGCTTTAATCGGCTTGATTTCATGACAATTATAATATGATGATTTTCCGACGATGCTCACAAGTCAGAGATGGTTTTTTCTAAAGGGGCCTTGTATTTTACAAAAGTTCGTCTGCTTTCGTGAAATACAATTGTATTTGGACAAACCACGAGACTTTTCCCGCGTCAACGTCAAGGCCTGTAAGGTTTCGAACAGACAAAAGCCACTGCACCTAAGTTACATTTCCGTTCTAATTAATGTCAAATTTTACTACAGAAAATCGCCCTATCAAAATGAAAAAAAAACGCCGAATATCTCTAGGAAAGGCCCCCCTCCCCACCCAGGAAATAATTGTTTTTTTTAATATGCAAGTTTTGATCTACAAAGGTGCATTGCATATCTTTTGTTTGATTTACTATATTTGGATCTTTTTTTTAAGATTTACTATTCTGTTTGCGAAACGAACCGATTCCCCTTTTCACCTATGAATTCATTTTATGATGAAACTAATGGTTAGTAACACTCGGGTTTTGTAACGACGTCTCACTGACTTATCAAATTCTAGAAATAATATCATGTATATATGTACAAGTGTACTTACCTGCTCCAAATAGTAGAATTAGGCGTACAATGAATAAAATCTTTCTGTCTTTCATTATAAATAATTTTAAAATAACAGCGGGTACGGCTGATAGAAGAGCCCAAAATCCAAAGATCTCCAAAGCCTGCACAGCTATTTGCCAATCTACAACGAATCAGTAACTATTGCATTTCATGATGTTTTTGTAGGACAAAGTTGAGATATCTATGGCACGCGAACTCACATTTTATCGATAAATCTATTATTACCACTGTTAATCTAAGATCATAGCTAGTTAAAAATATTATAACGTTTATGAAAATTAATTTGAACAAAAAAGGCGCTTTGTCGCTTTATTTCCGTTTCCATCTATGTTGTAATTTATTTCAGGATTTCGAAATAAAATATGTATAAACGAATGAAAATGCGTAGCAAGCTACCTTAACAGAAATAAGGTTAACATACTGCAGTTCTCGTTTATATGGCACGTATTGTAATGCATCTTATTTTAAATTATTCATAATGTCTATGTTACTTTCATGTAAACAAAGGTAATGTTATTGAGAGACGGATTACAAATCATTTTTGACAAAAGTGTTTAAAGGCAATATATTATTTATATTAAGAAATTACAACTGGGTAGCAATGAAAATGTAACTAGATTTTTTTTATTGGTTTATTCAAAGCTACTAATTAAGGCGTTTCACATTCAAGTTCCTGTTATTAGTCTGTTTCTTAGTATTCTTTTTTCTCCAACTTTTATATCGGAATATAAATTTTGTTTCGTGAAATGTGGTTAAGACATTTTTCACCATAGACCGGTTGCAGGAGCCTCGGTGGCCGAGTGGTTAAGGTAGTTCGTATACTATTGATCACGTGGTCACACTGAAGAAGTTGTGGGTTCGAGTCTCAATGCGGGCAGGGTGTGCTCAACTCCAATCATAATTGACAAGGATTGCCAGTTTTCCTTCCAAAGGTCGGGACTTCTCTCCGGGTACTCCGACTTTCTCCCCAAATAAAAACAGACGCCATGATATAGCTGAAAAATTGCTGAAAGTGGCGTTAAGCATCAATTCAAACAAACAAACACTAGACCGGTTGCACACTACGCTTTCGCAGTTCACCCTGGCACACCGAGCACCCGAATGAACTCCCCTGACATTCAAAACTTGTTTGAAACTGTAAAAGATGTCGCAATGAAAATTGTTTCAACATGGTTTGTGATAAATCACGACTTTTGTTACATTTAAGTTATTTCCCATTCTTTATTGCAAGTTGACAGAATATCTTTGTAATTCATAAATAAGACCTGTGTGCGATTCTCTTCTTGCATCATAAGAGCTGCAGAAATAAATCTTTAACCAAAAATTAAAGCACGTCAAGGTCTTGAAAGGTTATAATTAAAAACTTTTACCTTTAAAAGGGTCATCTCGCATGAATAAATCATATATATTGTAAATATTATAGCAATATCTCAGTAACTGTAACACATTTTGACTTTAGATCTTCTCTGTTGTTTATTGTTGACCTTCAGCAAGGTCAAGATCACAAGTATGTTTCATTATAACATTATTATGTTTATATTTCATTGGGAAAAGACTTCATAAGTACGTTGTACTTGTGTCTAATCCCCTTTTGTAGCATTTCTACAAATAAAATATGTTTAAACTAAACTAAAC
This sequence comes from Limnoperna fortunei, assembly GCA_944474755.1. Classification (NCBI taxonomy): domain Eukaryota; kingdom Metazoa; phylum Mollusca; class Bivalvia; order Mytilida; family Modiolidae; genus Limnoperna; species Limnoperna fortunei. The sequence continues at coordinate 87,753,644 of OX104114.1, read as the reverse complement.
CTTCAGCAAGGTCAAGATCACAAATAAAGAGGTCAAAGTCAAGTTACTTTTTGTGAGTTTTCATTTTCTGTGTTTATCAAGTTCTTCTTTCTGATAAATATTTACTATGGGTAAATAATATAAGCAAAAATCAAAGGTCAAAGGTCTGTTTCAATTTAGTTCTTAAATGTCATTTTTATGAACATTTGAAAAGATATACGATTTTTTTTCCCTTTGCTATACCTGGGACTAGTATAACTATATTTATAGGTTCCTGGCTATACTTATATTGTGAAATGGATTTAATTTAAGAGGTTAAGGTCAAGGACACAGTGTCCTACAATTTAACCTTTCCTTTTTTAACAGATATCTATAGACTTTCATTCAAATTTTTTAATTTAATCAAACAAAGAACGAATAATGTTATGGGTCAAATTTAAAGGTCTTTTAGTTCAGGTACATGTAGGTTCTTTTTAATTTTTTTAAGTGGAAAGCCTCCTAATTGAACTTATATTTTCTTTTATCATTGTGAATATTTTGTATATTGCCAGGTCATGTCCTGCATGATATTGCACATAAGATATTCATTAATTCAACCGGGTATCTAATGGTAATCTTAGATTATGGTTTATAATCGTAGACCATGCATAAAAAGTTATGGCGCAAAAGTAATCTTTTATCTATTTATTAAGCCACATTGTTACAGAAAGACTAATTTTATACATGGCTATCACACGTGAATATAAATTCGAGCTTAATAATTCATATTAACCTGTATTAATATGGTTAACTTTAGGTTCATGATTATGAATGATAATCATTGATAGAACTTTTAACGGCTTACAATGAATTTTTAACTCGAACTAGAATTTAAGCAATAATAGTAGTCTCGATTTGGTTTACCATATACTAGATAGTCAGCTTACTAAAATTTAAAATCCAAGTCCTCTTGCAGCAATCAAAGATAAATAATTCACTCGAATTCGTGTTTAAAAATAATAGTTGTTAATACAAATCGTTGTGTCGCGACATATAGGTAGCTAGCTTCCTAAAATCTAAAATTCATGTCTTCTTGTGATATGATTGGATATCGTCGGCTGTCGTATGGTAAGATGGATAAGATATCGTCGGCTGTCGTATGGTTTGATGGATAAGATATCGTTGTTGACTTAAGGTAAGATGGATTAGATATCGTCGGCTGTCTTTTTTAGATGTTTAAGATATCGTCGGCTGTCTTTTTTAGATGTTTTAGATATCGTCGGCTGTCGTTTGGTTAGATGGATTAGACATCGTTGGCTGTCGTTTGGTAAGATGGCTTATATATCGTCGGCTGTCGTTGGTTACATGGATTAGATATCGTCGGCTATCGAATGGTTAGATGAATTAGATATCATTGGCTGAATGGTTAGATGGATTAAATATCGTCGGCTGTCGTTTGGTTAAATGGATTAGATATCGTCGGCTATCGTATCGTTAGGTGGATTAGATATTATACAATTAATGACTTTGATATAGGTCGTTATCAGGATTTATCAGCCAGAGATGTAATATTCACCGAGCCGCTAGGCGCGATGAATATAAAATTTTTGAGGGCTGATAGCGACCGTATATCAAAGTGATTAATTGTTTTATTACATTAATAAAACCGCCATCTCCCTTGATCAGAAAAACAGAGAATGCCTTTTCTTCTGGAGCCCCTACTTACATTTTGTAATTGTTGTTACCCTTAATATTTTTTATTTAATACTGCATTTTGATATCAATTTACTGGTAATCCTTAAATTCCAGTTTTAAATATTGAGAAGCGAATAAATTAATCAACATATCGCAGAGCCGACGTTTCTCCCAATTTGTGTTGTCACGCATGATGCACAATTAATACTTTCGATTTGATTGAATGAATGAATTTGTTAAAACGGCTATTCTGATTGGCTTAAATAAAAAACCAGGTCGATACCGTATTCCGCAGTGGAATCGTGTAGCGTACAATCATTTTATGTAATTTTAGTACTGTTGCGATTTATCGTGACTCAAAAGTTGTTTTTAGACCAATCGAAAGCACGCAAAATTCTATTCATGTAATAATGTCGGCTATCGTATGGTTTGGTGGATTAGATATCGTCGACTGTCATTTGGTTAGATGGATTAGATATCGTCGGCTGTCGAATGGTTAGATTCATTAGGTATAGTCGGCTTTTCTTTGGTTAGATGGATTAGATATCGTCGGCTGTTGTTTGGTTAGATGGATTAGATATCGTCAGCTGTCGTTTGGTTGGATTGATTAGATGTCGTCGGCTCTCGGTTGGTTAGATGGATAAGATATCGTCGGCTATCGTATGGTTAGATGGACACTACAATAGATTTTAAGTAATAATCCTAGAGTATGGATCAAATGAGCGTATTGAATGATATAAATGTTAATTGATTCACCTTTCCGTAAAAAAACATGTGAAAGATTTTTTTTATTATTTGTTAAACCGTGAATATTTTATAAAACATACCATGATCAGGTCGAAATTTACCGCATCTTATTTCTGTAGAAAGTGAAGATCCACCACTAGAACAAGAAACATAAAGCCCTACGTGGCCATTTTCAGTCGTATACCAATATGGTGAAGCAAATCCAATTATTTGAAGTAAAAGCGCAACGTATGTTAGAATAGCTGATATGACTGCAATTTTCGGCAGTACTTTCAAATCATCCAAAATTCCCATTTCTTTCTTGTAACAAAAGATATGGCGGGTTTTGTAACAATTCTGTAAACAGTCGGTGGATACGATGATCAATTGGCTGCGGTTTGGGTCTAGGGTGTAAAGAATGTGGAGGAACTGTTTTAAGTACAATATTAAAATTGTGTTGTGACTTCGAAAACTGCCTTTTCTAAATATACAAGTGTATTTATTGAAATCCATTGGAGCATTCATTTGATATATAGATAGCTAAAAACAACAAAAAGTATACTTCTGCAAAAATCGTTTCTTTTTGTCCTTAGTCATGGTAGTTTCTCCGATCGCAGTCGATAACAAAGAATATATCTATGCATTTTCTTCCTTGTTGGCTTTCGTTTTTCGTTTTATGTTTTTTTCTGTTCAACTTACATAACAATTAATGTATTTCCGTATATTTCATTTATCAATTGAAAGCTGAATAATTTTATGCTGTTCAACGACAAGTGAACAGTTTTTTTATAGTGATGAGAAGACGCCACAATGTTAAACAAGCTTTTTTAAACTGCACTGTACTGGAGCATCACATTGCATGTAGCAGGATAGAGGTAATGTCCAAATTGAGAGTGACATCCCAATCGGACACACTATCCGACTCCATGCCAGACATTCCATGCATGATCTACCTCATTTATGTGGTTTGGTGATTGGAAGCAAGTACCAATATATGTTTATTTTAACATATTTAATTTGCAAATAGGATCAGACACAAACTCTTTTGTAGTCTTCTACAATAGTAAATACCGGGTATGCTATATGTAACAATGTTAATGTCTATTATTTGAAATCATTTGAGTAAGAATACAAATGCCACATGTGTAGTATGAACTGGTTACCCTTCCAGCGCGGCAGATTTTGCCCACACCGACCTCATTGTTGCGGTTTTTAGTCTCTTCGTCTTTAGTTTCTAAGATTATTTTTATGGTCACTTGTTTGTCTATTACTTTGCAATTTTATATCAAGTCTTGATATTTTCTACTTTCTGTTTTGACCCGACTGGGAACTCCCGTGCTTTTGATGGCTGTACTGCCAAATACGACATAGTTTTGTTCGTCTTAAGATAACACAAGTGTAAATTTATGTGTTCAAAGAAGTGCTAGCTATGCATCTACTTTTAGAAAAACGGTGAAATAATAATAGTCTGTGGTTTCTTTCTGTTTTCAATATCAAACATTGCATCTTTTTGTAGATTCGGAATATAGCCTGCACATTGCTGCTGCTACAAAGGGTTAATTATCCATCCCTAAACAACTTTCCATACCTTCCAAGTGACATTCAAAGTTGACGCCTCATTGTTCCATCCCAATTTCCTGTTGCCGTACTATTTTAAACTTGCTTGCATGCGTACAGAATATTATATAAACGTGTAGTTTTAGGCAGAGGTTTAGGATATCTGCAGTAGCAAGAAATTTAGGATATCTGCTGTAACAAGACATTTAGGATATCTGAAGTATCAAGTCATTTAGGATATCTGTAGTAGAAAAACATGTTGTATATCTGTAGTAGCAAGTCATTTAGGATATCTTTAGTAGCAAGACATTTAGGCTATCTTTAGTAGCAAGACATCAAGGATATCTTTAGTAGCAAGACATTAGGATATCTGTTGTAGCAAAACATTTTGTATATCTCTAGTAGCAAGTCATTTAGGATATCTTTAGTAGCAAGACATTTAGGATATCTTTAGTAGCAAGACATCTAGGATATCTTTAGTAGCAAGACATTTAGGATATCTGTAGAAGCAAGTAATTTAGTATATCTGTTGTAACAAAACATTTAGAATATCTGAAGTAGCAAGCATTTAGGATAGCAGTAGTAGTAACAAATTACTAGGAAGAAATTAAAATAGTTGTTTCAGAAAGAATGGAATCGCGGTAGTGAAAAGAAATTTAGGTCAGCGAAATATGAAAAAAATATTATAAAAGATAATACAGACATAATCAGTGCGTAGAAAACAATTAAAAGTTATTTAAAAACTGCAGCAATTTCTATTTATTCATGCTTTAAAATCATGTTATGTATGTTACATTTTTGTTAATTTTATATAATAGATGTTATAAAATTCATATAATATTACATAATATTATTAGATTTGTTTTATTATTTCTTTTGTTTTCTTTTTTCATCTAATCGTTTCTAATATAGACCATACCATGTGTAGCAATTCTGTCCATAAATCGCCGTTGTTACTAGTTTTTAAAAGTTTCTTCAAATAATTTGTACAGAACTTGTTAATAAATGGTTATAGTGCTGTTTAATTCTCTTTCCTGTACAATCTATTAAAAAATTACTGTGCTCAATCCCTTCGAAACAAGCTCTATAATATGTTTTTATAAAATTTGAATTATGAAAAAACTGGCAAGTTTGCCAAAATTTTTGGTCAGTTTGCACAATTTTCGGTGTATGTTTTCTCGGCGTCCATAATTAATTACGCCCCTGTCGTTGGTGTACTGGCACCACCTCTTAATTCTACCACACTGGTCCCTCCCGCTGCTAGAGAAATTAGTCCAGCTACAATGCAAAGGCCAAAGGCAAATCCGTATTTTTTATACGGAGATTGTGCTCCATAAATGATGATACCAAGGAAAATACATCCAGCTGTAAATGAAAGTATAAAGTGTCAATTTTATATCCACATAGTATAAACAACTTATATGACTTTGCCTGTGCAACAAAAAGTTCTGATTATTATACTTCGATTAATTCTAAGGAAATACACGACGATCGGATGAATTTAACTAAATATAGTGCCGTCTACTGGTACTGTGTTATACCTCTAACAATACATTTAAGGAATACTTCGATTTCTGAACAGGTTATACGATATAGCATGGTTTGGGTCTGTGTACGCCTAATAAACCGCATATTTATGGTGTAAACAAAACTAAACCATGTTATAGAGTATAACCTGTTCAATAAATAAAACATATTCCTTATAATTTAGTTAACTTTAAATCTTTGCAATTTTAACGGTCAAAATAGCAATGACGTCATAGCACTGTTTAATTTTTAACGGCAGCGTAAGAATACATCATGTGAAGAACGCATGTTATATCGTATTATATGGCTTTCTCTACTTGAAGTGGCCAATCGGATGTCAGCTTACAAAGCAAATTTAATTATTTAACACCCCCCTCTCCGAAAGCAATGTTAATCAAGTTTTACACTGTAATTTTAATTCAAAAGTTTGGGTTACATACATAAAAGGGACATGAGTGGATGTGTGGTTAACGTAGTTAGCTTTTCAATATTTATTATTGGATTGTCAGCCATGAGGTAGCGTGTTTGTGCCTTACCGCGAGAAGGGTGTGCTCGACTCTAACCTTAATCGACACGGATTCATACTCTAAAAAAAAACGTGACGTGATGATGTAGTTGAAAAATAAATGAACTGTGTAACCTGTTCATGCAACACAAAGTATCGTTTAGCATTTAAAAATTTAATTAGCAAACATATTCACCCATAAGATGTGTGAACGATAAGAAATATTTGACAAGAAAAATTCTATTTCATTTCTTATTAAAAAAAATTTGAACGTGTTAAGAATTCTAAGCTTATATTGTTGTATAGGCTGCAGATAACACGGTTGACGCCGACATTAACGCAGACATTACATGTTTTTAGCTCACCTGACCCGAAGGGTCATGTGAGCTATAGCCATCACTTGGCGTCCGTCGTCGTCCGTCGTCGTCGTCGTCGTCGTTAACTTTTCTTCAAAAATCTTCTTCTCCAAAACCACTGAAGGGATTGCTTTGAAACTTTGCATACATCATCAGTAAAATGCCCTCTACCAAGTTTGCCCAAATCATGGCCTCAGACCAACCAACATGGCCGCCATGGCTAAAAATAGAACAGAGGGGTCAAAATACAGTTTTTGCTTATAGTTCAAAAAGTATAACAGATACAGAAAAACCGAAGAGACTTTCCTACTTCAGCATCTAAAGCTCTACAAAACACTCCATTGGGTCAAAGTTGTATGATGACTCCTTGTAGGAGTTATTGCCCTTTAATTGTCAAAATTGATGATTTTAGCCATTTTTGCCTCAAAATCTTGAAAATTATTAGAACTAGAGAAAAAGTTAGCATAGCTTAATTGTTTTGCTCTATGAGGGCTACAAAAATGACTTAAGGGTCAAGATTGTCTGATTAACCGTTTAAGAGTTATTCCCCTTGAACTGTTTTTTTTAATCGGTTTTAATTGATTTTTTAAAATCTTCTACTCTGAAACAACTGAAAGTACTGCTTTGAAACTTTGTACACATCATCTGTCGAATGTCCTCAACCAAGTTTGCACCAACCATGGCTGCAGATTAACCAACATGGCCACCATGGCTAAAAATAGGATGGGGGGGGGGCGGTAAAATACAGTTTTTGGCTTATATTTTAAAAAGTGTAACAGATACAGGAAAACTGAAGAGACATGCCTTCATCTGCATCAAAAGCTCTAAGAAACACTCCATTGGGTTGAAGTTGTATGATGACTCCTTATAGGAGTTATTGCCCTTTAATTGTCAAAATTGATGATTTTTGCCATTTTTGCCTCAAAATCTTGAAAATTATTAGAACTAGAGAAAAAGTTAGCATTGCTTAATTGTTCTGCTCTATGAGGGCTACATAAATGACTTAAAGGTCAAGATTGTCTGATTAACCGTTTAAGAGTTATTCCCCTTGAACTGTTTTTTTTTAATCGGTTTTAATTGATTTTTTAAAATCTTCTCCTCTGAAACAACTGAAAGTACTGCTTTGAAACTTTGTACACATCATCTGTCAAATGTCCTCAACCAAGTTTGCACCAACCATGACTGCAGATTAACCAACATGGCCGTCATGGCTAAAAATAGGATGGGGGGCGGTAAAATACAGTTTTTGGCTTATATTTAAAAAAGTGTAACAGATACAGGAAAACCGAAGAGACATGCCTTCATCTGCATCAAAAGCTCTAAGAAACACTCCATTGGGTTGAACTTGTATGATGACTCCTTATAGGAGTTATTGCCCTTTAATTGTCAAAATTGATGATTTTTGCCATTTTTGCCTCAAAATCTTGAAAATTATTAGAACTAGAGAAAAAGTTAGCATTGCTTAATTATTCTGCTCTATGAGGGCTACAAAACTGACTTAGGGTCAAGATTGTCTGATGGACCGTTTAGGAATTATTCTCCTTGAACATTTTTTTAATCAATTTTACTTGTTTTTAAAAAATCTTCTCCTCTTAAACCAATGAAAGGACTGCTTTGAAAAATTGCACACATCATCTTTAGGATGTCCTCTACCAAAATTGTGCAAATCATGACACCTGACTACCCACATAGCTACGTTGGATTAAAATAGAAAAAATGAAAAAAGGGGGGGGGGGGGTCGAGAGAGTTTTCGACTGATAGTTAAAAAAGTATAACAGGTACAGCAAATTTGAAGTGAACCTCCCTTCTCCCTCTAACCATCAAAAGATCCTCTTTATAGGAGTTATTTCCCTTAAAAGGTCAAAATTATGATTTTTGCAGAAGTGTTGAGCAATTCCTTATAGCAAAGAAAAGCTGGATAAAAAAGGGTTGTTTGGTTTCAGGTTCAGGTGAGCGATACAGGCTCCTGGGAGCCTCTAGTTACTTTTAGGGACCACCAAAACAATTATTTGATATTACAATCAAAATGATCGATCACAGATGTACAAAATACCTCTCGGACAGTTTGCAAGGCGATAAATTGCATACCTGCTCAGGTACGACATAAACACGGGTATGATGAAATGTGTCAGCAATATTTCATAATTCTCTATTATGTAAATGTGTGAACATACCTGCTCCAAATAGTAGAATTAGGCGAGCCGTGAATAAAATCTTCATGTCTTTTAGTATAAATAATTTCAAAGGAATAACCACTACAGCTGCTAATAGAGCCAAAAATCCCAAAGTCTCAAAAGCCTGCACAGCTCTTTCCCAACCTAAAATATATCATTAACGATTGCAATTCATGATGATTACTGGATACAAATATACATTTCATGTTGAGATTCCTTTTTGGCAGGAGAAATTAACATTTTGGATATATTGCATTTACACAATTTCATTGAAGAACTAAAAAAAAAAACAGTTTGTGTTGCTTGTGTTTGGTTTTCAAATTCAGTTTTGCATGTTTTTGTTGCTCAATATTTATTCAATCTACAAGCATGACAAGTATAAAGAAAACAAAATAAAATTTATGTTTTAAATGTACGATTTTTTATGCGTGAATCAATCATTTAGTCTCCTTTGATGACAAATGCTCAGTTTAACTCTAAATCATTGGACCGGGCAGTACCACGACGTTATCACGGCGTGATAATGCCCTCGTGTCAAATTACTGCAGATTTATTAATACCAGCTGACCTTGTTTTATCTAATTGAAACAAACATAATTTTACTGATATGAAATAATTTATAATAAGCTGGTACGATGTGATCGAAGATGTCTTAGCACTGAGTCGTGTGTAATATTTTATCCTAACTTATGACAATGAAATACGTCTTAAGATGGAAATTTTTATTTATTTAAGTTTGAAGTTTTAAATTTAATATTAGAAAGTTTGCTAAATACCACTGACTATATGCTTTTCAACCTCTTCTAACAAAATCTGAAGCTCCATTTACGTAAAATTAGGAAAAATTTTCAGTTATGCACTGGTTTTATATTAAAGATCGCGTGTTGTGACCAATTATTTAAAATGACGAATTTCAATAAAATGCATATATAGTGTAATTTTTCCCATATAAACGTATTTTGAGTATTATTTTTCATTGTTATTAGCTTTCTGTGATTGGATTATAATGTAAAATATGACAAATTATAAAAATTCGTGTAGGATGCTAAAATATTATTGTAAACCTATTCTTGCCATAAATAAGTTTACATTAATATATTCATATTATATATATATTTATCAGCTGACCTGTTTTCTTGCTCTTAAATAAGACCCTAAAATAGTGCTTTTGTCTATTCTATTGACAGCGAAATTTTAACAACGTCATCTCAGACGCAACTGGATATGCGTCTAGAAACGTAATGTGGAGGGCGAGGATCATTCTGGGATTTTCGAGAATATTGATGCACCAAGCACCAAATACATAAAGAAGACTTCTGAAAATTTCTCCGAAAATCTTGAAACTTTAAAAGTTGGAAATAATAAAGCAATTGTAACTTCGTCCTAGGTCAGTAGTCTTATTCTTGGTTAGTGAGATAAAATCATGGATCGACATTTTTAACCATATTATAATGTTTAGTATTCAGAATTTTGTTTGCGTCGAATCCATTTTAACAAGTTAGCCATTGCAATCTTAGATTGAGTGTCACAATATTTAGCATATCAGAAATAAATTTGTACTTATTATAATTATTTTTTTTGAAATTACTTATTTTTATGATGAAGTTGGAACGACGTTTTAATATCAATATGCGCTATTTAAAAAAAGTAGTTTTTATAAGAATAAGAATACGAATTTTTATTAACAAATCAAGAACCAATGAATGGCATCATGTTACAAACAGTTATATGATTGGACATACGACATAAAATATTTTATAAATATGTCCAGTATGCAGATCAATCACAAATCATTTTTGTCACGAGCTTGAAAAACATTACTTTGCTATGAGCTGTACAATAACTTCAATTTCACGGCTTATTAGGAATAATTCACTCGAATTCGCGCTTAAAAAATTATTATTATGTCTCGGCAGATAGGTAGCATAGGAGCGTTTCGCGTGTCATAGATTTAAATATTTGCTTTGTTCCATTTTCACGTAAATTACTGTTTTGTAGTGGATTATAGAATAACTTATAAAGTTAATTATAGAATTAGATGAGCATATTCTATGGAATCGTTTATTTATCGAAGGTGAACGTTTACATAAGGTCATCGAGATTTGTCGATTTCGACCTTTTGATGTTCTTTGATATTTAAATATTTAAGATATGATAAATATCCGATTGTATTAAACTAAGAAATTTTAATATTTTTACACGTACTTAAGCTTTAAACATGTATGTACAGAAATTTTGGTTTAGTTGAATGTGAATATTATTAGTAACCATATTATCTGAAAGAAATCGTTGAATCGAAACAAGAAACATACCGAGAGCAACTGGATATTGATTGCAAACTTCTTCCGCAACGGACCTGGTATTAAAGTTATATCCACTAGAACATGACTCCCAAAGTCCAGCGTGGTAGTTATCACTATTATACCAATATGGTGAAGCAAATCCAATTATTTGAAACAAAAGCGCAACGCTTGTTAGAATAGCTGACGCAATTGAAATTTTCGGCAGTACTTTCAAATCTTCTAACACTCCCATTTTTTAATTGTGCAAAGTAGATACCACAGGTTTCGTTTAAATTCTATAAACAGTCGAGGGAGGCGATGTTCACTGTGCTGCAATCATGACCTGTGAAGAACGTGTAAGGAAAAAATTATTTATATACAAGGGTAGTTACCATTTTTATGGAGCTTTGGAAAGGAAGACGGTATGAACTTCCTTCGAAAATTCATAAGAAGTTCCTCCATCGATTCTCGAAATTACTGTAAGCAATTACAATAGAACATTCAGTTAAGATATATATAGCTAAAAACGGCAAGTGTCTATTGTCTGTCTGTCTTTTGTTTTTTAGATTCTCCAAATCCGCGTTTGTAATGAATTCCAGCTTTTGTTATGCCCTGCTTCCTTGTTGCTTTTTATTTTATATTTGTTTCCTGTTCAATCAATATAACCCATTTGTGTATTTATGTATATTATATAGCCGGTACAACGCAGTTTTATATATAGCTGTTACACTGATTGAACGCTGTTTTATATATAGCTGGTACACTGTTTTAACGCTGTTTTATATATAGCTTTTACACTTATTAAACGGTGTTATATATCTAGCTGGAACACTGATTTAACTCTGTTTTATATATTTCATGTCGAACGTGATAATGTGTTTAAAAGTTCGGGAAACGTTATTTTCCCGAATATTAACGTTATTAAATAATGGAACTAAAATATACGCAAGTGCAAATATGAATTGCAAATCAATTAACCTAATTTATTGCATTAAATGCTCTGGATGTGACGAAATATACATTGGTCAAACGGGAAATTTACTTTCGAAACGAATGCGGATCTACCACATTAAGGGTGTTCGGAAGTAACGTCAATTATGACATGCACATTATATATTGATAATAAAAGACTATATTGTCGGCAATGCCTATACACATATTAGATTTATGTCTCGAATGTGGAAATAACTTACAGAGATTTGTCAGTTTAACTCGAAAGCCGAAAAACAAGAAGCAGGTAGCTACTTTATTTAAATTGTACTCTGACATATATTTCCAACGGAACGAAACGCGGGAAAAATTAGCTCAAACATGGGGTTTTATATAACCAATCAAACTGGGTAGTAAACTGGTGGTGACCTGGGGTTATATTTGAAAGTGAAGCTTGCGTAAATGAAAAATATTGCACCAGGGGACCAGGTTAATATTATACAATTACTGCACTTGAACGAGATCAATATGAGGTTTTACGGTTTTACTCACACCGTTGTGACACTGTGGCACCAAATCGCCTGCACTATGTCCAGCGGTCTGTACCCCTCGGCCAAATCCGCTATATAGACCGCTGGACATAGTGCAGGCGATTTGGTGCCACAGTGTCACAACGGTGTGAGTTCGAATCCCGCTGAGGGTAAACAAAAATTTGACAGTGTTAAAAATCTAATTCAAACAGTGTTGGGCTTAATTTGTAGAAGTATTGTGGAATAATATAAGTCCACTGGGATCGTGTAAAAACACAATACAGGTAGTTCAAAATGTTATATAAAAGTCTAAAGAGTCTACCAACCAGCAAACTTTTAAAGTATCGGATCGACACACATGACGATACAGCATAAACAAAAAATAATTTCCAAGTCTAGAAGATTATGCAACGATACAAATGACGGTGTTTCTTGTCGAGAATTTAGACAAAGACTGACCAACGAATGGCCTTAGTCACTGAATGTCAATATAAATAAATGACGTAAACAAGACATAACATATTGATCTTAAACTTTCTCATTTCCAACTTAACCCAAAATAGTTGCTTCCCCATTCCGCCAGCCGCCGACGTGCCGTTCTGTTACTTGGCTTTGCTCAAATATTCCAACAAGATGTAATCAAAATTACCAAGGTGACAAATTCATTACGCCAGACGCGCGTTTCGTCTTCTTAAGACTCATCAGTGGAGTTTAACTCTAAATGCTTAAGGTATTTTTTCCTTTGGTGATGGAATAATATAAGTCCCCTGGGATCGTGTAAAAATACAATACAGGTAGTTCAAAATATTTTATAAAAGTCTAAAGAGTCTTCCAACCAGCAAGCTTATTAAGTATAGGATCGACAAACATGACGATACAGCATAAAGTATTTTTATATATTGTTTATATTGTTATATTGTTTGTGGAAACTATTTTATCATACACGCTGCATTTACACAGATAATGTTCTTAAAACAAAATTGAAGTAAGTGGATACAGCAACTTTTATACTAGTATTAACATTACTTACCTTTTCTTAAATTATAGCTAGGTATATGTATTTGAATTTCACCTGAAAATAATTCAAATATTATTTGTTATCCGATAAATATCTGTTGTATAAATGACTTGTTATATGAATTTTGCAAGTTAAAAGAAACCTTTTATAAAACTAAAACTCACCGTCAGAGAATTACAGTATATTCTGCCAAAAGATCTTATATTTTTACTAAGGTAATATTAAACAAATCATTGTGAAGTTGTTACTCGGAAGAGACATAAAAATGTTTTGATTGGATACTATTCTAGTGTTTATTAACTTCTATTCTGGTCAGCAATTTATGATTCATGTAATTTTGAAAGTGACACATAAACTTATTTATGTGATTCGAACATAAAACTGTAAATGTTATAATTTTACTTCGAAAACCTATGACTTCTGTTTCCTTCATTTTACAACATTTGCCACCAACTCGTCGCGAATGCTTCAAATGTGGTTTGTTTCTATGGCTTTCGTTAGCGCGAACTATCCAGTATTTTACATTTGCCACCTCTCGTTATTACAACATTTTTATGTTAAAATGCACATTATGTATCTGTGCATAATTATTGCTTAATCCAGAATATTTTGTTTAATTTTATCTTTAATTTTAGATGGCTTATTGTGAACTATACCTTGATAAATAGAACAAACATAAATGGATTAAAGCGATTTAAAACAATATAGTTTATTGTTTATGAGTCATATTTGTTAGTAAATTTCTGAAGAACTTGTGGGAACTGCCACAATTTCTTTAATCGGGTACTTGAAAAACGCGGAAACTGCCAGACTCTGGGTTTTGTTGATCAAATGTTGTTTTCCTTATTGAAAACATTTTATGGAAGACAAATATGTGATAGCTGTCTCTTAAATAAATATGGAGGTAAGTCTGTTGTGCCTGTCGTCGTTACTTTTTGGGTGCACCTGATTTTTACTCAGATTTTATTAACAGTTGGTTTCGCTGGCTTTTGTTTTTTTCTCTGTGCTTATTATTATGTATTAAGTTTTTGTATAAGTGTTTCTTAAATTAAGAGATTGATTGCCCCGTAGGTACTTCTTCACTTCTTAATACAAACACCTTTTTAGGTTGTTTAAATGTTATCCAATTTATTTCGTGAGGTGGTCCCGAAATATTCCGAGGTGGCTCATAAAATATTATGATACTGTTAGGTTCAAGACAACATAATCTGTCAAAAACATCACTTATCACTACCAGTTAAAACATCCTTAACAACAACATAAATCTCGGGCTTAGGGTTGCATTTACTTTCATCAGTCATTATCGATGTCGAAGAAAACTTAGGACTCCACGCAGCCTTTTTTACAGTATTTTTTGGGAGTAAGCATTAGGGGTTATGTACAACATGAGGAAAAAATTAAAAACAAAATGTCGAATTTCAAACGTAACTTTCAATTTAAAAATGTTTTGTCGGGTTTAGAACATTTACTGTCGGTAAAGTGACATCATTTACTTTTCTTTTCAAATTCACTTTTGGTTTTCAATGTCTGCTACTTAGTAACTGAATTATTATTTAAATAATAATAAATGACTATTATGCATATCAAACAAAACAATTAAAAAGATAAAATAATGAAATCAAAAAGTAAAAAAAATTGGAAGGACAATCACGAAAAACGAAAACAAGAGGCACACACAGACATAAACAAACACAAGGCACACGAATAGACAAACACATGACCAACAGACAAATACAACACACGCGCATAAAAACACAAATCACAGAAACACAAGGCACGGACATTCAAACACAACTCATACATAGACAAACACAGGTAAAATATATAGAAACAGAACTCATACATAGACAAACACAAGAAGTATATAGACAAACAAAAGCACACACAGACAAACGCAAGGCACAGTAGCACAAGACATACATAAACAAACACAAGGCACGCATCCACAAACAGAACACACACATACAAACAATAGGCACATATAGACAAGCAAAAGATACATACGTCAGGCAAACAGAAGGCACGCATAGACAAACAAAAGATACACACATAGACAAACATAAGGCGCACAGAGAAACAAATGGCACATATAGGAAAGGTACACATAGACAAATACAACGCACATATATACAAACCATGACCACTACAACGCACACAGAAAAAAAATCATACATAAACAATCCCAATGAATATGTATGTATTCATTGGGTTTGTTAATGCACAAAGCACACAAAAACACAAGTGCCACATAAATAAACAAAGGCACCACAGAAACACAAAAAGAAGGCACACATCTTTTGTACAAGAGGCAGAAATTAATTAAAAACGGGATATTTTAAAATAATATTTGATTAACGTATTTTTGCCTATAATTACGATGTGATTTTTATAACTGTATTTAAACCATGGCTAAGATATTATGATAATATGGGTTAAAGTCTATGGTAAATATTGGAAAGTTAATGTGAATTAAGAATAAATATTAACAATTCATAAAACATATCACCATCAGTTTGATATCTAGTTCCAAATACTCGGAAACAGTGGCGTTGATGTCTAAAGCCCTAATGCTATTTTATTAACAGTTTAAGTATTTGTTGATTCGCATAAGTTTTTAAGCCATTAAATTATGTATGCTCACTGTCCGTGGAGGAAGCCAAAATATTTAACTTGTTAACCAGTTAACTTGTTGAGCAGAGATTTTGACTGCTTTAATCGTAAATGTTGACTACATAAGTTACCTGTGGATGCTATTTTGACAATTTTTTAACAAAATATTTCTGTCTCCTTAATTGACAATGTCTTTGACAAATCTATCTTCTGAACATTTGTGTTCTTTTGACAACTTTTTTACTTTTAAGAAATTTGTCAAGCGACAAGTTTGTCCACTGGATATTTTAATTCTTTTGAAAATGTCAAGGCAAGAACACATTTCAACATTAAATGATATACTTCGAATTGAATTCGATACTTTTACAGTTCATGACATGTATCAAGGTTATAAATTGATATTTAATTTAAGTTGTTTCCTTATTATTTAAGTAAGTGTTACAAATTAAACCATTGGTGAAAGGCGTGTTCGAGTAATATGAGTAAATATAATATAATCTGTAAGAGGTGTCACGTTTTATATAAGGGCGCTTAACTTATTTAATTAATTATCCTATACACATACTTAGACATGTGATCATAAGAAGGAGTCAAATGTTTAATTTCAGTTAACAATAACACACGGAAGTTAAATGGCGGTTAAGTATGCTGACCACATATTATTTTGCTTCAATGTCATTGCTGAAATTTAATTTAATTTAAGAGAATGTTAATCCGTCAGCGCATCTGATCAAATTAGCAACACGATGTCTACTGTGATAGTATTGACATTGCGTTAACTTTCCCTTGCCTGTTATTGTAAATCCATGTACAAGCAAAACAATATAATGAGACACAGGACAACCGGGTAACAGAGAAAAAATTCAAGAAATAACACATGGCTATCTGAACGAAACGGATGTATTTAAGTTTGTTTCAGTTTGGCTTGTAAGGTGTTGTCTTTATATCAATGCTATCGGCTTTTTCCGTAAATAGAAAAGGCGTGAATGATTTTTCCTACAATCAATAATTTAAATATTTTACTTTGTTAGTACCCAATTGTTTTTAAAATTCGCATATATCACTGCGAAAAATAGTGTGGTCCTTGTTACAGTGGTTAGTGTTGTAGAATAATGCATGTAAATATATATTGATGAGATGAATTTTTTTATACAAAATATAAGAAGGTTCATAACAACTGAAAAAAAGATTCTATAACGAACTTCTTTCATTTGGGTATTATAATATAGTTGAATAGAATTAAAAAAAAACCTTATATTATCCATTAAGCCCAAGGCTTGTCACAGTAGTTTCTCAAACACAACATGGTCGGTTATTTGAATTGCACCACTGTACCAAAACTCAACCTGCGGCTAAAGTATTCGCCAAACTTTTCCCTCCAGGTTCGAGTACAAAAAATGGATTTTTAGACATTGTACATATTAAATAATTACATGTTTCATGGTAAAACGCTGCTCTAAATTAACTAAACAAATCAACATATTCTTATAGTTCTGTCTTTGAATTATTTTCCTAAATAAGACTCTAAGCAAACTCGACGTTAAGTGGTTCTCTCATAATAGCACTAATACTCAGCTCCCTTTCCCCATTAAAACATAGATGCTATGCTAAAGCTGAGAAAATGATCAAAGATGTATTAAACCTCAAACAAGCTATTGTTTTTTTTCTACCTTATGAATGGCATTAATTTGCACCATCTTAATATCAGACATTGGTACAGCGCATTTGTACTTATTCAACACTCAGAGTCGGGCAGTTTCAGCATGATGATACCATTCTTATAATTATGAACTATTGCCTTGAATGAGTATGGTATATTAATGTACTCCTGTCCGCCTATCGATACAGTTCTTTGTTTATTGAACGCTGTTTTATATATAGCTGGTAAACTTATTAAACGCTGTTTTATATATAGCTGGTACACTGATTGAACGCGGAATAATTCTACGTCCTAATTTACGCATCGTCGGAAACCCACGTCCGGTCGCGTTCTCACTTTGCTACCACTTACCGACCGTGGGCACACTTGTAGATGTTTTCTCGTTTTCATGAATATTCATTACATTTAATTATTCAATGGGAACGACATTTATTGAATAAAATGTTTATTATCTGAAACTACGTACGTTATGTCTTTTTTGATTAGTTGTCAGGCTTTACCCCCACGTATCCCACCAGATATTTAGTCCTCCTCGTTTTTTTATTGTTTTTGCGGTAAAGTGTTTGTCTTTTAAAATTTAAATAAGATAGCATCTTGGTACATGATTATTTCTGTTTCGACCAGAGATTGGGAATCTCCCGCGGTCCGCGCACTGCCCTCGTCAAATACAACCTGATACAAGTGTAAATTTATATGCTCAAAATCAAATTAGAGCAATATGTACTATGGGTCAACCTTTTCTAGTTATATTAGTAAATAACTAGAGGCTCTTAAGAGCCTGTATCGCTCACCTGACTTACAAAAAACTTTTTGAATTTCCAATCAGAAGCAATTTGTAGGACAGTTTCTAAGAAGAAGCAGTTTTTATGTTTTTCAGGTTAGTATGAAAGTGATGTTCCATGGTGGCAGCAATCTTGTAGCTTAGTTTAAACATATTTTATTTGTCAAAATATACGAATTGGATTGGACACAAGTTAAGCATACTTATGAAGTCCTCTCCATAACATAGCTTAACAATACAATGAGTATACATTTTGAGCATGCATGCAAGTTACAATTATAAATAACAATACAAAAGAGAAACATAATTGCTGAATAAGAATGAGAAAAGGTTTTTGAAGTATACAGAAAATAAGAGAAAGCGAATGCTGGGAAAACGAGTGCTTGGTGTCTGTATTGGAAGGGATGAGTGGGGCCTCTACAATATTAAAAATCTTTTAGTCCGTTTGATATAATCAAAGGAATGTTTAAAAAATACTCTCGTTTTGCTCTTGACTTAACGCGGTACTGCCACATGTGAGAAGAGCAACATTTAAAATAGTGTTATTGAGAAGCCAGCTGAGATCATTGACAAGTATAGTTCTATGTTCGTTATTTAAGGGACATTCTAAGTAGTAATGGTTAGTGTTTTCTATGGTGAAGCCACATCGGCAAGAAGAGTCGGTAATGATATTGGCTTTGAACAGGTCACCATTAAGGAACGAAGCGGAACATCTCAATTGGGTCAATATCATGTTGAGTTTTCGTGGGCCATAGGAGAAGTATTTAGGAACTTTCCCAATAAAGTTATTGTTTCTCTTAAGTTCATATTTAAATTGTTTAGCTGATTGCATATGTCGAATGTTTAAAATGTTTAAGTCATTCCATAGTCTAATAATTGCAGGGATAAAAGAATCTCTAGTTAAGGATAATCTGCAATAAGGAAGGATAATGTCTTGTCCATTTCTAAGGGGATATGTTGAAATACTTTGAACTTGCGGTGGAATAAGATTTGTAAGATACGATGGGGCATTACTATTAAAATATTGTAAAACATATTAAGTTTACGTTTTCTTCGTCTATCTGCTGGTTCCCAACCGACTTCACTATAAATTAATTTTTTAGTAAAGATGAGAAGACCCGTAACTATTTTTGCGGCCTCCAGCTGTAGCTGTTCAAGTTTATTATAATTAATAGTTCCACAGTTGTCCCAAACTTTATACGCATACTCGAAAATGGGTCTTATAAATACAAGATAAAGACTTTCTAGTGTATTTCTACATAATTGGTTTTTAGTTTCCTTAAGATGTTTAAATGTCGCTTAACACTATTTATAATATTTTCTAGATGAAGATTTCATTTAGCATCATGGCTAAATGTAACACCTAAGTGTTTATGCGAGTCTGTAATAGGAGTGGTTTTGCCGTTTAGCTCAAAACTGAAATTTGGTGTAGCAGAATTTGAGAACACTATTATTTCTGTTTTGTCTGGATTAAAAGACACAAGCCATTTCTTCTACTTATCATCAAGCTCTTTAAGATCATGGCCAATGACTAATTTTACGCGATCTTGATCACTATCAGAATAGTTAAGGATGTATCATCGGTAAAAAGTCTACATCATATGGTTAATTTCTCTGCAATATCATATATATATATATATATATATATATATATATATATATATATATATATATATATATATATATTTAACAAATATCAAAGGTCCAAGTACAGAACCTTGTAGAACACCAGCTTGAACGCTACAGCTAGAGGACGAGGATTGGTTTATCATAACTCTCTGTGATCTCTCGAAAAGGTAACTGTGTAAATTACTATTAATACTATAGGCTTTCAATTTGTGTAGTAGACCATTATGCCAAACTTTGTCAAATGCTTTCGCGAAATCACAAAATACGAAACAGTTAATTTCTTACTTTTCATATGAATTAACAATACAGTTGTACATTTCTATTAACTGATGTACAGTTGAGAGTATTGGAATAAACCCCGATTGGTACATTGTATTGGTATATAAGTCGGTTGTCGTGAAGATGATTATACACGTGCTTAAAGATAATTCGCTCCATTACCTTCCCGACACAAATAATGAGAGATATAGGTCTGTAGTTAGAGGGGAGAGATGGATCACCTTTTTTGAAAATAGTTGTTATATGTCCAATTTTCCATTTAGAGGGAAAGCTACTTTGGCATAATGATTTATTGAAAATAAGTCTTAGAGGTATTGCTATTTTTTCTGGATATAGTTTTAGTATTATGTGGCTTATAACATCTGGTCCTGAAGCTTTATTAGGGTCTAGAGTCTGTAAAATGTCAACGATCTCATTTGCTTCAATTTCAATATCATTAAGTTGGTTATCACATCTATTTAGAAAATTCGGGAGAGGGATATTTTCATGAGCAATCTTGTATTTTGGATCAAAACAAAAAACTCAAAATTAGTAGAGGACAATACAATATCACATATCCTTCTGCAAAGCGATTTGTGAGAAAACGAATTTTAAAATTTCAGCCAATCAGAAGGCATTTGCAGTTCTGGCAGCCATGTTGACGTTCCTATCGGCTCGAAAAACTTTAAATACATGTAATATGATTACTATCTAAGATTCACTTCTGCATTATTTGGTTTAATTGTGAGGAACAGTTTCAGAGAAGAAGCTGATTCTATAGTTTTCCCGTAGGGTCTTATGTTAAGCTGTATTCCACAGAGGTGGCCATCTTGGATTTTGGATCACAACAAGAACTCAAACTTTGTAGAGGACCATCTAAGGTACATTATTGCAATATTTCAAATCAATCTGCCATGCTGTTTGTAAAAGGTTTTTTTTTTAATTTCAGCCAATCAGAACCCATTAGTGGCCCTGGAAGCCATGTTCAATTTGCAATTGGCTTCAAAAACTGAAAATAATAAGATAAATATCCATCCATCATTTCTTCATAATTTGGCTTCATTGTGTGGAACATTTTCGGAGAAGAAGTTGTTTGTATGTTTTTCCCATAGTGTCCTATGTTAAACTATGTCCTGCGATGGCGGCCATCTTGAATTTTGGATTGGCACAAAAAACTCAAACTTTGTAGATGACCATCTAAGGCACATTAATGCAAAATTTCAAAACAATTTGACAAGCGGTTTAACAGAAGATTTTTGAAATTCAGCCAATCCAAACGCATTAATGGCTCTGGTAGCCATGTTTAATATTTGATCAGCACCAAACACTCAAACTTTGTAAAGAACCACCCAATATACATTCCTGACAAGTTTGGTTCCAATTGGCCAAGGGGTTTTAGAGAAGAAGATTGAAATGTGAAAAGTTTACGGCCGACGACTACGACGACGGACGCAAAGTGATGAGAATAGCTCACACTGAGGTGAGCTAATAATCGCATTAGACATGCATACCCTTAGGCCGAATTTTACTGCCTCGCTAAAAAAAGGCGAGGGTACGATTATTCTTTCTAGCATACCCTGCATCATTCGATATGTTCCGTAAAACATACATGTAAATCAACGGTATGTATAAACATGACACAAGAACAATGATGAAGAACTTCCGCAGTTATATAAGAGAACAAGGCAAGAAGCCACCCTTGAACTTATCACAAAATTCTAGTTACTCACACCTGCAACACATCCAGATGAGGTTAGTGTCCGAGGTCAAGTTTTACTTAAACGACCGCTTTTTCTCCCAGCTAGCATCGTTTATACATCTTTACCTACTTTAGACAAGCGTCTGCTCTATTAAATCAGATATTGAAAGCTGAAAATACGAAAGCCTCTTGCATGTATTTTCCAAATTTGTTTTGGGGAAACATAATATAGTGTTTCTATGACATGTAAACCACCGTTTTCTTGTTTACAGACAGGAGGAGGCAATACCAATTCTTGAAGCTTTTTACTTATAAACCGCAATCGTAATTTTATACTACTAGTATTTAGTAATTGCATGGCACCCAAAAAAGCCCAATAAGTAGTTTTACTATCTGTACAAATATAGGTTACAAATGTAATTAGTAACATTTTTACGACTATGTACAGTTAATAAAATGAGTAGATCCGACTAACAACCTGGTGACATTATGGTTACCATTAATCAGCCCAGAGTAGGTGGTTCTAAACTGGTATTTGGACTGTCAGTAAAGTGATTGATGTGATATCAAACCTCAAAATATTAAAAAGTATGATATTAAGAGTGTTATTAAATGGGTGTTTTCATGTTTTACCTTTATTATGTCCAAGGGAAGTGGTATTGGGTCGAGGATAGCTGTATTAGTCAGAGGCTTATACATGTATTCCGAGGCCCAGCACCGCTTCCCGAAGACATAATACATGTAGAATATGAAAACACCCATTGAATGACACTTTTATTAACAAGCTGAGTAAATTTAAGTACCATTTCATCAATGACCAATATAGCTATTTTGATCCAATTCGGCTTCTCATGGACATAATAAAGGATTAATACGAACAACCCTCAGTATGAAAATTTAATTTTTACCTTGAAAATTCTGCTGTAATTTACATAATGAATGCAAACAAATGTGTTTGATTTTAAAATGATATTTATATATAAATTACCATAAGTGACATTCCTGTATTGGCCCTGTTTTTCTGTATTGAGCCTGTTTTTTTTCTTTATTGGGACTTGTTCACTAGATCCAAATTATATTGACAATTTCACATGTATTTTACACAGCTGGTTAATAATATTACATAATTATT
Source organism: Limnoperna fortunei (assembly GCA_944474755.1). Taxonomy (NCBI): domain Eukaryota; kingdom Metazoa; phylum Mollusca; class Bivalvia; order Mytilida; family Modiolidae; genus Limnoperna; species Limnoperna fortunei. The sequence goes on along the minus strand of OX104114.1, from coordinate 87,730,617 downwards.
GATTTATTGGCCTAGTTATAGGTCCAAGTCTTGCTGTATTGGTCTGAGGCACAGCCAAAGGACAACACAGCTGGGTAGGGACCAAAAATTAGGCCAATATAGAAATCTTCATGTAAAAATATCTTTACAATTAACTAGTGCAAATCAATAAGGCCAATACAGGTCCATCAGGCCAATACTTATATTGGACTAGTTAATTCCATATTGGACTGATTCAGCAAAATATATCATATTTGGCAGTTTTACTGTTGTCAAAGTGAATGGCCAATACTTATATTGGACTAGTTAATTCCATATTGGACTGATTCAGCAAAATATATCATATTTGGCAGTTTTACTGTTATCAAAGTGAATATTAATGGGAATTATTCATTAGATCAATAATGAATGCACACACAACAGCCACCTTGAACCAAACCAAGAGGCCCTTAAGTGATTTATCCCTTGGTATTGTTTAAGGCTTAAGATAGCTAAGTAATGCTATGACAGCCATTTTGAACATCTGTTAACCACAATTTTATTAAGGACCCTCTGTTTATTTGTGGTGGCAGCCATCAAGAATTTACAATCGAAATACAAAACAGAGACTTTGAAGAGGTCCATCCAATCATTGTTTCATACAGGATTGTGCCAATCAGCTTTGCAGTTTCTGAGTCATTTAATTTGGTACTTTTTCTGTTCATAGGTCCTATGTTGAACTAATTCCTAAACTAGATTCAATAAATGTGCACACTCTTAAAAGTCTCTGAGTGATTTTGATGAATATACTTTTGAGAGTCAAATAAAGAATCATTGAAAATACATTGTTATTATGTTCAGTTTATATTGGCCAAGTCGTGATTATAATGAATCACATGACCCTTCAGTTCAGGGGAGCTAAAAATACAAAGACAGAATGTACATGTTTGTTGTTATTTTTATCAATGTCCACTGTACTGCCACAACTTTACAGTGCCATCATCACTACATGATGCCATAAGTCCTGGAAGTTTTGGATTCCAGGACACTGAATTAACATCCTGGCTGTGTGCTTTGTTCTTTGAACACATTAAATTAAAAGAAGGCTGATTTTTGTCTGAACCATCTTCCTCTTTAAACACTCTTATACAGTCGTCACCACAAGCTGTTGCTAGGTAACCAGTTAAATGACTCCAATCAATGTCGTAAATTGTTCGATCATGGCAACCTGATATTGTACAGACACATTTCCACGTGGGATTTTTACCAGAAGTTACAATACCCTCGGTATTCCCAGGCAGATATTCCTGCCATATTTTTACAGTTTTGTCATCACTGCAGGATGCCAAACGGGAACCAGATTCATCAAAACAAATTTTCCAAACTGTTGAATCATGGGATTCCAATGTACAAAAACATGACCAATCATCTATCTCCTCTTTAAATAGTTTGATGGTGTTGTCATAGCTACAAGATGCCAGGATGTCCTGATCTGGATGCCAGGTGACATATTTAACATCTTGTGTATGTGAACTTATTACACTTGCACACTCAAACTCTTCATCTTCAGTCACTGTAAAACAAAACAGATTATTGCATCAACATGCACTTCTTGATTATTTCTCTCAATATGTTAAGTGTTGAAATTTCCTACTGTGTTTAAAAGCCACATAATTGCAAAACTTTTAATAGCAAAATCTGTTTGATAGCAAAATTTTTCAAAACACTGAACAAGTTTCCGTCAAAACAATTTTATATCAACTGGTTAATTGCAAAATTTGATTTTTGCAAAGAAAATCCCAGACCATTAAAAAAACCTTAAGTCATCCTGCTTATAGCAAGACATACAACCGATGTTTGTTTGCTTTGATGTGATGTTTGGTTTTTCATTTACATTGTACAAGTTTTAAATTGAGACTCTATTAACATTTTGACTGATGTGAATTGAATTACTAAAATTCAGTTAGCAATCTACAAAAATCAAAGAAAGCGATTCAAAATTTGTAAACAAATTCTCTTGATTTATTTAATTTAACCAGAATGGCACAAGTGAGATTTTACCAGAGGAATGACACAAGTGAGATTTTACCAGAGGAATGACACAAGTGAGATTTTCTAATCAATTTTGATCTGTTGTTTTGTCTTTGTTGTTGTGGCTGTAGGCTTTTTACATTTCCACCTTCACAACCACTGGGTTCAAATCAAATTATCCCCTAATGAAGGGGATGTAAGTTTGTTTCAAAGATGGGCTACACAAATCTTTGAAGGGGATATAATTGCAAAATTAATAAGATATGAAATGGGAGATTTTAAATATGTTTTGTTTGTTTGAATGGGGTTAACCAACTCTTTCAGCTCTATCATATATTCTGGTACCCTGACGATGATATCCTCATGAGCCTAAGCGGCCTTCGGATATAACATCAGGTCAGGAGCATTGTATTTCAACGGTGACAGCGTTGAAATTTGACATTCGGGTATTCTCAGACTGACCATTTAGTATTATAGATAAGTTCAAGTAGAACGAACGTATTATAATATGACATCATTCTCTTTGTGATGTTCAATGTTTACATTAAAGGTAAAATATAATTTATATTTTAATTTTAAAAAGAAAAGGTATTCCCAGATTTTAAAAAAGATTGGCATGTGCATGTGATATTAAATTGTGTCATATTATCAACCAATGAAAATGCTTATATCGGAAGTCCTGACCTGGTATTATATTTGAAGTGAAGCTTGCGTCAATGAAAGATATTGCACAAGGACACCAGGTTACTCTATCATAGTGTCCAGTTTTTATTGGTGGAGGATGTGATAACCCCAACCTTTGACAGGAAAACTTTGTCAATTTAGGTTGGAGTTGAACTACCACTGCATGCAGTACAATGTAAGACTGTTGAAATATAATTTAACTAAGAATTAAACATTTTCTTTTTAGGTACAATGTGCTAGTTTAATACAAAGTTTGTGAGGGCATAAGAAATTCAAATTTGTTCAATTGAAGGGTTGTTCCTCCTGTAAGGAGAAGGTATAGGAAAAACTGGAAGATATTGATTAATGAAGTAATTTACATGAACTGTGTCTAGTTTAGTATACAACAGATATCAAATACTCTTTAACTGCTTCAAATGCCTAAAAATATTTTTTGATAGATCAATAATAAAGAATTTAAACAATTAATCCTATCTAAATTGTGTTAAACAACATATTAAAATTATTAACAGAAGAAACTTGTCCATTTTACCGCTAGGGCCTCGGTGGCCGAGTGGTCAAGGTAGTTCGTCTACTATTGATCACGTGGTCTGTCAACACTGAGATTGCAGGTTCGATTCTCACTGCAGGCAGGGTGTGCTCGACTCGAATCTTAATTGACAAGGGTTGCCAGTTTTCCTACCGTAGGTCAGGGGTTCTCTCCTGGTACTCTGGCTTCTTCCCCCAATAAAAACTGGACGCCATGAAATAGGTGAAAAATTGCTGAAAGTGGCGTTAAAACACCATTCAAACAAACAAACAAACATTTTACCGCTAATATCTTTAACACATAATCAAAACACTGTTGACACATTACTGACTCAGAAAAACAAGGAATAGAATTATAATCACAACAAATTATTAAAAAAAAATAAATATTGACCTTATTGGGCAGAACAAACAATCTTTTTGACCCTTAAATTTTGAAAACTGGAAAAATTGATTGACACACTAATGAAAGCTCATTTTATGCAAAATCATAACAAAAATCCTATCAAATATTTTCCCACACATAAGAAATATTGGCCCCTCGTTGCCATTTTAGGAGATATCATAAGAAATATTTGCCCCTCGTTGCCATTTTAGGAGATATCATAAGAAATATAAACAGTCATGTTTTATTATCAACCAACTAAAAACATCTGCACTAAAACTGCATATAAATTAAATTGCTGAAAATTTCAGCATTTAGGTCCATTATAACTTAAAAACGGCAAAAAAAAACAGCGAAATTCTAATGGCATTCTACTGAAAGCATATATGGCCTTAGAAACCTTGACAAATAATCTGGATTTCTTGTTCAAAAAAGTAAGTTTGCCCTATTTTCTAGAAATGGTACACGCTGGCATGGCATCCATTATGAATATCAACTTCTATTTTGACCCAGGGTCAGGAACCATATACCGGTTAGGTATGAAAGCAATCAATCTACTCGATCTGAATTTAGAGTCAAGGAACAAAGATGTTAACAGGCAGACATAATCAACCTTGTTCTGTGACATTTTTGTAGGCATATAAACATGGTAAAAAAAATGTGGAAATCAATCAGCAAAACAAAGCTTTATATTGATAAAACCTGTAGTTTAAACATCTGACACAATGTGGCAGGTAAACAGATCTTTACCAAATATTTAAGATACATAATTAAGATATAAGAGACCATTTTCCAGAAATAATCACTTAGAATCAGATACATTAGCAGACAGTGAGACATAACAAGCATTATCTTTTAAAAAGTACATATCATGAAGTAAAGCTATATTTTAATGCTAATAAAATAAAACTTCACATCTTTCAACATATTTTGCAGCAATTAAGCATGCAAGCTAAAAAAAATTTTATATATAAAATCAGGAATTTAAGTACCTTCCCAAATCCAGACACTCTTATCTCTACTACAGGTTGCCAAGAGACTGCCACTTTTGGACCATGATACACTCTTCACTTCATTTTCATGCCCTTCTAAAGTTGCTAAACTTTCAAATTCACCTTCTTTACGACTCCATATACAAACAGTGCCATCAAAGCTTGCACTTGCCAGGTAATTTCCACAGGGCGACCATGCCACTGATCTAATTGTTCTCTGATGTCCTTCTGAAAGAACTGTTTTACAAACCCAGTTGTCTCCCTCTTTTCCCCAAATTTTTATGACCTTATCACCACCACAAGAGGCCAACAGTGTTCCTGTATGATTCCAAGAAACACACCAAGCTCTATCTTGATGACCATCCAATGAACAAACTTCTTGTAGTTTAGACATCCTGCAATAAAAGAGAGTTAATTATATGTATTGTTCAGTAAACTTAATGGCCATTGGGATGTGGATTAGCATGCCAGATTATGTATTCATCTGCATGTATGTAGTCATCTTGTAATTTGAAGAATAAATTGTCATTTCCTGGTTCAGTCAGATGCAGCTTCTGTCTGAGTAAATTTGCATCTTCGATAATCCCCTGCCTCCTCCATACATGTAGCTCACCTTATTGTCTGAAACTCATGACTAATAGATTTGCTACTATGCTTCCTCTCTGCTGATGGGGTTTCCAAGACTAATTCCAAGTCAACACTGCTACTAGACCCCAAGGGGAAGGGCCAAGATCCAACACTTATGGTAGTCAAAGAATCCACTGCCATCAAACGCTCCCATCAGTCTCACAAAAAGTGTTGGACTGTAGAGGTGTAATCAAATTCAAATAAAAATAAAGTTTACCAAAAGAATGCTTTTATATTTTTATGTCTGGTTTGTGGAAATACCTCTTCTTCTGACATAAATTTATGACAGAACAAATAAATAACAACAAAACTGTAAGACAAAATTTTTGCATTCTTTAAAACACTGAGATTTGTTTTATATGATGTCACCAACACACAGAGAACGACGCATGTCACCACTGCCACTGTATAAGTTGCTCGAAAAACGTCGTGAACCACAGGAACTTGTACAAATCGATTTGGTAGCAGGTCATTCCGTCCCCTAATCGATTTGGTAGCAGGTCATTCCGTCCCCTAATCGATTTGGTAGCTGGTCATTCCGTCCCCTAATCGATTTGGTAGCAGGTCATTCCGTCCCCTAATTGATTTGGTAGCAGGTCATTCCGTCCCCTAATCGATTTGGTAGCAGGTCATTCCGTCCCCTAATCGATTTGGTAGCAGGTCATTCCGTCCCCTAATCGATTTGGTAGCAGGTCATTCCGTCCCCTAATCGATTTGGTAGCAGGTCATTCCGTCCCCTAATCGATTTGTTCCCTGTTGATTCGTCCCCAGTAGATAATTATAGGTATAGTACTATATTGAATAAAGAATTTCTAAAACGAAACTATTAATTTGGACAAATTACGTAGATTAGTTACTTGATACGGTTTGAGTTATACATGAATACGTAAATCAGTTATTTAATGCATTATAAGTTATACATGAATACATAAATAAATTATTTAATAAAACATGATTATAAGTTTAACATGAACAAAAAAGTTTAAACTATGGTCACATAATCGCTTCATACTCGGCAATCTAAATAGTGAATTCCACTGTACAACCATACTTAAAAATATGAATTATCAATGTATTTTTTTTTTTATTTTACCTACCTTCTTTATTTATTTTACCTACCTTTGGTTTTACTGCAGCCAGATCGACCTGGGACGTATTGGGTTGGGGACGGATCATCTAGAAATCATCAAATACATGCATTCTCTTTAGAATGATACTATAACCCAGGGTCATTCGAAAGCCCATATAAATTTATTGATTTGTACTATATAAGTCCCTGCGAGGGTAGCAGGTTGTTCTGTCCCCAGGTCGATCCGGCTGCAGTCGATTCGTCCACTATTTCTTGGTCTATCCGTCCCCAGTAAATAATTATAAGTGTATTACTATATTTAATTTTATTTTAACTGTTTTTAAGTGGAAATTGAAAAAGAGATGATTAAAATTAGTTTAATAATTAAATAAACAAAATATGGTATGGTTTTTAATTATATTTAATTTTGTTGTAATTGATTTTAATTGAAAATTGTTAAAGTGTTAATTAAAATAAGTTTAATAATTAAATAAACAAAATATAGTGTTCTTATTAATTAAATGATGTTAACATTTTTGATCAGTGCACATAGGGATAATTACCCTTATATACTAGTAATTATATAAATTAAATAATTCAATTAATTTAATTACAATAAAAAGTGAAATAAAAAGAATATAAATTGTTACTTATAAATTATCAGCTTGTCATGCTTGTGACGTTATATATTTAAAAAATCAATCTGAGAAGCCGACAAGTGACAACAGCAAGTGAACTTTAAAAAACTTGTGTTTTTTATCATGTTCTTTATGTTCTTTTTATGATTTTTATTGTTATCAATATTAAATAAAATAAAGTAATAAAAACTTTATACTGTCTCTACTGTTTTATTACTAGCTATTATCTGACACATGTCAAATGTTGGTTACAAATTACACATGTCAAAAAGATCAATACTAAATAACAATTACAATTGACCCATTTCCAGTTTTACATGATTTATCTCCCTTTTTTCTTCCAGTTAAAAAAACTATGGCTATCATCACAAAAGAGTATGTTACTAAAATACAGATTTCAGGGAATTTTTTAGGATTTTGGGGGCTTTAGTCACTTTAGCGGATGAGTTGTATAAGCATCTTCTCAGAAGCATGCATTCATTGTACTGGTGAAATATCATAGTATAAAAAACTACATTCTTTCAATTGCAGTGTATAAATTTGTTTTAAAAAATGATTATAACAAAATGTTTATAAATTTTCAAAGAAGTTTAATTTTAAAACTTATTTAAAATACGTTTGTATATCAATCGGTTACAATTTTTCATTAAGGGCCGTTGTACTCTTCGTTTTCTAAGTGGTAAGCCATCGGTAATTAGATATATCTTGGATGTACACAAATGGCGCGTAATCCATTTGAAACCAGCAAAACATATGAAAAATGTGTTAAATACGCAAAATCTTTGCAATTTTTATTTGCAATACATATTTAATTAAAAGGTGGAAGTCTGTGCGCATCAGTACGATCTGCGACACTTTTGTTTGCGTATATTGACCAGGAGCACGACTTAATCATGTTAATCGGATTACCTGTAAAAACATCGATTCGGCAATTGACCCCTGCTGTTTAAAACTATCGAGGTGAAATAATTAAATTTCCTGTTAATTGGCTTTGGGGTCATAAATATGTCGTTTTACACTTGGTGGAATGAATTTGTAACGAAAAATGTTAATACTTGTTGGAAACCAGGTGACGAAATTGATTTCGAAATCTATCGTCAATTTTCAAATGATTTCGTCAATAACGAAAGTGGCGAGCGCTAAAAAATTCCCTGCAGATTTTGCATTGTTTTGTATTGTTTGTCTATGCCAATTAAATTTTCATCTAATTCACGTCTTTCCATATGCGCGCCACCTACCGGTAAACATGTTCGGTAACTCTAGTTTACATGTAAGACTGTAGCTGGTATACAAGCCATAACATAAATGTGTCACACTATACCTTCAATAAACAATTAATTGGCACCTACGTAGGTGAAACCCCCGTTAAATTAAACGGGGTATTAAAATATGTATCAGATATACAAACTTTGCAAACTTTTGTCGAATAAAAGTGTGCAGTTAAAAACTTTAAAATTTATACACAATAAGTGTTAACAATGAACTGTGGTTAATAAGTTTGTAATAAATTGTTAGAAAATTTTTTTTCCCACTGTGTGCCCCAAGGAAATTAATTACCTGTTCAGCGGATGCAAGATACTACATACACCTGGCTGCCGGTTAGATAAAGGTGATTTTTATTGTAGTGTCAACAAATATACATGCAATATAAATGACATAAATGTATATAATTACTAGTACATGTAATTATTATATGTCTCTGATGTGTGTGAGCATGGCTTTCAATACATATACCTATAATTAAAAAATGTCCCACTGAGAAGCTTCCTTTACAGGTGACTGGTGTTAATTGGGAAAGGTACACGTGCAATTTGTAATAATTACCATGGGAAAATGTGTTGCTTGTTTCGGATACGACCTTCCAGAGACATATAATTATATGTCTCTGGACCATTTAACCCACCTGTTTTAGGATAAGCTTTTCCAAATTGCAGTCGTAGGTTTAGGGAAAAATATCGAAAATAAAATAGCTTAAGATTATTTCGTTTTGTATTTTGTTGAAGGAAATTATTGCAACCCAGAAAGGTGCATCGTTTTATTGCAGTGATGCAGAGATGTATTAACACGTGATTTCAAGTCTATGAAGGAATGCTCCTCCCATAGTGAAGTTTTTCCTGCCACACCTATTGATTGGATTGTAATAGATGTGTTGCTTTTGATACACAGGGCCACCCACCTGTCAATTAAGTCAATCACATCAGGCATTCAAAAGAATGACAATTGACACTGAATACTTGCATTGTGCACGAATTTCCAGAAAATAATATTATTTGTCAAATGAACAATTGTGTCAACCCAAAAATAAAAACTGGAACGTCACAATACCGAGATCAAAATATGTTGCAAAACATTGTTTTTATGGTTTCAATGCATTGGAAATAAGTATTTTGTCACTGAAAGTTAGTGGTAAGCATATATTGCATGTGCGAGTCATACATGTAAATCGTGGTTACCCGCCCCTTTAAGGGAGGTAACACCACTTAATTCGCAATCGGCGAATTACCCTCACTAGTAGATGTTACTATAGCCATAGGCAACAGGTGAGTTTGATTGAATATTGGAACACTGATGTCACTGGTAAGCTTGTTTAATCAAGCTATAAAACAGCTGGGGTTCTACCTTAAATTAGAATCAGGTAAATGGGGTAATAAACATTGGTTAATTAAACGTACACGTAAAACCACACCGTATTCGCAAGCATAATCGGCGTAATTAAAAATACGACTTTTTTATATTTTACCTTCTTTATTTATTTTCCCTACCTTTGGTTTTACTGGGCTGGATGGACCTGGGGACGGAACGACCAGTGGACGAACCGACCTGGGACGTATCGACTTGGGGCGGATCGACTAGGGGACGGATTGGTTTGGGGACGGATCGTCTATAGAAATCCCTGCGAGTGAACGATAAGATGTGATATGCTCGCAGTTAAGTTGCGCCTATAATCATATTATACTTTCTTTTTCAATGTTCACATACGTGTAGCTGAAACTGTTCAAAAACGAGCACGGTAGAATTGGTTAAATAAATTGCTTATAATTGTTGTTCACTACCAGTACTTCTGACCATCTAATGGGCGCTGACATTTTGAAAGTAGTTCAAAAAATTACTACCCTAATATTTATAGCGATGTGGAAAAATAAGTAGAAAATTTAACAAATATAAAATAATTCTTTTAAAATATAATTATGAAGTAGTATCACTGATGTAACGACAAGACTATCAAACTTCAAAGCAATCAAAGTTGAGACTAATTAGTAGCGTACTGTTTGACCGGAAGAAACTGTCAGGCACTTCCTATCTCATTTGTTTTCCTAAATAGGACATTCTTGGGTGTGAACAACCATGGCTGCAAAAGCCAAGAAATTTATTGAAGAATGCAAAGATACAAAGAATAATGAACTTGAAATTGTTGATAAAGGTCTCACTACAATGGATATTCCCGGGCTTTGTACGTTTTATTTTGAACATGACTTCGCCATGGCTTGGTTCTACATTTGCATATTTTGTCTCGCATAACAGTACAGATACTTTGAATCATATCCACCAAATTTATGCAGTATTTATACTATCTCACTCCAGAACCTGAATACAGCAGCTATTTATCTATTTCATTCAACATCAAAATAATATTAACGTCAGTAGAGCATAAAAAAACCATGTTACTGCCAGGCTTGAACCCAGGGTATACAGATTACCAGCCAACCTGTCAACCAAGTGGTTAGCTCAGCTAATATTGACAGAAAAAATTTATGTATTGCAAAATGCAGATAAACAGTCAGTTGTACTAATCCCCTATGACATAGGTTTTTCGACCCGGTAAAAAATAAAATGATAACCTGATGAGTTTTTAAAATCATTATGCAGAAACTATGGCTTAATGTTATTATGAAAGAATTAAATGATATTCAAGGATATCATCATTTTTATGCAATATTCTTGTTATTAAAACCCAAGTTAAAAATCTCTTTATTTATCTGACGGTATTACCTGCTTTATTCAATTATGGGGGGGGAGGGGGGAGGGGAGAGAAACCCCTAATTTCTTACATGGGGAAATGACAGGGAACAAAGCTACCAAGAACTCACTGATCTTTGGAGCCAAACGACCCAGAACTTTATCATACCCATATTGACACCAAATCGTTTCGTCCTATCGTGGGAGTTTGACAGTTAGGTGTTACTATCATACAACAGAGATGCAGGTTTTGGCTAATAGAAACAAGTGTGCACTGATGTTAGGGTGAAACAATACTCCGAAGTACCGAAAATCCACGGTATTTTGGTGAATTTCCGTGTACGGTACACAATTGTCAATTTGCGATTCGGTACGCGTTCGGGACCAAACATCATTATTTTAGCCTTTTCCTTTGGAAATCTTCAATGCGAAGATACAAAAATCCGCCATAGCTATGGCTGAGGAAAACGTGATTGCGGATGGTAGTGCCGTGATTAAATTAAAAGTTACGCAGACAATCTATAGATCTCAATATGAATACGTTTCACAAAAATCAATGAATATGTATATAACGATCGAATGTATCGTATCGTATCGTAATTAATAGTATCGTTGAGAAATTCTACGATATGTATCGTATCGTTGAGCAACTGTATCGTTTCACCCCTAAATGATGCGTAAATTGGTTAAAATATCCAATCAACAAAGTCATGATTGATTGATTGGATGTCTGTTTTACATCCAGTGAGCAGTATTTCAGCTATATTTAGGACGTGAACAAGTTAACGAACAGTTAACAGAAAATTAGGGTAGGATGGGACACAGAGAACACAATTTAGACTGCCACTGGAAAAGTACGGAGTTTTGTGTGTGGAGAATTAAGCCTTTTGTAGCGGCTTCAATAAGCCTAATCTACAAAAGGGGTCTTTATCCTGCAAGCAGTGTGACACTCCCCAAACATGTTACCCACTACAGTTCACCGCCAGTCTTTCCGTATAATGACCTGACAACCTCCAATGACAGGCTCACCCCTATCCACCACCTGGGGACACGCTGGGCTGCTCTGTGGGTCAAGCATTAGGATCCCTCGCAGTATGATCTAAAAGCAAAGTCATGTACATTGGTTTTAGAAGCCTCTCTGCTTAGATTAAAATGTAACTCGACACGGGTGATTTCATAAATGACAAACTAAACTGAGGTGCAAATACTTATGACTTCCTTATATATAAAGAATATGAAATTACATTAAAATAATATACAATCACCACACCATTAAACATGACATATGAAAAACAATATTTAATATAAAAACCCAAGTTTAAAGTGGTTTTGTATTTGTCTATGGTTTACATGACAACTATAAGGTTATATACATAGATTATAAAGTATAGATTTAATGCATCAATTGTATTTAACGGTATGTTTGTACGTTTTAAATGAGAATAGAACATTTATCTTAATTCAAGTATAGCATTACTATAAGCTTTGTCTTTTTGTTTTATTGTTTAAATACTGAAGAAAGTATACAGTACTTTTATCACATCCTAATTACAGGGGAGATTATCAATAATGATGTACATGTATATAGTGTCTACAGGATAATAAACTAAGTAAAATGAAGAAATATGTTTATCTATCATGACAAAATACCACTGAAATATGACTTACCAATGTCCTCAGTAGATATAAACTGGTATCAACTAAGAGAAAGCCATATTTGTATGGAAACCAAAATGTCTTTAATAATATAGATAATGTAGATCAGGGGCTTGATCATCTAAAAAAGTAATGTCCCAAGTTGATACATGTACATCAGTACATGTATATTTGACTGCAGATGGCTACTTTTGTGTTAGTGTGCACATGGTACAGCTATGTACATACACTTGAAAGGTTGCGTAAGTTCGATTCTAACTTGGTTATGCACTTACTGTTACTGGTTTATCTGTGGCTAGTTTTTAATTTTGTTTTTTTCTTGTTTTTGTAGATGACCTGAAGCACCTTACAAGACTTACCTTGCCACATAATAAAATACCAGGTTGGTTTAAAGGACTGAAATGTAGAATTAGCATATGGTCTAAAATTCTAAATTGCAAACATAATATGTTAGTGAATTTGTAAAGAAAAGCCATTGTGGGTCTGATTTATGCCGTTCTGTACATATTTTTAAGCGCTTTATACATCTATAGCTTACTTGTAAGGTAAACCACAAATTTCAGTGTGACATGTGTGTCTGATTTTGTAAAGTTGCTATAATCAGTAGTAGAAATGTACCGGTAAGTTAATTTGCAGCTAGGGATTTGCGTAAATGTTTCTTACTTTTCTTCAAGTCTGATGTAATTTTCATGTCTTATTCCTCAGTACTTCAGCTATATTAAAGGTAAATAAACAAGTGGTTAATGATAAAATTTTGCTAGAAAACTGTCAGTTCTTGTTAGTTCAGTTTGAAGTCGAGCAAGTGCAAGTTTTGTGCAAAGTTAGACTAAAACCCACATGCAAAGTGATGCCACATTGGTTATCAAAAGAAGATAGGTCTGATTACCTGGACCACATGACCACTGAAAACAGTTTTTTATTTTATACTTAAATTTTGCAAAAATAGAGATAGAATTAGAGGTTATATATTGTTGTATTTTTCAGTTGTTCCTGATGTTATTACAGAGCTTGTTAATTTAGAACACTTGAATTTGTTTAACAATTACATCAAGGTTAGTGTAAACCTCAACAACATCATCTAGAAACTACATATGCTAAATATTGTCCTCAGTTTTTCCATTTCTGTCATTTATTTTTCGTTAATTTTTTGTACAGTCACAAGTTAAAAAACTGTGACATATATTATGGTACGAGTCAGTCAATATCTAATAGCTTTGATTGGTGGACCTACATATTGATCTGTCCATATCCAACTATATGGTCTCTGTGTCTGTTTAGAGTATCTACATATTGATCTGTCCATATCCAACTATATGGTCCCTGTGTCTGTTTAGAGGATCTACATATTGATCTGTCCATATCCAACTATATGGTCCCTGTGTCTGTTTAGAGGATCTACATATTGATCTGTCCATATCCAACTATATGGTCCCTGTGTCTGTTTAGAGGATCTTAATACTATATAAGTGGTTTTTTCGCATGGGGAAAATTAAGCGTTTTTGTAAAAAAAACTGTGAGTTTATTTTGGCGTACAATGTAATGTAACTTTCGTGGTCCGTAATCATGATGAATAACTCTATCATTGGTCTTACTATTTCGTGCGATTTTATTTTCGCATCACAACTTTTTTCCCGAATATAGCAAAAATTAAATCACTGAGAAAAAAACCAATTATATGGTATTGATCTGTTCATGTCCAACTTTATGGTCCCTGCTACAACATAAATTTAGGGATATTTCATTAAATTTTCATTTATGTAATGAGCTTGTGTAATATGTCAACTTAACAGTTTTCAAGATCTAAGTGCATGGTATTTTTTTACTTAATTATTTTTCACCATTGAGTAAACATTTTTTTGCCATTACAGGAACTGCCAACCACACTGTGTTCTCTGATGAAATTAAAGTTGCTGAATTTAGGGTGAGTTCTTGACTGCAAGAATTTAGGGCTGTATACACCAAGGCTATATACATGTATTCTGCATGTATACAAACTGTGATACCTACTGCAATGTAAAATGTTAAATATTAAATAATATGTCTTTACCCACCACAAACTTGTTAATCACCCTCTCTGTCTTTCTGTCCGTCTGTCCACATCCCTTGTAAGCACAACTCCTAAAACGCTTGATGAAATTTAATGAAACTTAGAATAAAGGAAGTATATTATATGTAGATGTGCATGAAGGATTTTTATTAACCTCTGATTTCATTAAGGGGAGATAATTGGACTTGTAAGCGAAGCGGGGTATCCCCTTGTGAGCATGCTCACAGTCCACACTTGTTTATTTTGTTTATGCATGTATAAAATCGGTAATTTATGATTTCACGGTCCAGCGACTACATTAAAGTTTTTGGGTTACGACAGTTCCTCTGTAAGCACGCATGGTAGGATGACAATATTTGGTATATAGGTTGCTGATGACTAGTATATGAATGTCTGGTAGGTGTCACCTGACCTTGACCTCAATTTCATGGTCCAGCGACTACGTTAAAGTTTTTGGGTTACGGCTGTTCCCCTGTAACCATGCATTGTAGGATGACAATATTTGGTACATAGGTTGCTGATGAATAGTACATGACTGTCTGGTAGGTGTCACCTGACCTTGACCTCAATTTCACAGTCCAGTGACTACGTTAAAGTTTTTATATTAGGACAGTTCCTCTGAAACTATGCATGGTATGGTGACAATATTTGGTATACAGGCCGCTGCTGATATTTAATGCTATTTACGTAATGCTTATGACGAAATTTATTTTCGTTACTGATGCGGAATGCAGGCGAGAGGTTTTTCTGTGTTCACACTTGTTTGGCTTTATCATAATGCTTGTGAGTAAATATAATTCATTAAAAACAAGAAGATGAGCTTTGTTAAACAAAAAAGTAAAATAAGTGTAGACATTCATAGGCATTGTACCATAGAAAGTTTAAAATAGAAATATCTACTGAAGTTGTCGTGTAGTGTACAAACAGAACTTTATGTTATTTAAAACCTTTTATTTTGGAAATACAAGTCATCACCTGCTGGTAATACTAAGATATGTTACTTAATAACTGTTTAAACTAAGATCTGTTTTGATTGTTTCAGAATGAATAAACTAACAGTGTTGCCAAGGGGATTTGGAGCATTTCCTGTGCTAGAAGTCTTAGACTTGACCTACAATAACCTTAGTGAAAGGTCACTACCAGGCAATTTCTTCTGTTTAAGTAAGTAAAAATGATGATGCAAGAAAGCCATTCAGCACATTTTGTTTGTTTGTTTGAAATTGTTTACACCATTTTCAGCAATTTTTAAAATATATCATGGTGTCCAGTTTTTATTGCTGTTGGATGTTGGAGTACTTGGAGAATACCCCTGGCCTGTGGTAGTAAAACTGGCAGTCCTTGTAAATTAAGATTGGAGTTGAGTACACCCTCCCCACAGTGAGACTAGAACCACAACTTCAGTGTTGACAGACCATGTGATCAGTGGTCGATGACTTACTACCTTAACCACTCGGCCACAAAGGCCCCAAAAATATTTTGTTGGTATGTGTATTTGTTGATTTTTTATACAAAGTAAATTGGTATTACAGTTATAGGTTGTGCCATTTTATTCAGGAGAAAGTTAGTAAATTTTATATTCTTGGTCTTATTTTATCATAAATACCTGCATTTTACAGTGCAAGTCTACAGGAGGAAATGCTAATAGACTATTATAGGCAACATAGGCTTATAATTTCACATGGCATAATTAGGGCCCCAATACTTTGTGGCAGACGTCTTATTGTGATCAGTCTGTCCGTCCTACCATCCATCCATCCTAAGCTAATGGTGCCTGAGCTATAATTTATTATCTTTTGAGGTAGGCTTTTAATATTTGGGATGTGTGTAGATAATATCAAGATGTGTCACATACCATGGTTGATGACCTTTGACCTTGACCTCAAGTTTAGTGGGGCCCACAGAGATGGATACCATCTTACTGGTATCTAGTTATTCTGTGTAGACTAATAATTCCACATGGCCTATAATTATTCTACATAGACTAATACTTCCAAATAATTTAGTTATTTCACATAGACTCATAAATCCACATGGACTTATATTATTCCACATAGATTCATAATTCCACATGGAATAATCGTTCCACATAAACTCATAATTTCACATGGATTGATTATTCTACATAGACTAATAATGGACCAATTACTCCACTTATTATTAAGAAAGAAGGTATCATGTTTAATGCCTAACAGCTTTACCACAGTGAGAACAAGACATGTTTTCTGTACATCTGGATAACACACTGCTTGGATGTTGTTTTTTACCTAGCTTACTGATATAACAGTCACACACAGCTTATTCTGATCTAATTTGACCTGACTTTGCTTTTTCTTAAAAACTATATGGGAAGTGTCAAAGCATTGTTTATCACACTCAGAAGGTACATGTTTTTGTTCTGTATTTATTAGTTAATTGAACACATGTGAATTTTTTTTAAATTTTAGTATTAATTGAATAAGTTTTTTATAGATACATTACGAGCCCTCTACCTTGGTGATAATGACTTTGAGGTATTACCTGATGAAATAGGAAAACTAAGGAATCTCCAAATAGTAAGTAGCCAGAACCTGGAAATGTGTAATGACATGAGTTACATTCAATAGTTGTCTGTTATCTACTCTACACTGGGGGTCTCTGTGGCAGAGTGGTTAAGGTAGTTGTCTGTTATCTACTTTACACTGGGGGTCTCTGTGGCAGAGTGGTTAGGTAGTTCTGCTATTGATGATGTCGTCTGTCAACACTGAGATTGCAGGTTCAAGTCTCACTACATTCAGGGTGCACTTAACTCTAATCTTAATTGACAAGGATTGCTGGTTTTTATACCGAAGGTTGGGGTTTTCTCTGGATACTTTGGCTTCCTCCCCAAAGCAAAACTGCAGCCATGATATTGCTGAAACAATATTAAAACAAACAATCTACTTTACACTGATAAAATAAATAGGTTATTAATTTTCACTAGAAAATTCAAAAGCAGTTAAAGAGAACTTGTTCAGTTCTTATCATTGTTTAATTTAGAACTTGAGTAAGATATGTCTTATTAATATTGTCTGATTTAGTGATATTCCCAGAAAATTAACTTTCTACATACACAAACAGCATTATTGTGGTATTTAATTTACCCAATTTGTGTATTACTCACTGTGAAATGCTGAATTCCTTCTTTAAGCTTGTAAAGCCATTTATAACTAATCAATAAGCCTAGCGGTCTATGTGGTTGTATCTGGTTACTGCCATGTTGGAATGGGGACTGTGAGTCAGGGCAAGGTGTTCCAACCATAATTCACAAGGACCAGGTTTACTGAAGAAGGTCAAAGGTTCTTACTAGGGTCTCCTTCTGTCCAAGAAAAACTAGATGCTTAAAAAATTGCCAAAAATGGACCTGCAACAAACATTCAGTTGTATATTTTTCTCTTACAGTTAGTTCTCAGAGACAATGATCTAATAGCCTTACCAAAAGATATTGGAGATATACCACGGTTACGAGAATTACACATTCAAGGCAACAGATTAACTGTTTTACCACCAGAAATAGGTAATTATATAGGAAGGTTGTGTATTTATTTTATATCACTTACGATTTATGTTTTGAAAAGTAATATAAACAATACTTCTATTTCCTTCAAGGAGCACTGTTACCCGGTTCATAGTTCTGTGGACTTTTACTTGGGTAATACTTCTTTCATCACATTGCCCTTGGTTTTCCATATTTGGAGATTAAGGCGTGTCCTATTAAAATTTATCAGTTATATTGACAGTATTTCATGGGATTTTCCATATTTGGAGATTTTTAGGAAATTCATGATCTCTTTATTTTGACTTTTACATACCATAATATTTTAATTATCTGATTATTTACTTTATTCAGCATATAAACATTTATTGAGCAGCATCTCTGTATGTAATGAGATTTTTTTTGTCTTTCAAGACTTTACTACTTTATTCTACTATAGTGTTTCAAGCCAAATAAATTGCTTTATCATTATCTGGAATTCAATAAATGTATATAATCAGCCTTATAGTATATGTAAAAAATTTTTAAGGAAATATAATTTGTAAAAAAGCATTAAAATGTCTGACCTCGAGCAAGTAGAAAATGTGATAAAATAATTATTGTGATGAAGAGGCTCATCATTTTTACTTTAAAAAAAAGGAACAAAACTGTTAACTTTGTTACCAGTCAATCAATGGCACCTAGGAGGGGCTGCCTAAAACAGATGGTCCTCATTTGTATATTGCAGTAATTTGTCATTAATAGCAGCTTTGAAGTCCTTTTTACATATTTGGTCGCTACCTGCAGGTTTATCTGGATATGCTGTCATAACAGTTGATATAAACCTTTGTCTTTTGTTGTTTATTTTTTTAGGAAATCTTGATCTTGTGGGATCAAAGCAGGTTTTCAGGGGAGAAAATAATCCCTGGGTAACACCAATAGCTGAGCAGTATCAACTCGGTGTGTCACATGTTTTTGATTACATCAGAACTGAAACCTATAGATAGTAAGTATGAATATACTTATCTGTATTACAAGAGGTGACTAGAATGAAACTCTTAGCAAGTGTATGCATTTTGCCAAAACAGTTTGGCACATATATTATTAGGGCCATACCACTTTGTGGCAGACGTCCTACAGTGATCAGTCTGTCCGTCTGTCTTTCTAAACTAATCATGTCAGAGAACTTGTTTATCTTTTGAGGTAGGCTTTTGATATTTGGTATGTGGGTAGATAAAAACAAGATGATGTTTCCTATACCATGGTTGATAACATTTGACCTTGATCTCAAGGTCAGTGGCGCCCACAGTGATGGATACCATCTCACTGATATCTAGTTATATACTAGTATTTTCTTATGTCTTTTATTTGAAGAATTTTCCAATTTGCTTCCCTCAGAACACAGAGCATTTGCAACAAGAACAATATTTAAAGTTGGAATATATATTTTAATAAACATGCCTATTTAC
This sequence comes from Limnoperna fortunei, assembly GCA_944474755.1. Taxonomy (NCBI): domain Eukaryota; kingdom Metazoa; phylum Mollusca; class Bivalvia; order Mytilida; family Modiolidae; genus Limnoperna; species Limnoperna fortunei. The sequence continues at coordinate 87,711,086 of OX104114.1, read as the reverse complement.
ATTATAAATTCATATTTCAAATAATAGGACTGTGTCTTAAACATGCAACATTATAGCTTGAACAAATATTTCTACAATAAAAGTAGGAATTCTTATAAACTTCTTTGTTTGATATTGAAAATAAAAGTAATTATAGTAATCCAGATGCATATTTTAAATTTATCATATTATGCAGTACCCATTTACATGTGCAAGTTTATCATCAAAGGTTGTAGAATAGTTGATCCATATATATCTATGTAGCTTAGTACCTTGATAGTGTGGTCTGTGAACACTTGGGTTGGGGGTTTGAGTCTCACTGCCCACAATGTGTACTTGACTCCAATCTTAATTGACAAGGATTGTCAGTTTTCCTACCGAAGCTCAGGGGGTTTTCTTCATGTACTCCGGCTTCAACCCCAATAAGAACTGGACGCCACGATACAGCTGAAAATGACATTAAACACCATACACAAAATTAACCTAGATACAAGTAGGGCATTTATCTCTCTTTTTTTTCCAAGAAATGGTCAATTCTTAATTTGCTGGGATAAGTTGATCAGTTACAGCAACAGGTGCTTGTTTCATGTAGGTCTTTGTTCTCGCATAGTATCCTTGTCTATTCCCCTTATAAAAATGATGGCCATGATATAGCTGAAAATGACACAAAACACCCCCACTCAGACAACAAACAAACCCAAGGTTTTTCTTAAGTTCCTTCGTAATAACTGTGTAACTTCACTAACTGCTTGATGTAGCCTTAAATCGCAGAAAGTGTCAATATAAAATACATTGATTGATGTGTGCTGTTCGTTTACAGTTTGTATGGACGACACATAGCAGCAGATGCACCACCCCCACCAAAGACTGCAGATAAATCAAAGAAAATCAGTCGATCAGCATAAGCTAACAATAAACGTTGACAAAGAATACTCACTGCCATTTATATCCATATTTTTAGCAAATCATTTACATAAAATATTCATACAATTACAAGATCTGCTAAAGTTTATTTACAGCTTACTGCATTATGATTATCATGTGCTAAGAAAAAGGACATTTTGCAAATGTATTATTGTGTTACAGATAATTTCTAAAAGACATAAAATTAATAATGATAGAACAAGTTTGTGCATCAATAACTTCCATATAAAGGGTATCTATAACAAAAAGAAATTCCTGAAAATTCTACATATAATTAGTATTGGTTCTAAAGGGTTTCAAATGTGGAGTACATCATATTACAATAAATGAATTGTAGAAGAATACTGATTTTTGATTGGCTGGAAAATATATTTTCTATCAGAGGATGGAAACAACTCGTTGTCATGGAGACACTCACCCTTTTACATCGGATATTACTCGAAAATGTCAAATAAGTATTAACTACAAAAATGTTTTCTCCATCAAGGGATAACAAAGTTTCTGTTGTGCACATTTAATATTCTACGGGGATTATACTATGTGCAAAATGGAAATTATGCATCCCTCAATAAAGACAATAGTTTTTGTAGTTAATCCTTAAATGAATTAATATGTGAAGAAATAGTTTTAGCATAATTTTACTTACATTTTAGATAATACAGGATTTAGTAATGTTTTAATGTTGGATGCATTATGTAAATACTGTAATAAACCTTTTTTTAAAATGTCTGTTGGACATCTAGTCTACCACGACTAGAGATCCAGTAATTACAATATATGGTGCTATGTAATATATATAGAACATTTTTCTATGCAGTTGTCTTGTATATGATGTAAACAATAGATTAATGCTTATACTCTTCTGAAATATTTCTTCTCAATAAAATTTTTTATTAATGTGAGCATTATAAAGACTATAAACCAAAATGAAACTGAAATTTTATTTTGAATTTGTGTAGCTTTAACTGGTGTAAGTATGTGCATATACATTATTATATAGACAGAAATCACGGTAAATCACATGTGAAAATTATCGTTTATTTTCACTCTCTGGTTTTTTTCCTGCCATTTTTCTGTACTTTACAGATATTCATCTGCCGTTCATAAAATTTAGGATTGAGCAATAAAATTTTACAAAAACAATTTTGATCTATAAAATAAATAGGATAATCAATTGGGCATAGTGAATATCCAAAATATGATCACTCGTGGAACAAAAAGCATCAGATTAAACTCGTGCGCGGAACAAGTTCCGCAGATTTCGTTTAATCAGATGCGTTTTGCGGCACTCGTGATCATATTTTGGATATTCCCTCCTCCCAATTAATTATCCTATAATTACATGACTTTTTTCAATAGATGTTTTCTGAGTTACTTTTTTTAATGTCTAAGTTCAAACTATTCTTAAAATTGATGTATTTAGGGGTTAACAGATGTGAACTTGCTACAAATTTTGAATTAAAACTGTAAATTTCCTTTGAAAATCTTTCATCACAAATAACAAAACTATAAGACCTGTATGTTCTGCTCTTGGTATAGCTCTAGTAACTCTAAATTTGTTTTTTTTTAAACAACAAAAAGGTTTTTTTCTGATCAAATTTGATGTACTAATCTCTGAATGTAAAAACAAAATTGTGAATACACTGTATTGTAAATGATTACATCAGGTAAACAAAAGCATTATGTTTGGTGTAGCATTCTGGGAAATGCATTCTTGTAATAAAGTTTAAACATATTGTACATGTATATTACACATATAAATGAATGGATTTTTGTCACATTTTTAAAATTTCAATATTTGTCAGTTTTTTTAATAAGGAAAAAACCACTTTTGAAATAAATGTATAAGAAATATATAAGTTTCATTGCAACTTAGGGACCAACTATTTTCTCAACTTGAAAGATAGGTGGGTGTCTGGCATTAAAAAAATTCTGTCCTTTTTTTATTCTTTAAAAATGTATGCATCTTCTAACAAGACAAAAAGTTTTGTGTATTAGCTTAAAAAATCTGATGCCAACCCACACCTCCCAGAAACGAAAATTGTAGGTCCCCATAGCAACAAACTAACCAAGAAAGTTTGACAGATAGTAATTTTCTGAAACTGCAACATTTGACAGATAGATTTTGTTATAGACTTTACATACAATGTTGATTAAATATGTATGTTGTTGTAAGAATATATTGTTATGAAGTCATATATTTATTGCTTGCAAATATTATATAGTTATGTTAGGGATTTATTAATAAATGTGTCAATTTATTTTAATTAGCTGATAATATATCTCATGTCAGAATGACTGAACTACACATGTATTAAAATAGCAGGAAATCCTTCCAGTAAAAGGGTATTGATCATTTGACAAAACTTGAAAATCCTCAAGTTTTGGTCAATGATCAAGGACCTCTTTTAGAGCCCAAAAAATAGAGCAAAGTGTGTAATAATCGTTAGAATTTGTAACTTCAATTCCATAATACAAGTAAATTTTTCAAGCCCAGTGACCTGGTTTTCATATGCCTGAATTAAGTTGCCTGGGTACTGTATAGATGTGATCAAGTATACATCAAGTAAAAATGTCATCAATTGAAGAATGAATAAAATGAATTGCATTTAGGTCCCCAAACTGTTTATCATGATATAATTAATTTGACTTTAAACTCCTATAAACCAATCGTATATATCTACAAGCGAAGGTGACCACTGAAGCCACTATATATACTGAACCAATCTGATATAAGGTAATAACAAGTTCTGGTTGGTCAGCTTATATCGGATTCAGTTAGACTTTCATACAGACATTGACAAGTCAGGGTTGGTTAGCAAATATCCCATTAAACTAGACTTTCATATGGCACTGACTTGTCATGATTGGTCAGATTATATCAGATTCAACTAGACTCTCATAAGGCTTGACCAATCATAGTTGGTCATCAGATATGGTTTTCAACTAGACTTTCAGACTGTAGTGTGTGACCTGTTTGGAGATAGCCATGCTACTCCTTTTGAAGATTTCTAAAAAATTGTATAGGCTAAATTCTCTGTCCCTACCCAAAACTCCATACTTTTTTAGTGGCGGATCTGAGTGTTCCATCCCAGCCCTGAATATAGCTGAAATACTGCTCTGTGGAACTAAAGCAAACATCTAATCAAATCAATCTTATATCATATTCAACTAGACTGTCATACCGGAACGACAAGTCATGGTGGTCATCTTATATTATATTATATTGAATCATCCTTTCATTAGGCACTGTCAGATATATCGGATTCAACTAGATTTTCATCAGGAACTGACAAGTCACAGTTGTCAGCTAATATTGTATTCAATTATCTTTTCATAAGGACACTGACAAATCAGGGTTGCGTGGTCAGACGAGTCGGGATTGATCAGCTAGTATCCTATTTAATTATACCTTCAAGTTCCAATAGACACTGATAAGTCAGGATAGGTCAGCTTATCGGATTCATACAGACACACAGATTCTAATCTTCTTTACACTATACATTGGCATATATTACAGATACCCAACTGATATCTGTTAATAATACAGGGGACGTTGATGGCAGGCTGGTTAAGGTAGTTTGTCATTTGCTAATGGCGACGTCTCCATCACCTCTGAGGTGGCAGATTCAAGTTTCACTTCAGGCAGTGTGCTTGACTTTAACAAGGATTGTCAGTTTTCCTACCAAAGGTACTCTGGCTTCCTCCCCCAATAAAAATTAGATGCCATGACAAAACTGAAAACAAAAAAATAAGCCAGGAAACTTAATCAAATCCTTACACATATCGAAGATCATACCAACATGAGAATCCATTGATCAGACTGTCATCTGGTGTACTCGTAATAAACCAGACCACACACTACCGGACTTGTCAATTTTTTGACACATATGACTATTACATTGTACTTACATCAGGGATCATTATGATTAACACCACGCACTACCAGACTTGTCAATTTTTTTACACATATGACTATTACTTACATCAGAGATCATCATGATTAACACCACGCACTACCAGACTTGTCAATTTTTTGACACATATGACTATTACTTACATCAGGGATCATCATGATTAACATTAAAAGTCATCAAAAATAAGCCTAACAGCTAGTCTGCACACGTTGGGAAATAATAAGTTTTTGCATACATGGGAAAGATGTGGAAATTTTCCAGGAGTGATGGAAATTTTGTGTTTTTTTGTGAGAAGAGCACAGTAGAATTAGCGAAAAGACATTTAAACAAGTGTGGACACAGAAAAACGTCTCCCCTGCATTTCGCATTAGTAACAAATTTCGTCATAAGCATTCCTAAAAAGCATTAAATATCAGCAGTGGCCTGTATACCAAATATTGTCAACATACCATTCATAGTAACAGACAGTCATGTACTATTCATCAGCAACCTATATACCAAATATTGTCATCCTACCATGCATAGTTACAAACTGCTGTAACCTAAAACTTTAACGTAGTCGATGGACCTTGAAATTGAGGTCAAGGTCAGGTTACGCCTACCAGACAGTCATGTACTAGTCATCAGCAACCTATATACCAAATATTGTCATCCTACCATGCATTATAACAGAAGAACTGCAGTAAACCAAAAACATTAACGTAGTCGCTGGACCGTGAAATTGAGGTCAAGGTCAGGTGACAGGTGACTGACTGGCAAGTACTTATCATAAGCTAAATCTGTACCAAATTTGATGGACCTAGGGCTTGGGGTTACAAATATTTGAAGCAAGATGTCAAGTGTTTACACCACCGCCGCCGGATTCCCATACATATGTCTCGCCTCCAGCGACTATCATCGCAGGGGAGACAAAAAAAAACAGCCTGTAATGCTCATCTGACTTCCCAAAACAACTTTTCTTTCAAATTTTAATATTAAATGTGAAGGTTTGTTTGAATGATGTTTAACAGCCCTTTCAGAAATTTTTCAGCTATATTGTGGCATCTAGTTTTTATTGGGAGAGGAAGCTGGAGTACTCTAAGAAAACTCCGACCTTTGGAAAAGCGAGACCATTTCTGAAAGATGCTTTTCTATGTTGCCATGCTGAATTTCAAATCAGCAGCAAACACAAAATTATAAGAAATCTATCTTGGCTTTATTCTGCATGATTTGGTTTTCATGTGCAGGACAGTTTTTGAGAAGCTGATCGTATGTTTTTTCCATAGGGTCCTACATGTATTTTAAGTCTGCCAATGGTGGCCATCTTGGATTTTGGATCGCCAAAACACTCAAACTTCGAGTACTATCTAAGGTACATTTCTGCAATATTTCAAATCAATCTGCGAAGCCGTTTGTCAAAAAATTATTTTTGAAATTCAGCCAATCAGAATGCATCAATGGCCCTGGCAACGATGTTAAATAGTTTATCAGCACTAAAAACTCAAACTTTGTTAAGAACCACCCAATGCACATTCATGCCAAGTTTCCTGCAAATTGGCCAAGTGGTTTTGGAAAAGAAAATGGATACATGAAAAGTTTATGGCACCACCTACAAAAAGTGATGAGAATAGCTCTTATATGGGTCAGGTGACTCTTGATTTGAAGGACAAAATAAGTACAGATGAGTGCTCATGGGCTCATCTGTACTCTGTTATCTCAAACTAAATTCTGCCATTTATGGAAGATTCATAAATCCAATAAGAACGAAGAATCATACTCTCACCTTTTTTTTTTTTGATTTAAAAAAAAAATAAATATATGATCAGCAATGTACAATCCTGATACAGCATCACATTTTTTGTCTGTTTAGATTTCAAGATCACTCATTATTGAGACTTATTGATAATTATTGTCTTTGTTTAATTACCAGCTGTGAGTTTAATTGAAATTGACATTTGTGTTTCTGTTCAGCGTTGAAAACATTGATAACCATGAATAGTGTGTTGCATCTTGGGAAAGTGTTGTGTATGTAAATTATGTACGATATATGGTCATTCTTTTTATGGAATGTTTGTTGTATCATGCAAATTACCGGTAGCATGATTTTACAAAACCTAGGTCACAACAATCTATATATGGTAAAATGGCAAAATGACTTGGCACATCAAGGCAGCAATACACAGTATTATTAAAGATGAAAACTTAATTACTTTGAAACAGATCTTTGGTGGGTATTTGGCAATGTCTGCAGATATAATAATGTAAAATAGATGTAAAATCATGTTTTATTTTCGTATAAATAGATTGAAGTTTGAATTTGTTATTTGCTCAATTACGAGTAATTGGACTAAATTTTGCTGTTTATCCAACAAATCAACAATCTAAATTTGTATTGTAACAGAAGCCTAAAATGTAATAGAAATCAGACACTGGATTGGTCTTGTTATTCAAGTCACAAATGACATCTGGGAAAACTACATTATTTTCTGTTGACCTGTTATACAAAATAAAGATCAACCAAACATTTACACGGTTATTGTCATATGACTAAAAATAATATAATGTATTATTTCTAGTGAATTAGCTTTACTTACAAATATTTCAGACCATGCAAAGCATATGTTAATAAATTTATTAACAGTATAGTTTTACAGTTATACCAAGTTGAAAACGAACTTGAAAATCATAATTGTTATGAGCTTGGCCAATCCAATGGGATTTTGAAATTAAAATGGTAATCTTGGTTTTACAATCATATTAGATGAGCTTATGATAAAGGATCATCTGACTATGACCCCTATTGCAGTTTACCCAAGGGTTAGCTTGTGATCTCACTGTCCTCTATTACAAGGAAAGGAGAAAAGACATCTGTAATAACACCAAGCAAAAAAAAAAAAATTAAAAGAAACAATTCACAGGAACAGTTCAGAAAATGAAACAAAGAAAGTTGATATTGTTTTTAAAACAATCTAATTCTGCCAATTATCAAAGTACACTTTTCCTGATCTTCTCTTTGAGATATGTCTTCTTGGAGTCAGCTGGGCCAGCACTTACCCATTCATTGTTTGGAATCTGAAAAAAGATTATAAACCAAGACTTTAATCATTGTCACTTGTAATAATGTCATTACACCAGATGGCACTCTATTGAAGGAATATATAGCTTGACTGGTTTAATCATGCCTGGGGAATTTCAATAGTATTGACTTAATGTTTAGTACGTAAAAACACCCCAGTAGTTTCTGGTGGATACTGTAGGTTTGTGTTGGAGCAGAGAATTTGATAGGTAGTTCTCACATATTGTAATTTCTCTCTTCTACAGTATTCTGCTTTTAAACATCAGACAATGACTTGCACCGACAAATTTGAACCATCTAAACACCATCATGGTTTAGCTGTTTTTGAATTAGGGCGACATGTACAAGTTAAGAAGATGCCCTGTTTACAGACCTAGATACCTTTCAACAACTGAATTATATATCTTCAACATTTTTGAGGCTGTATTAAATGTCATATTGTTTGCATTTGATAATATTCTTCAAAATTTATCAACTCTTAAGCCTAAAAAGTATGTTATACATTCATATTATAAATTAAATTCAATGTTGAGAATAAAGGGTGCAGCTACAGGGAAAATTTCTATTTTTAAAATTTGGTAAAAAGATGAAGATACCTTTTTCTTATTTATTAAAGTTTGTTTAAAATGAAACCATGAAAGTAATTTCTATCATATATTTAATTGCCATTTATGTAAAATGAAGTAAGAAATCATTTTCAAAGCAATATTGTGAACTTAAATAATTATCTAATTTTTTTTGCAAAAAACTCCCACATATTCAATCATCAGTTTTTTTTCCTAAAACATTTTCACAATATCAGACATAAAAATGTTTGACTCCTGATCTACTTTACAACTTTATGAAAGTCAACATGTAAACTACAGTAGAAAGCTACAGTTTTTAAATTATTTTACATCTAAGACAAGTACTTACTGTGACTACACGGTATCCAAGATGACCTAAATTTCTTATATCTAGAGCAACATTTCCTTTTATCCAATTATCAGGATAAATTAGATTATGGAAACCTACAATCAACAAGGCAACTCTACAAAGAAAAAACAATTAGTAGTTTTAACTAAAATATTCCCACACCTGTCGAAAGATAAGCCTACATAAATCTCCAGATCCAAAATAATATCCATAATTTGTAACTCTATGCTTAGGATAGGACAAACTGTCAAACAAGCTTATGCTTTCATTGATGGCTGCCATTAGATACCCAACAATATCAAACACATTTTTTGACTCATTGAAAAAATTAACAAAAGTTCATCTTTAATGGTATGGTATCAAACAAGAAGAAAGGTCCCGAAAAGCTGAAAAATTTAGATGTATCAAGCAGCAGATGACAAAAGCTAACAAATTAAATGTATCAAGCAGCAGATGATCTATTTCCTGAGGCTAATCTTTAACACAAATATCTATATCAATACTTGAAAATATTTATTTCAAAAAGAATAAATAAACAAAGATAGTATTATTTTATTACCACCATTACTGGTGTGTGACCCTCCTTAAACAAGGCTTGCCTGACAGTGACCTGTTGTTAATTGTGAGAGAAAACATTGGGTCACACTCCTACAACAGTGGTAATTGTATTATTATAACAAATATTTTTTTTGTGGACAGACACCAGGTGGTAAAGAACATTTAGTTTTGTGTGGGTGCTATAGCAGACCACATGAAACCTTTCCTGAGTATAAGCTGGTGTTGGTCAGGGTATTTAAACTTTTGGAAGATGAACTGTCCCATTGTTTGAATACAATACCTATTGTTCTCTCTGCAGTTTATTCAGTGGGTACTTTAAATCTGACAAGGAAAAGTCAATCACTCATTGATTAATTTTCCTATGCCAAAAGGTAAACTCCCCAATGGTGAAAATACATGAAACTTCACTGATTGTAGGGGGAATTGTTGTGCAATGCTGAACTATATTATATGCCATATTTATCATTAATATCATTTAGGACAAAAATGTCTATTGCTGAATTTTCTCAAAATTTTGCAATCTATTTAAGGATTGTTTTCAATTGCTGGTTAGATTATTGGATATAAACGACTTTGGGTCGATTTACGCTGAATAAACCGCGAAGCGCTTTATGTTGCAGCGTAAATCGATCCAAAGTCGTTTATATCCAATAATCTAACCAACAATTGAAAACAAACCTTATATTTTAAATTCTATAGTAAAAATGAAGTAACAAGAACAATATTTTACAAGTAATCAAATAATATTTGCAATTCACAATTTTAGTGTCGTCACTTGTTGTTTGCGGAAGAATTCATGTATTGTCAACGTCATCAATACATCTTATTATGACGTCATAATCAGTCACGTGCTGAAATACCAAGTTAGGTTATACGAAATAACCAACTTTGCCTATGTATTGAGCATTTAAGCGAAATTAAAATATTTTGCTATGTTTTCATTTACTAGCAACATGTTTTAATGTCCAAAAAAAATGTGTGTTGTCCAATTCCAATTTAATTCTATTTCTAGTTTTTATTCAAACCAATTATGTTATTTAAGGATTGTTTTCAATTGCTAGTTAGATTATTGGATATAAACGACTTTGGGTCGATTTACGCTGAATAAGCCGCGAAGCGGTTTATGTTGCAGCGTAAATCGATCCAAAGTCGTTTATATCCAATAATCTAACCAACAATTGAAAACAAACCTTATATTTTAAATTCTATAGTAAAAATGAAGTAACAAGAACAATATTTTACAAGTAATCAAATAATATTTGCAATTCACAATTTTAGTGTCGTCACTTGTTGTTTGCGGAAGAATTCATGTATAGCCAACGTCATCAATACATCTTATTATGACGCCACAATCAGTCACGTGCTGAAAAGGCAAGTTAGGTTATACGAAATAACCAACTTTGCTCATGTATTGAGTATTTAAACGAAATTAAAATATTAAAATTTGTATTTAAAACATTTTGGTTTGACCAACTAGTTCATGTACTTAATAATGTTTATATTTGGGGAGATCATGGGCTTGTTGATGTTCTAAATTTTATGTGTCATTATGTGAGGAACTGCCCCCGTAGATTTGTGAAAAAATCTGAAAATGACAATAACTTTTTTTATTCTTTTTTTCAGACATTGAATTCTTAATAGTAAAATTAGTAACAATAGCTGAAAATTGACACTAAAAAAGGGAGATAATTTTAATGAATATATCAAGTGTTTAAAAATGTTCTCCGATTTTTCATGAGTTATTCCATCATCAGCAAATTGCAGTTCCTGTGTGATCAAAAGTACAATCGCTGTTTGATCTCAATATCTGTTTCATTATATGAAAGCAGTATTCACATGTATTAAGTTGTGGGTGGTACAGTGGTTGATATATCAGGGTAACTGCTGGTCTTAGCAAATAAGGTAAGAGTGTTTATTATATGTGAGTGATGGAAGGCACAGTTATCCATAATAATTGTGTCACCAGGTACAAACAGAGGTTGCTGTCCATGTGCTAGTCTATCATTGTTGATATCAATAGCCTAAGCAAAAAAAATTAAAAGCTCCAAACTGTTATATGGACCATCAATAACATTAAAATAGTCTACACCAAATCCTGAATGTAACAGATTAACTGTATAGTTAGCATTTGAAGCATATCTTTGTAATTCAAATGCTCTAGAACCTTTGACTGATCTGCCATAAACTGATCAAAAGTGAAATCGCTGTTTGATCTCAATATCTGTTTCATTATATGAAAGCAGTATTCACATGTATTAAGTTGTGGGTGGTACAGTGGTTGATATATCAGGGTAACTGCTGGTCTTAGCAAATAAGGTAAGAGTGTTTATTATATGTGAGTGATGGAAGGCACAGTTATCCATAATAATTGTGTCACCAGGTACAAACAGAGGTTGCTGTCCATGTGCTAGTCTATCATTGTTGATATCAATAGCCTAAGCAAAAAAAATTAAAAGCTCCAAACTGTTATATGGACCATCAATAACATTAAAATAGTCTACACCAAATCCTGAATGTAACAGATTAACTGTATAATTAGCATTTGAAGCATATCTTTGTAATTCAAATGCTCTAGAACCTTTGACTGATCTGCCATAATCCCTATTCCCAGTAGTCTTTATAACACCACTTTCATCAAAAAAATTTAAGGAACTTGGGTTTTTAATGCTTATAAATTCTACAAATTCATCAAATTGCAGATGGATATCATCTTTTTGAGTTTCTACAGGTAAAGTGACACATTTTTTGTATGAATACCAGCTTATACTGCATATACTGTTCAAATAAAATATGGTTTTCTTCAGAATTCATTGACATCAAATTGTTACAACAATTATATATTTGGTCACCATTAATAATAATACAATTAAGTTTAGGCATATATATTTTCATATGGAGTTTAGTTTTTTCCGTATGAAAATTAATCAATCAATGATTGACTTCTCCTTGTCAGATTTAAAGTACCCACTGAATAAACTACTGAGAGAACAAAAGGGTATTGTATTCAAACAAAGGGACAGTTCATCTTCCAAAAGTTTAAATACCCTGACCAACACCAGCTTATACTCAGGAAAGGTTTCATGTGGTCCGCTATAAAAACCAACATTAATCAATACATTTTGCTCATTAAAGCTGTGTCGATGAAACAATGTTAAAAGAAATGAAGGAACTTTGGCAATCAAGGTTAAAAAATGCTTTTTTTTTTTGTAATCTTTAAATGAATGTCCATTATGCTAAATCAAATGAAGTTACTATAATTAGAAACTTGGAGGATTACCACTGAATTTCCATACAGTAGTCCCCACTATGTGACCAGTTATATCTTGTGACAGTGATTATGTGTTCTTCAATCTGAGATAAGAAAGTAGAATCTTCCAAAAATCAGAGGAGATATTTAGCTTATTGTTATGGAGTATGGAACGAAGTAATGTGAACTCTGCTCCTCAGATTGATCAAAAGTTCAACACTAGAAAAATTTTGAGCATTGCTAACTAATTGGTAACCTCCCCGTTTCCCTTATGTCAATGAAATAGTGTATGAGGAGTTGTCCATAAGAGAAAGTGCAAAGGATGGATGGAAAAACAGATGGATGGACAACACCCCCATTACTATATATTCCCTGCTAAAGTGGGGGTATAAAAAAGGAAATGATAAAAAGCCAGAGCCTGTATTGCTCACCTGATTTATATATACCATGGAGATGGCATTCAACAAAGTCCTGTAATGTGAACCAATTTCAATTTCTGACTGGCAATATGGCTTCAATCATGGCTTGTATTTTTTTAAAAGAGACCATATGAACTTCTTCCTTAAGGGTCCCAAGTTCTTAATGGCAGCCATTTTGAATTTCTGATTTACACAGAAAAAAATTGAATCAAATAAATTGTGATTATAAATTTTTATTATATTCACTGGTTTCAGAAAAGACGCTTTTTTCAAATTTTCAAAGTCCTGCAGTGGATATTATCAGAATTAAAAAACTTTTTACAGGACTATCCAATAACCATTCACATTCGGCTTCAACCAGATTTGCATTTTTTTTTAGAAGTCATTCAAACATGTTTTCCATGGGGCCTATAATAAACTAAGTCCTGCTGCCATTTTTAATTTCTGATTAGCATAAAAAACATCAGATTTATAGGGGACTATTTAATGAATACTGGTGATAAGTTTTGTTTCATTTGGTTAACTGGTTTCTGAGGATAACCATATTAAAACCTTTTCCCATGTTAAACTAAGCAATTGTAACTAAGATACTAGTAAGGTTTTCTCCCAAGACCACTTCAAGAGGCTTTCATAAATACTATATAAAGTACTTATCTATAAACATTGGCTGGATCACTGTCTGCCTTCTTGTAGTCTATATAAAGTACTTATCTATAAACATTGGCTGGATCACTGTCTGCCTTCTTGTAGTCTATATAAAGTACTTATCTATAAACATTGGCTGGATCACTGTCTGCCTTCTTGTAGTCTATATAAAGTACTTATCTATAAACATTGGCTGGATCACTGTCTGCCTTCTTGTAGTCTATATAAAGTACTTACCTATAAACATTGGCTGGATCACTGTCTGCCTTCTTGTAGTCTATATAAAGTACTTACCTATAAACATTGGCTGGATCACTGTCTGCCTTCTTGTAGTCTATATAAAGTACTTACCTATAAACATTGGCTGGATCACTGTCTGCCTTCTTGTAGTCTATATAAAGTACTTACCTATAAACATTGGCTGGATCACTGTCTGCCTTCTTGTAGTCTATATAAAGTACTTATCTATAAACATTGGCTGGATCACTGTCTGCCTTCTTGTAGTCTATATAAAGTACTTACCTATAAACATTGGCTGGATCACTGTCTGCCTTCTTGTAGTCTATATAAAGTACTTACCTATAAACATTGGCTGGATCACTGTCTGCCTTCTCGTAGTCTATATAAAGTACTTACCTTATAAACATTGGCTGGATCACTGTCTGCCTTCTTGTAGTCTAAATAAAGTACTTACCTATAAACATTGGCTGGATCACTGTCTGCCTTCTTGTAGTCTATATAAAGTACTTACCTATAAACATTGGCTGGATCACTGTCTGCCTTCTTGTAGTCTATATAAAGTACTTAACTATAAACATTGGCTGGATCACTGTCTGCCTTCTTGTAGTCTATATAAAGTACTTAACTATAAACATTGGCTGGATCACTGTCTGCCTTCTTGTAGTCTATATAAAGTACTTACCTATAAACATTGGCTGGATCACTGTCTGCCTTCTTGTAGTCTATATAAAGTACTTACCTATAAACATTGGCTGGATCACTGTCTGCCTTCTTGTAGTCTATATAAAGTACTTACCTATAAACATTGGCTGGATCACTGTCTGCCTTCTTGTAGTCTATATAAAGTACTTACCTATAAACATTGGCTGGATCACTGTCTGCCTTCTCGTAGTCTATATAAAGTACTTACCTATAAACATTGGCTGGATCACTGTCTGCCTTCTTGTAGTCTATATAAAGTACTTACCTATAAACATTGGCTGGATCACTGTCTGCCTTCTTGTAGTAAAAATAAAGTACTTACCTATAAACATTGGCTGGATCACTGTTTGCCTTCTTGTATTCTTCTATTTCTCCTTTTTTGTTGACACAAATTTCAACATCTATAGAATACAGTAGCAATATAAAATGTGAAAATTTGGCTAGTTATATTGTTATGTAAACCTGTATACATAACATATAATAAATGACAATGAAATTATTTATTGAATTGGACCACAGGGCCGGGGTAACTAATCAAATATCCTCCCAAATGTGACATCTTGTTTTGTTTGTTTTGTTTGTTTGATGGTGTTTAACACCACTTTCAGCAATTTTTCAGCTATATCATGGCGTCCAGTTTTTATTGGGGGAGGAAGCTGGAGTACCCAGAGAAAACCCCCGACCTGCAGTAGGAAAACTGGCAATCCTTGTCAATTAAGATTGGAGTCGAGTACACACTGCCTGCAGTGAGAATCGAAACCCGCAATCTCAGTACTGACAGACCACCTGATTAATAGTAGACGAACTACCTTGACCACTCGGCCACCGAGTCCCCCATCTCGTTTTGTAAAAATTGTGAACCCTGATACCCACCTCTACAAGTAGCTGAGCTGTAGAGTATTTCTATATTCTACAGTGAGAAGGATATAAATGGATACCATCCAAATTAAAGTTTGTTTAAATAAATATGAATTTCTTCAATACCTATCACTGTTGTCAATACAAATGTACTGAAATTTCAACAACAATATAGTTTCAGTGTTGACCGGCATGTGATCAATAGTAGATGACAAACTACCATCCAAACCCTTACTAAATATGATATTCTAACATAACACTCTCCACTATAGGCAACATGTGCATAATATTATGAATTCTATATTACACATTCATAAAAAAAACACTAACCTATTTCATAGCCGTACTTAGTGACAACATCAGGTTTGAAATATGTCTCTCCATCTGAAGACGTTTTTGGCATTATTTGTCTTAAGCAAGTAACAACCTCATCTCTTAGTTGCTTATCTGATTTATATTTAAGCTAAAATGAAAGTATATACATAACAGCTAGAGATTTTTGGTTGCTATATACATAGTACATAGTACGAAATTTTACTATAACTGATTTTTTTAATTGTTTTTTTTAAATTGTCATTCAGGTTGTATTGGAAGACAGAGATAACTTTTTGCATGAAAAGGCAATCCTTGTGAATGAGGTTTAGAATCAATCACACCCTTACAGAAGAATATTTGTGTTTATAATTCTGGTCAAAATGTTTTTGAAAAATTTCATTCTATGTTTAAAACTACACTTATTCATGAGATTTCACCTCACTGCACTGAGTTGACTTAAACCTTTTTTGTCTACTGGTGGATTCCACACTAAGTATTTGTCCTTACTGAATGTTTGCTTTATGTCTAGTGAGCAATATCTCTGCTATATTCATGACAAGAAAAACTTACTGACACAGATACAATAACAGAATAATGTACCTCCTTTTTTTATGTATGGACGAATCATAAAAAAAAAGGAGCCACATTATTGTAGCTAACACTGACACTGAGGGTTATATTCTACAAACAAGTTACCCACTGTAGTTAGCGCTGAGGCTTTCCGTATTATAGCCTGGCAACCCCACCCCCACCCCCCCCCCCCTCTTTCCCACTTTAAGATAGGAACTGGGAAGCTCAGTGCTATACAAACACAAGTACTATATGAAATAAGAGCAGTCTGCAAACATACTGACTGCCTACAAATAATTTGGACTGCATTTAAAAATATTCCCATCAACAGCACAAACAAAAATATTTACTAACATGCAGCAATCAACAACACTGGTACATGGGACCTGATGATTTAACATCTACTTGCAATTAACATGACACTCTTTCTACATGGGACATTCAAGTTAAAATTACAAATGTAATGTTAATGAGTACTAGAAAAATGTTTTGTAAAAATCGATATGCACAGGGGTGCAAAAGCCAAGTTGCCGTATTTTATTAACCAAATCTTTCATTAAAATCGGTTGAGAACTTTTTGAGTTATGGTCTAGAAACCACTAATTCAAGAAATTTTCTAAAGTTTTTCTGTTGCTGTGACCTTGACCTTGAAAGGATTTACCCCAAAATCAATAGGGTTCCTCCTCTTATGGTATGTAACAATATCCTAAAGTTTCATTAAAATCGGTTCACAACTTTCTGAGTTATGGTCCGGAAACCAATTGTTGACGCCCACCCGCCCAGCCGCCTGCCATCATCATAACAATAGCCGAGTTCAACTTCGTTGCAACTCAGCTAAAAATTTAAAAAAAAGAAATATGGGTTATTTGCTGTACACACTAAAGCAAAATTTTAAAGTCTACCAATAATTTGTAAAAGGGGTTATGCTTGTTTGTTTGTATGAATGATGCAGGAGACAACCCCCACCTTTGGTAGGAAAACTGGTAATCCTTGTCAATTAGGATTATACTGCCTCGATAAGACTTGAACCTGCAACATAAGTGTTGGCAGGCAACATGATCACCCGAAATGAGACTTGAACCTGCAACGTAAGTGTTGATCAATAGTAGACTAACAACTTTAACCACTCAGTCACAAAGGCCCCAATAAACAAAAACAAAAAAAAGCCATTTTTTCTGCAGTTATTTTTTAATCACAATAACCTAATGTAAATTAGCTTTACCTTTTTACTCCTCTCCAAATTGAAGTCCTTGTCTAAATATGGTCCGCTATAATTTTGTAATTCATAGCGTGCAGCACAATCAATATCTACCAACCTTCCTTTTAATATATCTGCAGACTTCTGGTAAGGTTCTTGAACTGCAATAAATGTAGTGTGTTAAACCTTGATTATGACCAACTTGAGGGTGGGGGTTAGCTACAATAATGTAGCTACTTATGGACAGAGCTACAAGGAGGTCCCATTACTCATGGTAGCAAGCCTGCAATGTCCTAATTAATGAACTTAAATGTTCATTGACTTTTTTCATTGGTTTATACCTGTACAACATTAACATGATTAAGGACCAGTATGAAATGTGTTATGTGTGGAAGAACTCACTACATTATAACAGGTTATCTCATCATATATAAGAGGTCAGTACAGGTTAAACATGAATCCTTTCAGAATCTCTAAAATTCATGGAAGTTCATTGGATTTGTAGGTGAAAAGCATTTCTATCATTGATGTTAAGCAATGATGCATCAAACTTTTAGTGCTAAATGTACATATGTTTGGAATAACACCATTTCAAAAATACAAAACAAAGAATCTAAAGTGCACATAATTGCAATTTTGGAAAGAACAAATCTTAACACTAGTAGGACCATTACCTTGAGATCCCTATTACTTTTTCAAAACCTGTCTCATAAGACCACCTGTAGTTATTTCCCAAAATTTGTCTGACTATGCAAAAATTGACTCTAGTTTATAAACTAAGAGGGTCTGGCAGAATACCCTATACAGGGTAATAATGGTAGGCTTAAATATTCTCAACCTTAAGTCTGAAGTGTAAATAAAAGTCTTACCTAAACATTTATTAAAAGCTGATACAAATTCTTTGTTTAGCACCAGAGATACCAGTTCAGGTGTAGCCTTTTGAAGAACTGTAAGACCCCAGACTATGTTCATCCATTGTACTATGGTGTAAACATCCTTGTTGTTTAACAAATTTTGACACCTTTTCTGAAGAAAAACAGCGTCTTCTTCCGGACAGAAATTCATGTTAGCAAGTGATAGTAAAAGTCGATCTATGTGTGGTATGTTTTCAGTTAGAACTGGCTTCAATAATGCAACAAGGAGCTTCTTATCACACCATTTGACTTTACTGAATAAATCTAGAAACAACATGTTGCTTCCTAGTGCTTTAGGACTAAGTTGTGAAAGAATGTCTTTGGATAAACCTTTGAAAAGAGAATCATTGAATATCGACAATTTAACACAGCATCTGAGTATCTTCAAAATCTGAGTAGGACTGAACTTCTCATTAACAACGCTTAGATGGGTAACTATTGACTGCACGATAATTTTATTTCGTGCATTTTTTTTCGACAGTAATTGGAGCATTTGAACCAATTGTATGGGTAACACTTCACCAACGCCCATCAGAAACTGGTCTTCTAATTTCATAATAAAGTGAAAGTCCTCTTTTCTCCATGGATGGCTAAACAGCATACATAAATGGAAAGGATGTCTTATTTCTTCATATCTGGATTTGATCTCCTTGATGCAGCTGTTGTAAACACTTTTTCTCAGTTCTGTTTGTTGATGTCTTGCATGAACAATAAACAATTCAATTGCATGAGCTATATCATGGGTCTGAATCAAACTCAAAGCTTTTCTCTCAAATGCTTGAATTATATGATTATCTTCATTAAACATCTTTAAAAGACTTCTAATTACGCTGATGGTTTCTTTTGGAGAATAAAATTGGTGATACTTTTGCATATAATTCAAAATTTTATTAAAATCTTCAGATTTAAAATCTTTTAATTTCTCATTTCTCTTCAACTGAGCCATTCTTGATATACCAACAATACAGATTTGCCGTTTAACATTGTGATATTGAAACTTCAGCAATTCTGACGTTATTATATCAATGACAGTGTTTGGATCTGTTGCATTATACAGTAACAAAAGTGCCTCCTCGTAACGCTTTTCAAATTCTTCTTTTGCCATCCATCGATTAACAGAAGAAGACTTGGACTCTGTCATCTCTGTTTCTTGACTTTTTGTACTAAATTTAAAAACATTAGTTTTTAAGCCTTCTTCTTGGAGGCTGTTTAGTTTTTTAGCTTTTTTTACAATGATTGATTCCTTTTTACTTTCTTCAACTTTGTTGCCATTATTTTGTTCTTGGTCTGCTGCTGGAAGAGTGGAAGAACATCTTGTTACCTGGGTTCTGACTGCAGCTGCCCGCCCTGCTACATTACAAAATGGCAACCTTGATAAGGCCAATACATATCTCCCTGTCCAAGCCATCATCATTGAAGTCTGTAAGATAAAGACAAAAATTAAATACATGTACTGCTGTTTAATTGTAATTCATTAAAAAACAATTTTGTTATTTCATATGACTCACTGACCCAATATAATTAAATCTTCCACTTGCTCCCCCTTTTTTGCTAAGGTCGATGTACACACAGCGACTGCAGCTAAAAAAGTGTGAGCAAGTGAAGGATTTAATATTAATTAGATTGCACTGATCCAGCATGAAGAATCGTATCATCAAACTTAAATTCTGAGTTGCAGTAACGATTAAGCAAAAATTAAAATCACTGAATCACTGTCATTGAATGATGTACTGATTATCTATCATGAAAACTACATTTTAAGCAACTTTTTAAGACTCTTTTTATATCATGTAAATTGATTTCGGTAATCACAGATAGTGTTTGCAATGTTATGCATTTTCCTTCATACCAAAACAACAATTAGATGTTTGCTTTACGTCCTGCAAGCAGTATTTGTTATATTTAGGAAGAGAACAAGTTAACAATGGAAAAAGGGGGTGGGATGGGACACAGGGAACACAATAGACTGCCACTGGAAAAGTATGGAGTTTTTGAAAGAGGCATTTTAGCCGTTTGTAGCAGCTGCAATGAGCCTACCCTGTTTCAAAATCTAAAAAGGGGTCTTTATCGTGCAAAGAGTGTAGCACTCTCCAAATGTGTTTCCTTCTAAGGTCCGCAGCCAGGCATTCTGTATTATAACCTGAAAACCCTTTAACTAGATGGTCTTCTCTATCAAACACCAGGTGACACGCTGGGCTGCCCTGTGGTTCAAGTTCTGGGAACCCTCACAGTATTGTCCTAGTAAAAAACTTTTATTATAGTTTGATATAATATATTCTGTTGTTTTTTTCTGACTGGCTTAAAACACTCATTTGACTATAAAACAATTTAAATGTTTTTCAAAAGGAATTTAAACACCAAGGGAAACAACCCTACTGTATCCTACCGAATTACACCATATTTATCATCAGCCTATTGTTCCAAGGTGAAAAATGTTAAAAATAAAGCATAAATAGGGCATTTAATGGGACACCCTGCCATGTTGCATTGTTTTTATTATTCATGAACACATTTTACTGAATTGCAAATCAGCATATAGGAACACAGTCCATCTATAGACATTTTTACCTTGACCTTGGACCTATCAAAATAATTTCAAACTGACACAACTCTAAAACTCCAAATGGAATTGTGCTGAAAATTCAATTTGATTTTAATTGTATAGTACCTGTACTTGTGCAAAGTTTTAACAAAATCTGTTTTTCAAGTAATCTTTTGAAAAAACCCAATATAGAAACTGTCAACTGTTGACCAAAAATTGGCCCAAGTCGAAAACTACAAATTGGATTGTGCTGAAAATCATACACTCATATCCATTCAGAGAGTATAAAAAGTCAACATGGCAGGGTTTGACATGAAAACAACAGAAATTTATTAAACTGTAACCCATTTTTACCATTACTGCATTTTTTAACGCAGAGATTTATAGCCTAGCGTGACCAGTATGGGTTAAATTTAGAACTGACTATATTGTCTAATTGAGGAAAATTTAACATTATTTTGAGGAGATGCATGTTTGGGTAAAAATGAGAATTAATTGGATCATACTGATCTCCGTATTACTTGTATACTAGTGTATTGTGACTGTGATATTCTTTACTCTGCAGTTGTTTGCAGTCAGAAAATAATGTCCATATCTGCATAACATGAACAATCAGTTCCATGATGAGCAAGGCAACACTCATGTAAGTATCTTTTTGAACCAGTATACACTTTTAAACAGCAGTTCAATCAAATAACAGAAAATTTACAAATCAACCACTACTACCTAAAAGATAGAATAGCAAGGTATATCTTGCATCTTTTTCATTAAAAATTCATGGACTGCACTGTTCACTGAAGAAAATAGTTGTAAGCAAGCACTTAACTGGACATGTTGGCACAATTTGGGACTAAAAATCATGCAGGCATCACTATTCTCATAAGTATGTGCAGGACACATTTCAAATACAGTAATAGATGTATCAAGGAAACAAACAAAATGGCTCATAATCTATTTGAAACATGTTTGAAAAAATTTTTAATATGCAAATTCTTTGCAGTTATTCATGGAATTACATATTTACTGTTTAGGTGGTTGTCTGGGCAAATTAGTTGGACCAGATTTACAAGAGTATTCTTTAAACCAATGGGTGACTTTTGAGAGATCGTCTAAAGTAACAGGTTTGTCTATATCTATACAAATATTTTAGTGTATCCATTTTTATTTGTTAATACCTTGTATAGCTACAAGTACTGAAGGAGATAGAAAAACAGTGGCTACTTGTATGTCTGAAGCTTTTTTCATAAATGATAGAGGTTATGTACTGTTTGATATTACTGCATACAGGGATTTTCCTATGTTTTTTCATTGCTCTTTAACATCAATTTTTTTAGCGAAAACTGTTTCCTGGTGAATTTGTCAAGAATGACAAAATGGAATCTATAACATGTATAAGCCCGACCCTAAAACTGAGGTGAGAACAATTATGCAAAATTCACATATGTAGCCAACTGTCCTGACATCATACTTAAACAGAAAAATTTCTCAAATCCTGGTGGAATTCATTTAAGAGTTTACTTTCACTCTCCCACTCGTTTGTTTTGGAGTCTTAATAAATGACTGGATGAGAACTAAATCAGATATACTAAACTCTACAAATGTACCTTGCTTTAGCTTTTAGTTAACTGATTCGTATGCTAATCTAATTACAAGTGTGGGAAGGAAGACTTGGCTGAATGACAATAATGGACGGATTTAGATGTACTAGTACAAGAAGACTCATAATTTTCTTTTAATCAAGGCTTCGGTCAAAATTTAATTTCTTAAAACAAAATTTCCTAGTTTTCTATACAATGCGCTAACTTTCTCTTCTGTAGTATTTGGCATTGTGCAATGCCATTTTGAACGTTTCAAATGTAATCCTCTGACCTATTCCTTTCTAGACATCGCTATTTAAACCAATAACAACCCCATAATATTGGAAATATACTTTTAAATGTAAAGAAATGTTGTTAAATTACGAGATTATTTGTAATATCATTGAACAAAATTCTGCGACTTACATGTATTGTTATAAAACAAGTAAACTCTATTATAAAACTGGTTACCGTATTGATTAAAATAGATACATGTACCAGGAAAAGTAATGAACCAAAGTTCAATAATGTATTTGTAATATTTTGGCTTTGTGTGATTTAATTTATTTTTAGAATCAGGATAACAAAACCTTCTAAATGTGAAAATTTCACTTATGTAATTGGGAAAAATTCTGGTTTTTGCAGTTGGGAATGGGGGCGAATGTCGGCCCGAAATAAAGGCAGGAAAATCCCTAGCATATAATGAATGATAATGAAAAAGTAAGAAAAACTGAATCCAATTGTGTTATGGTTTAAAACCACAAGAGAAATAATTATGGAAATCCACAATTTAATTATACAAAATTTATTGTAAAAAAAGAACTAGACAAAGTCTATCTAGCAAGAAATTTGACTGATTTCCCCGAAAAGCAATCGGATTCTTACCAACTTAATATATAACAATATCCCAAAGTTTCATTCAAATCGGATGCAAACTTTTCGAGTAATGGACTAGAAACAACTTTATGTAAAAATTTCTTACATTTTTCGTTGGCTGCGACCTTGAAATTTGATGGATTTCCCCTAAATTGATAGGCTTCTTACCAACCTGATATATCACGAATATCCGGTTGGTTTCATTCAAATCAAATGCAAACGTTTTGAGTTATTGTCCAGAAACAACTTTTTTGTAAAAATTTCTAACGTTTTTCGTGGACTGCGATCTTAAAATTTGACAGATTTCCCCCAAAATCGATAGGCTTCTTACCAACCTGATGTATAACAGTTTCATTTAAATCGGATGTAAACTTCTTGAATTATCATCTGGAAATCAAATGTGGATGGACAAACAGACAGACGGAAGGATGGACAGACGGAACGGAAAGAAGGAAGGACATGAGGACCACTATATACCCCCGACTCTGTCGAGCGGGGGTATATAAAGGTACGTAACAACTGAGAAAGTTGTGTCCCCTGAGTGTGGTGTGGCCCATGTATATTTCTTAAAAATAACACAATTTAAACTAAAACACTTCATTGATTTGGCCATTGGACACAGTTGCGCAGTAAATGAGAAAAAGTAAAATGTGAAATCAGAACCAGAGAAAAATTATCCAGAAATTGCAAAGGGAAAAGCACATGGTTTATGTAATTGGGTTACATCCCTTTATTAACACATGTGCTAGAAATGTAAAAAATTTTATTAAAACTCGATTTTACAAAAAATACTTAAAATTAGGATTTAAATATTATTTCATTTACATACAAAGAGAAGTTTTAATTTTTAACATTTTACCCATTTATTAAAGGTCAGTTACTGCACAACAGTGTCCTATGGCCAAATCCCTGAAGTAAAGAAAGTGTTTCAGTCCAAGAAAAAGTTTTGCGGTTGCAAAAATATGGATCTATTAAAGGAATCAATATCATAATCTTAAAGAATAAATGTCTGCGAGTATGTAGAACAACCACAATCATGTTGTCAGTGCAAATTTACAAAGCGAACTCAACAACAAAGGTATGGGTAGGAATTGTTTACTTTTGCGTAAGACTCTTTCGTTCCCTTCATTAGCAACAATATGTTTTTTCACTTTCTGGTCATAATTCGGCCCAAATGATATTGGGTCAAATTCCTGTGTTTAGAATATTGTAATTGCAAATCTTATGAAACAATTTTAATTATTTTTTCAAAATAATTCCATGAAAATTGTAATTTTCATATTTTTTTATCTTTGGTCTTTCGACCGAAAGACATGACAACTACCGCTCGTACCCCTCCCGGTATCAGGACACTTCAGCACCTATTCATTTGGACACCGTGCAAGTTTGGCACTTGGTAATTTTGGCATCTGATAACTTTGGCACATCTGTATATTTACGTCAATAAAATATTGATTGATTGATTGATTGATTGATTGATTGATTGATTCATTCATTCATTCATTTATTTATTTATTTTAAAATAGAGATTAAGTGTCACATTAATTAGCATATAAAATATGAAGTACAAATGACATTATAATTTATGTAATTATGGTAATTATAACAAATGTATAAAGAAGAATTAATAATCATAAGTTGTAATCAGCTTTTAATTATTGGTCTTCAAAAAGTAGATGATGAATCTATATCAGAGACATAAAAAAACAGCATAATAATGATTACTTACAATTGTGTTTGTTTTTACAACATTTACTCAGTATACTTTGATGTATTCTGGTAAAGACAGTCTTCGCGAAATTAGATCTTGGCTTGTTGGACCTAAAGACAAATTCTGCCGGACCAATTTAACATTTCTGTTGTAAATTTATCAAATTTGACGGACCGGAGTTAAATTAGACTGTTTTTTGCCGGTCAGGTCCGGCGGACCGGCACATTTCGGGAAGACTGTAAAGACAAAATACAATCAATCTATCCAAACATAAGAGGTAGCTTGAGAAATTCATGATAAAAAAACACAAGCTAACATTTGAAATAAAAGCGATGAACAATCATGTATCATTCGAAAAATGTCAGACAGCTGTACACATTGTGATCCACATTGCCAGGAAGCTCTTCAGTGTGAGCAGTGTCAACGATGGCAGCATTGTAGGTGTAACAGTGGCACTACAAGAGACCAGTACAGACAGGCAGTAAAGGGTACCCTGCAACTGGAATGGATTTGTTGCCTATGCCAAAGGGAGACAGGTGAACCTAAAAAATCTATAGTTGTTGAAGTCCCATTCAATGTCCCTGAGCCAGTAGTAGAGAACTCAATTTTATAGAATACCTTACAAGACGTGGCCCAAGACTTGAATCCGTCTAAACAGTACCACATAGCTGACGACGGCAGCACATTGAGTCCGTGTGACCAACTGCACACTGAAATATCATGGACAAAAGTTTAAAGAAGTGCTTTGTTTAATGAACAAAAACTTTTTCTTTTGTAGTAGTGCTTTTTGTTTCATCTGTCATCACACTTTATGTCAATTGTGCTGTTACACTTTATTAATTCAATATGAAGAATAACAAGTGTGGACACAGAAAAACGTCTCGCCTGCCTTCCGCATCAGTAACGAAAATAAATTTCGTCATAAGCATTACGTAAATAGCATTAAATATCAGCAGCGGCCTGTATACAAAATATTGTCACCATACCCTGCATAGTTACAGGGGAACAGCCGTAACCCAAAAACTTTAACGTAGTCGCTGGACCGTGAATTGAGGTCAAGGTCAGGTGGAACCTACCAGACAGTCATGTACTATTCATCAGCAACCTATATACCAAATATTGTCATCCTACCATGCGTAGTTACAGAGGAACTATCGTAACCCAAAAACTTTAACGTAGTCCCTGGACCGTAAAATTGAGGTCAAGGTCAGGTGACACCTACCAGACAGTCATGTACTTGTCATCAGCATCCTATACACCAAGTATTGTCATCCTACCATGTGTAGTTACAGAAAAACTGTCGTAACCCAAAAACTTTAATGAAGTCGCTGGACCGTGAAATTGAGGTCAAGGTCAGGTGACACTTACCAGACAGTCATGTACTAGTCATCAGCAACCTATACACCAAATATTGTCATCCTACCATGCATAGTTACAGAGGAACTGTCGTAACCCCAAAACTTTAAAGTAGTCACTGGACCGTGAAATTGAGGTCAAGGTCAGGTGACACCTACCAGACAGTCATGTACTAGTCATCAGCAACCTATACATCAAATATTGTCATCCTACCATGCGTAGTTACAGAGGAACTGTCGTAACCCAAAAACTTTAACGTAGTCGCTGGACCGTGAAATTGAGGTCAAGGTCAGGTGACACCTACCAGACAGTCATGTATTAGTCATCAGCAACCTATACACCAAATATTGTCATCCTACCATGCGTAGTTACAGAGGAACTGTTGTAACCCCAAAACTTTAACGTAGTCGCTGGACCGTGAAATTGAGGTCAAGGTCAGGTGACACCTACCAGACAGTCATGTACTAGTCATCAGCAACCTATACACCAAATATTGTCATCCTACCATGCGTAGTTACAGAGGAACTGTCGTAACCCAAAAACTTTAACGTAGTCACTGGACCGTGAAATTGAGGTCAAGGTCAGGTGACAGGTGACTGACTGGCAAGTACTCATCATAAGCTACCTCTGGACCAAATTTGATGGACCTAGGGCTTGGGCTTACAAAGATATGAAGCAAGATGTCAAGTGTTTACGCCGCCGCCGCCGGATTCCCATACATATGTGAATGTCTCGCCTCCAGCGACTTTCGTCGCAGGCGAGACAAAAACAGTGTAATTGTTTTTTAATTATCATGTTTATTTACTTAATAAATACAGATCGAAAATAAATATTCGTCTTCAGAAAAAAAGATATTATATTTTCAGGGGTTGAAAATTTTTTGGGCAAGCCTAAGCCCTGGGCTTTTTTAACTTTGAAACCTTAAGCCCCAACATTAATTAACCAAGCCCTAAAAATTATCGGAGCGATGTTCTTTTCCGTTTGTCTATATTTGAGGTCTTTATTTTGTGGGGGATTAGATCATTACTTGACCCAGTTTGGTCTTCCGATGCTTCTGACTTGTCATCTGCTTTACTTTTTTCCATTTTCTTAACCATAAAGTTCAGGTGTCACCACACTCTAAAAAAGTAGGGAGAAGTGACTTCTCCCTGTCAGCCAAACAGGGAGAAATAAGACCCTGACAGAGACTTCAAGGAGACATTAGGGAGAAGTCAAGGGGACCATACAAATAATTAATTTTCACAGTAGTTACATACATTATCATTATTTACATCATTTTTTTTATCATTGTGGATTTCCAGGATTATTTCTCTTGTTTTTTTAAACCATAACACACTTAGATTCAGTTTTTTCTTCTTTCAATTTCATTTTATTATTCATGTTATGCAATATCAAATAGCACATAATCTTAATCATTATGAAATCAATGAAAAAAAGCAACGGATATAGTGCCAATTTTCTATTTATTTCAGTACTTGTAGCCATACAAGGCATTCACAAATATAAATAGGTCAACTAAAAATATTTGAATAGGTTGAGACATAAACATCATTCGTGAAGTTCTTGTATACATCATACTATTTCTAACAGTTTGTTATGAACATACCATGTTTATCTGAGCAAAAATTTCCAAGAAGATAGATAAAATAACATAACATTAAACCCAGAAATAATTCTTCTCTTCAGCAAACTTCCACTTGGACAAAGTTGTTCTGATCAAAATTGCTTCATGTGACACCCATTTACAGAACTTATCATGATGTCAATAATTTATACATCTTTATTCTTTCAAGTGCAGCTCATATATTTATCAAAGAAAATTGTTAAAATACAATACACTTTGTTTATGAAAAAAATATGATTTTTCATTATGGGCAGTTGTACTTGACTTTTTCTTCGTTGTTCTTTTCCGGTAATTAGTCATATCCGGTAAGGAAACAAACGGCGCGTAATCCAGTTGAAAGACATAAATCATTTGAAAAAATGTTAAATATAATAATGCATATTGTTTTCCATTTTTATTGGAATTACACATTTACTGCTAAATTGGTAGTCAGGATTAATTATTTGGACTAGAACATATACAAGTATCTTAGAACTGTGAACTTGAGGAAAATAACCGGGCCACGTCCACATCGATTTTAAGGCACCGTATGGCAACTTCAGGTCCCAGTAGGGCGACAAAGTCGCCTACTTCGCCCTGTGTGTTGAGCCCTGAAAGTTTAAGTTTATCAATGACATTTCTTGAATTTGTAACCAAATTTCGAATTTGTAACCAAATTTAATTGGGGGGTATTTTGTAACGGGAAAGGAAACAAACTTGAATTGTTATTGATCAATGTTGCGAAAGCACCGAGAAAATTAAGATCTGTCATAAATAGAAAATCAATATTGATTTGCTTTAGAATTTTAAAATAGATTTATGAGTGTTCATGGTGTTTTTTAAGCCCCGGGCGTCTGGCTTTAGGAATTTTCAACCCCTGATTTTGATACCAACAAGTGCCGAAGTGTCTAGAATTGACGACTTTCCAATTTAAAAAACGCCACCTAGTGTCCACTTCCGGTTCTAAATACTGAGGCTACAGACGTAGTTTGTTCCGTTGAAAACTTATGAAATTGACAATTACCTTTGATAAATTTTAACGCTTTATGTTAATTACAGGTGTCAAAATCTAATTGAAGATGTTTTTAAAACCCCATGCTGTGTAAACATGATTGTTAAATAATTATCCATAATGTTTATTACCCCATTTACCTGATGCTAATCAAAGGTAGAACCCCAGCTGTTTTTAGCTTAATTAAACAAGCTTACCAGTGACATACATGTTCCAATATTCAAACTCACCTGTTGCCTATGGCTATAGTAACATCTACTAATGAGGTTAATTAGATAATTTAATTGGCATAGACGAAAAATACAAAAACAATGCAAAATCTTTATTTCAATATCACAGTCTTTTAGTGATGATAGCCGTAGTTTTTTTTTAACTGGAATTAAAAAGGGAGATAAATCATGTAAAACTGGAAAGGGGTCAATTCCCACCCCCACCCCAAACAGAACACGTGATACGAAGTAAGGGCATTGGAACAGGTCAATAGGACAATTTTCATTTTGCCTCGGGCAGGTAGTTGGGAGGTATGCGATCGATATTGAGTTTGACGTGAGAGAAGTATCATAAATTTATTGGTACATTGATTTTTAAGTTTCTGCAGACACAGCACGCGTGCAGCCGAATTGCCGGCGAGTCCGAGTACAGTCAATGTCATTGTCAAACAAGTTTTAGAGGTCTCAATGCTTTCAATGAATACATTTATAAATATTTCACAATATATCATACCGTGTGTTGTTCGTTTTTTACTACATTTTAAAAATAAATGTTCTTGGCCACCGTTTTAGGGCTTGACCTTGACAGTATTTTAACTGGTTTACGATTTCCTTATGGTTTACTTACATTGGAAAAATACGGCGGATACCAGTAAAGACATTGATAGTAAACGGGCCAATGTCGGCAAAAATACAGATATCTTCACCGGAGACCATATTTTATTATATTGAAAACTGGTTAACAGTTTATTTATGTTTATTTAAAAAATTAAATAAGATAATAAAATAGAATAAAATAAAACTAAACAAAATAAAACCACAAAAAAAACCCAAAACAATACAAAAATTAAATATGTTATAATTATGATATTGATACTGGTTAGCGGAAATCAAATCCCAAATATACACTGTACATAAATGTACACCTGACTCTGCCTATTCGTATTCTCACTGTGACTATATGCGCCATACAAATGCAATTTTACACCACATATATCTATCCAAAGGAGTAGTTACCTGAACAAGACAAGACAATAGACGATTGTTTTGTTTATTTCATCCACGTTAAATACGAAATATAGCTATTCTTAAAATATGAGATTTAAAAAAATATATGCCATCGCTTCATTTGCCCTATAATTATTGCGAAATCTTACATTTTTTTACCTCTTTCAAGGCATGTATCATAATGTACTACATGTATGACTCCCCCACCTACTTACCTAATCCAAGTTTTTAACCCTTTACCACTGACTAATGATTGTTTTATTTATGAGTATCATTTTAAACATCTTATGTGTACATGTGTAAATATGTGTTTTACAATTTTGATATCAGTTGAAAACGCAAAATTCGTAAATACGTTTGCGTGGTTCATTACTGAAGTTTCCAACTTACAGAAGTTATCATAAAACAAAGATGTTCCTAGCCATATACGTTTTACGATTACATGATAACATGAAGATTGCACACTGTTATATCTATTAAAACAAAGATGTTTCTATAAAGCTTCTTAAAGATTGATGAATTTTGTCCAACTTTATTTACTCTAAATACCATATGTATTAAAACAAAGATGTTCCTAACCATAGAAGTTTTCTGTGTGTGCTTTCATTCGTAAATAGTGACCATGTGATGTTAACTGTGAGCATTATTGATGCACAAAGTAGGTCTAAGAAAAAAAAGATATAAAAATATATATCGTAAAGCAACACTGTAAAATAACTAGTTGCTTTTTCAATCCAGACAAAATGCCGTGATGATAAACACATAAACTAGCTAACGATCCCTAACCCCAACATAAAACTAATAAGGAGTGACTCAAAAGAAAAAACTCATCAAGCTAATAATGAACGACCCCAAAAGGACAAATAAATAAAACTAATGAGGACAAACACATTTTCCAATGATGACCAATACTAGTACCAGAGAACGAACACATAAACTAATTATGGCCAACCCCAAGGAATAAACACATAAAACTAATAATGAGTAACCCCTAGGACAGACACGTAAAACTAATGATGAGTAACCCCAAAGGACAGACACGTAAAACTAATGATGAGTAACCCCTAAGGACAGACACGTAAAACTAATGATGAGTAACCCCAAAGGACAGACACGTAAAACCAATAATGAGTAACCCCAAAGGACAGACACATAAAACTAATGAGTAACTCCAAAGGACTGACACGCAAAACTAATGAGTAACCCCAAAGGACAGACACATAAAACTAATGAGTAACCCCAAAGAACAGACATAAAACTAATGAGTAACCCCAAAGGACAGACACGTAAAACTAATGAGTAACCCCAAAGGACAGACACATAAAACTAATGAGTAACCCCAAAGAACAGACACGTAAAACTAATGAGTAACCCCAAAGGACAAACACATAAAACTAATGAGTAACCCCAAAGGACAGACACATAAAACTAATGAGTAACCCCAATGGACAAACACATAAAACTAATGAGTAACCCCAAAGGACAGACACATAAAACTAATTAGTAGCCCCAAGGACAGACACGTAAAACTAATGAGTAACCCCAAATGACAGACACATAAAACCAATAATAAGTAACCCCAAAGGACAGACACATAAAACTAATGAGTAACCCAAAAGAACAGACATAAAACTAATGAGTAACCTCAAAGGACAGACACATAAAACTAATGAGTAACCCCAAAGGACAGACACATAAAACTAATGAGTAACCCCAAAGGACTGACATATAAAACTCATTAGTAACCCCAAGGACAGACACGTAAAACTAATGAGTAACCCCAAAGGACAGACACATAAAACTAACGAGTAACCCCAAAGGACTGACATATAAAACTAATTAGTAACCCCAAAGGACAACCACATAAAACTAATGAGTAACCCCAAATGACAGACAAATAAAACCAATAATAAGTAACCCCAAAGGACAAACACATAAAACTAATGAGTAATCCCAAAGGACAGACACATAAAACTAATAATGAGTAACCCCAAAGGACAGACACGTAAAACTAATGAGTAACCCAAAAGGATAGACACGTAAAACTAATGAGTAACCCCAAAGGAAAGACACATAAAACTAATAATGAGTAACCCCAAAGGACAGACACGTAAAACTAATGAGTAACCCAAAAGGATAGACACGTAAAACTAATGAGTAACCCCAAATGACAGACACATAAAACTAATGAGTAACTCCAAAGGACTGACACGTAAAACTAATGAGTAACCCCAAAGGACTGACATATAAAACTAACGAGTAACCCCAAATGACAGACACATAAAACTAATAATGAGTAACTCCAAAGGACTGACACGTAAAACTAATGAGTAACCCCAAAGGACAGACACATAAAACTAATGAGTAACCCCAAATGACAGACACATAAAACTAATGAGTAACCCCAAAGCACAGACACGTAAAACCAATAACGAGTAACCCCAAAGGACAGACACATAAAACTAATGATGACCAACCCCTAAAACAACAAACAGATAAAAGTAACGATAACAACCCCAGAGGACAAACACATACAATTATCGACAATCAACCCCACTTTAAAGTATCTCGATCGGGTGCCTTAAAGGAGTACTCAAGATAATGGTCAGATTCCAGTAAATGAGGACAAGATCTTCACAGCGACGAGAACAAAACAGGGAAACAAGTGACATATTTCATTTTAATTAGATTGTGTTGTCCTTATTTACCAACAATGAAAGAATAACACTGTTGTGCTTATAGTCCAAATAAGGAAATGAGATGGGCCAATGGTAACATAATTTTGACTGGCATATAAACACTATGTATGGAGAGTTGAGTGGACGTAGAATCTATAGCCCTCTGTTGTGGCAATAATGCGCCAAGTCTTTGTCTTACTCTATAAAAGACGTCAAGATTATTGTACAAGGAATTGTCATCCCCAAAACACGTTCCCCACTATGCTATACAATCTAATTAAAATTAAATCTTTCATTTGCTCCATTCCTTTTTGCTATGGTCACTGCGAACAACGTAGCGACAATAGCAAAAAGGGGGAGCAAGTGAAAGATTTAATTAGATTGTATGCTATGCTGCCTCTATTTCCGTATTATAAGCTGACAGCCACAACGAGGGGCGACTCATTAGCGTAGCTAAGGTCAAAATATTTGTAAGCAGGGGGTCTGGGGTTTGCAGTGTTCACAATCTGAGCATATATTTTTTAATTACTATGTAAAATTTTATTCTTTGGATACTGCTTTCAAATATTATATGCATTTTAAAAAATGCAAAAAATAGTCGTAAAAATAGCGCATGCTCCCATTGCTATAATGTAGCACTTGGCTTCTCCTATCCTCCAACTGTTGATGCGCCGTGGGCATCCCTTGTGTATTAATATATGCCATAATTTCTAGATATGCGATCTAATTCTCTGATTTATCGGCAACAAAAATCATGACTTGAGACGAGTGTTGGGCGATATCACCTATCAGACAATTACAGTTGTCTGCTTTTGTATTATTCCTATTAACAGGGTTTCTTGTTCTTGCCCACCAGGCACAAATCTGACGGGCCTAACTTATAACATGGTATCTAAGATGTAATACCGGACTTATAACATGGCGCAAAACAGTGACCGGACGTTTTTTGCACACCGGGTTCAAATCTGAGCTAAAGTGATCGGACTTATTTTTGCTCACCCGGTCCAAATCTGAGCTATAGTGACCGGACTTATTTTTGCTCGCCCGGTTCAAATCTGAGCTAAAGTGATCGGACTTATTTTTGCTCCCCCGGTCCAAATCTGAGCTATAGTGACCGGACTTATTTTTGCTCACCCGGTTCAAATCTGAGCTAAACTGATCGGACTTATTTTTGCTCACCCGGTCCAAATCTGAGCCTAAGTGACCGGAATTAATTTTGCTCACCCGGTTCAAATCTGAGCTAAAGTGATCGGACATATTTTTGCTCATCCGGTCAAATCTTAGCTATTGTGACCGGACTTATATATGCACCATGTATCACAATACTAGTTTTAGCAGAAAAGGGAGAAGTTTGAACTGGTCACGCTAAAATCATGTTGATAAATTGTTTTAGGGAATACCGTCACCTCACATAAGTACCATTTCTTACTTCTTTTATTGATAATAAAGTCGAAGTGACTTGCTAGTTCTATTATAGAGTTGGCTGTGTTATGCCAGCAGCAAATGGCTGCTGATAGGTGATAATTTAGCATGGACCATACTTATGCTGTTATAAAAAATGTGTTTAACACTATCACAATTTATGTAACTGAACTGTTCCATATTCTGTTTAAATTGTAAAGTGTACTGTTTATAAATCATATTTGTTAATTTTTGTCATTCCCCCTTGAGGGACCTTAATTGGAATAAAAATATTGGTATTGTGGCGTCCAGTTTTTACGGGGAGGAAGCCTGAGAACCCGGGGAAAACCCCCGACCGACTATCAGCCTTCTTCTATAAGGTGGTGGAGGGGAAGGTATAACCAATTACAACAGAAGAATACATCTCATTTTATAAAGGAAAACGCAAGATCCGACCCAGGCAATACTTAGACTGGGCAGATAACAATATAACCAATAGGCAATCACGACAAAACAACAAGTGTGTCATCATCCCTACATCAAGAACAGACCGCTTTACAAAAACGCTTTCTTAATCAGAACAGCAATAGACTGGAATAGTTTAAGTGACGAAATTGTTCACACCAAAAGCGTAGCAAGTTTCAAGACAGCCGTCCACTCCTGCTGTCAATGCGACTAGTATACATTCGCCCTAGCGCCCGTCGTAGTAGCTCCCTTTTTATGGACGTCCATAAAAAAAAAGAAAAAAAGGAGCTATATTTTAACATGTGTAACTTTTTTTATTGTACATTTGATGTTGTTTATTTTTTGTGAAATTACATCCTCACAAGTCAGGGTTTGTGTATCCACATCTATAGACACAGAAACCCTGACTTGTGAGGATGGTGAAATGAGAGTTCTTACATTAATCATCATTTTGCTTGCTCTTATAGTTCAGTTTTAATAGACAAAATGGCTCTCATTAGTGTACCGTCGTATCAAAGCCCCGCTATGTACAGGTACAGAGTTCGAGAGACTGATACATACATTATATGTAAGTACAACGAAACTAACAAAACCGACGCGATTTTTTTTGTTTGTCATCTACTCGGACCATGTGTACTTACTATCATGTCTGTGGAATGAAAAAATCTAAGAAATCAATCGAAAACGTTGTCAAATAATCTTCAACATGCTCCAATTACAGTCATCTGTGTCGTCCTTTAATAAGCAATTATTATTATTCACACGATTGTGCATCAACCAATATACGTCCATACACGACGACGGTCTCCCTTAGAAAGAATGAATAAAAATCACCGCGGTAATATAAAGATACAAGATACAAGCTATTTTATTTAGCCAATCGAGGCGCCCATTTCTGAGCTACAATCAGATATAACATGGAAATATAAGAACATAATATAATATTGATTACAGTGATTAATTATTGTTATGAACATAAGATAAACATTATAGAAATTTTAAAATGAAAATAATTACAAATTTATGTCTATTAACATTGAATCTTTTCTCATAAAAATCCGTCAGTATATTATATAGGATAGGTATAACTGGTTTATCCTCTTGGGTTAGTATATAGGATAGGTATAACTGGTTTATCCTCTTGGGTTAGTATATAGGATAGGTATAACTAGTTTATCCTCTTGGGTTAGTATATAGGATAGGTATAACTGGTTTATCCTCTTGGGTTAGTATATAGGATAGGTATAACTGGTTTATCCTCTTGGGTTAGTATATAGGATAGGTATAACTGGTTTATCCTCTTGGGTTCGTATATAGGATAGGTATAACTGGTTTATCCTCTTGGGTTAGTATATAGGATAGGTATAACTGGTTTATCCTCTTGGGTTAGTATATAGGATAGGTATAACTGGTTTATCCTCTTGGGTTAGTATATAGGATAGGTATAACTGGTTTATCCTCTTGGGTTAGTATATAGGATAGGTATAACTAGTTTATCCTCTTGGGTTAGTATATAGGATAGGTATAACTGGTTTATCCTCTTGGGTTAGTATATAGGATAGGTATAACTGGTTTATCCTCTTGGGTTAGTATATAGGATAGGTATAACTGGTTTATCCTCTTGGGTTAGTATATAGGATAGGTATAACTGGTTTATCCTCTTGGGTTAGTATATAGGATAGGTATAACTGGTTTATCCTCTTGGGTTAGTATATAGGATAGGTATAACTGGTTTATCCTCTTGGGTTAGTATATAGGATAGGTATAACTGGTTTATCCTCTTGGGTTAGTATATAGGATAGGTATAACTAGTTTATCCTCTTGGGTTAGTATATAGGATAGGTATAACTGGTTTATCCTCTTGGGTTAGTATATAGGATAGGTATAACTGGTTTATCCTCTTGGGTTAGTATATAGGATAGGTATAACTGGTTTATCCTCTTGGGTTAGTATATAGGATAGGTATAACTGGTTTATCCTCTTGGGTTAGTATATAGGATAGGTATAACTGGTTTATCCTCTTGGGTTAGTATATAGGATAGATATAACTGGTTTATCCTCTTGGGTTAGTATATAGGATAGGTATAACTGGTTAACGTTTATCCTCTTGGGTTAGTATATAGGATAGGTATAACTGGTTTATCCTCTTGGGTTAGTATATAGGATAGGTATAACTGGTTTATCCTCTTGGGTTAGTATATAGGATAGGTATAACTGGTTTATCCTCTTGGGTTAGTATATAGGATAGGTATAACTGGTTTATCCTCTTGGGTTAGTATATAGGATAGGTATAACTGGTTTATCCTCTTGGGTTAGTATATAGCCAATTTAATGTGTTTGTATCAGATAAATATTGAAAGCTTTTGCATAATTTTGTTTATTTCAGAAGACGAACATCTTTATATAAATTACAATTAATTAAAAAGTGAAGTTCAAATTTAAAGTAATTTTTAAAACTTCTATATGTTCTTGATGTATTTCCACTAGAGTTCTTTATATTATCATTATAAAGATTTTCTTTCCAAATGCTGATAAATTTTGATTTTATTTAGTCTTAAAATTGTTAATAATAAAGTGTGTTTTATATTTTTCAGGATTTTGATATAAAAATTCTATAGATTTAAATATTTTAAAATTTTTCTGATACAACCAACCCAAGAGTCTGTGTGATCACTCTCCATGTTTTGGGACATTGAAAGAGCATCATACAAGAGGCAGATGGATTTAGTGTTTCTCATATACAGTAACACCAATATTTTAATAAAACAGAATATATAATTGGTATGATACCCAATTCTCCTCTTCAGGCATCATATGAAGATCTTATTCTAACTCCTAAATATATTTACAGATTTTAGTATGAAGTTTCTCAGCTTTTTTTATATATTTATCTAAATTATTAGAGAATTTATTTGGGGAAAAATAACCCCAGATCTCTGATTCATATAACATAAAGGGTTTTATTGTATGCTTAAAAATGTGCAACATAATTTTTGCATTTGGAATATTGTTATTAGGAGTTTTTTCAGTTGAAGTAGGCTTTATTACAGTTATTAAAAAGTTCATACTTGGCTGCAGAAAAGGAGCCTGGTGCTGAGAAAACTAACCCTAAATATAAGTATTGCTGAACATTTCAAGCAGTTAATTGTTATATTTTATTTGTGTTTTGGATTTTCGTCCTGCTTTATTGAATACTATAACTTTTGTCTTTTTCAGATTAACTGTCATACACAAAAAAAAATATAAAACACAGAAAGAGGGTAACCCGAACCCAATAAAACCATGGGTGCACTCAGGTGCTCCAGACAAGTAAGCAGTGTCTGCTTCTAATTAGACACCCGACGAGTTACTCAACATAGGGGTTTTCCATGCATGTGCAACTATTTGTCACTTACCAAATTACTCGAGATCGTAACGGTTGCTGATTTATATTGAAAGTGATTTTTTAAATAATTAGATTTATATGTAATGAAATTATATCATATTTTTATTTATAAATTTACAAAAAAATTGTATCAGCAATTTAAAGTGTTGCGGTCCGAACCGTACCGACCGTACCGCTTGCTACGCCTATGCCGGTATTACATCGAGACAGCTGTATACATTCGTATCACTACGAGACGCGTAGTGTCGATAGAATTGTGATACGGAATGTATGCAACTGAAAAGACGTGATACTGATACTGGAAGGTGTACCTTCACTTGAATAGGGGGTGGACAGGGTAGTGGGAGACACGGAGAGAGGGGGAGAAAGAAGCTAAGGAGAGAGAGAAAGAGAAAGGAGCAAATGGGAGGGAGAAAGGAAAAAGTAAGAAAAAGAGAGAGACAGAACTAGTACAAATATACCCTTAAATGTGTAACTGAAAATCATTTCAAAGTGCCAATTAATTGATTTAATTGATAGAGACTAAAATTATTTACATTAATTTCCCCAGTTAAGATATAAATTGCATCCAAAATGATCACATGCTACTATGTAGTAAGTTTTTTTGTTATATAACGCATATTTCTCTCCCCTTTTCATTTTGTCATCACTTATTCACGAGGTGAATGTCATCTGTCGTCTGTCCGTTGTTAGCTTTTTAATTAATCTTCTCCTCTGACACCACTTTGCCAATCCAATTCAATGCTTTCGAAACGTGGTCACGATCATCTTTAGGGTACATAGTTTCAACTTTGTATCCAGGATGTTGATCCATGCGAACATATGCTAATCAAAGTGCAATTTGCACAACTGGGAATGTTTCCTTGCATGTAGTACGTAATACCGGTACATTGTAAAGCAAATTGTGTTTTGTTAATTCTTTTACATTTGGAAAATTGTAAAAGTTCCAATAAGTTAAGCTATTTTCATAATTACACTTGTCGAAATAATTTTATTTCTACACATGGAAAGCCTGTAATGTTCACATGACTTATCACTGACAAAAACATCAGCTTAACCTACATTTCTTGCGATAACAATACAATACAACAGTGGTTTTGTCAGACAATCGCAACACAGGCAGCAGCTTTTGAATACTGAATCAGCAAACAATTTGTTAAGTAACACATACATATAACAACAAGTTGCATATAGGTCAAGTGGTTTTAGAAGTCCTAATGTAAAAAGGCAAGACTACTTGTTTTGGAGACATCTTTAGGACAGTTTATACTTTAAAGACAAAAGTATTTATACTTTAAAGACAGATATTTCTGACAGTTCGAGTCAACTTATTAGACAAATCAGACCGTCTAACAAACAATGCAAAAAAACCAACTAGACATGGTGTATAACAGCGTTACAAAGTAAATTCCATTAAAATATAAAAACACTAAGTAAGTATTAAAGCAAGTACTTTTTGTTTACGTTTTGGGTTTTAAAGTTTGATACAAATAACATGAAAAAGTTGTATTTTTGTTTACTAGTATATGGTGTTTAACGCCACTTTCAGCAAATTTTCAGCTACATCATGGGGTCCAGATTTATTGGGGGGAGGAAGCCGGAGTACCCGACGAAAACCCCCGACCTTCGGTAGAAAACTGGCAATCCGTCAATTAAGATTGAATTCGAGCATTAAAAGCTGTAGAAGAATGACCTTAATTGGCTGAGAGGTCTTCATAGGCGTTTCGAGTTGTCCTTCTATATTGGCCGAGATTTCTTATATTTATGTTGGAGAAGACTGAATTGAGACAAATCCCCTTAACTTGTCCAGAAAGCTAAGAACTAATAACTAATATCAGTCTATTTTCCGTAGAACTATCACAAAAAATGAGCTCTTGTAGTTTAACTCGTCGCTTACGTGCATATAAGATACCTAAACTCGTAATAACTGTTTTACAAGCAAATTTTTGTAATTGATATTCGGCAGTATCACTCGTCCACATTTTTATATGAAACGCCATAAATCACTACTAAGTAATGAATAATCCAAGGGCAATTGGGTAAAATATGTATCATAAAAAAATCCCAAGCAGCGTCCTGCCATTGCTCTTTCTTAAGGTTTCTATTCTAAAAATAAAAAGCGATGATACAAAGAATAACCTAATCATTAATAAGCTGTTAAGTTACATTAGACTCAAAAATCATTCCCGAACGATGAAATTTACATTTGGTCCTTTAATGTTTAGAAAACTACCAGACTGAACTTAGTTGAAATATGTCGCGGTAAAACTATCAGATTAAATTGTTCAGCACATTCAAGCTCTACAAATTTCAGTTTTGTGATGACTTCCTGTTGGAGTTATTGCATTAAAAGTTATAATAACTATCGTGAAACTGTAAACTGCAAAAATGATCAGCAAGTACAACAAATAACGTAAGACGACTACAGTGGGTTTTATCCATTGATAACAATTTTGTTATGAAAATGTCAGTAATAAATTTAAAACTATAACAGTTAGAGTAAAACTGTAAATAGCAAAAATAATCAGAAGGACAAGGCCTACAAACTATTTAATTGTCCAATGACTCCTTATAGTATTATATGTCCTTTACTCATAATTTTTATGAAATTTTCAGCGTTTGTAACTTAAACTGTGACTGTAACATACACTGACATGTCCTCATACTCACCCTATATTTTGTGTTTTATAAAGGAATACATAATTTAAAAATTCAACAGTGAACAATATCGCAAAAGTCTGAGATGGCCGGGGTACAAAGCAAGTGCCTAAATAGGGACTGGCTTACAATTTGTCGAAAGAATGTTTTGGGCCTGTGTACAAAACATTTAGAAGGAGTTGATTACACAAATTAGGTAGCGTCTTCTTCAAATGTTCTGAAAAATGACTAAGTTCCCAAGTCCGAAAAATTAGGAAAAAATCCTTGAACAATTCTATAATAGAAGGTGCACATCTTCAATACATGTACAATCTTTCTGTGAAGTTTCAGAGACTCTGGCTTGAAAACTGTCGGAGGAGTTGATTAAACAAAATAGACACCCTAACAAGACAAGATAAGAAAATTTTATTTAAAAGTCGGATTATCTAAAACACATAGCAAACATAAGCTCTGTAGAGCT
Organism: Limnoperna fortunei; assembly: GCA_944474755.1. Classification (NCBI taxonomy): domain Eukaryota; kingdom Metazoa; phylum Mollusca; class Bivalvia; order Mytilida; family Modiolidae; genus Limnoperna; species Limnoperna fortunei. The sequence goes on along the minus strand of OX104114.1, from coordinate 87,669,689 downwards.
TTTTACCGACATACAAACATAACATTATATTTAAAACATATATTTGTTAGGACAGGGTTATACATACATGTACATGATAAAAAGCAAGCTACTTGTTAAGAGATCATACACATTGTTAAAAGGCATACTTTAAGAACATCATAATTTTTAACTAAAAACACTTGGATCACTTAAAATGTATTTATCAGTTAGAAGATCTAAAAGCATTGAGCTCCGTTTTAAGCATAAATAAAAGCATAAAGTGCAGTTATAAGCATAAATAAAAGCATAAATTGCAGTTATAAGCATAAATAGCATAATGTACAGTTATACACCCATAAAAGCATAAAGCACTGTTTAAGCACAACTAAAAGCACAAATATCAGATTTAAGCACAGCTTAAAGCAACCCGATCTATTATAGCACACATTTAAGCACCAAGATAGTTATTAGCACCAAAAGCACAGAGATCAGTTAATACTACAACTAAAGCACTGATAGATACTGTTACTAGCCCTTATCTAAGCACAAGTTTGCATAAATAATCAAAATATCAATGTGAGATAAAGTAAAATAAGCATCAACACAGCATATTACATGACTTGTATAAGCGACGGCTCAAAGGAGTGATTCACTGAGACCTGCAGGAGCTACATCTGCAATAACTGCCATTCCAGTTGTTGATAAGGCTTTTGAATTGGTTGAGGTTTGCCTCTGCACGAATGTTGTCAGGCAGCTCATTCCAGAGTGTTGCTCCAGCATATCTCAGCGAATGCAAACCATAATGTGTTGTTCTCACCTGTTGAATATTAACAGAGTTTTCCTTTCTGAAAGAGTAATTAGAATTTTTAAAACTAATAATATCTTGTAAGTACAGTGGTGATTTCTTATGTATAATTTTAAAAACCTCAATTGCCATACATCTCATTCTTCTAATTTTTAAAGTTGGCATTCTAGATTTGTATAAAAGAGTCTCATAGTCACTTGAATTATCTTCGTATATAAACCTCAAGGCAGGCTCTTGAATTTTTTCCATTTTTTAGTATTACCCTCCCCACAAAAGTGCCAAACAATAGGACAATAATTGAAGTTTGATAAAATAAATGAATAGTATATTGTCAATCTTCCCAGTTTAGATAAATGTTTACCTATTCTTTTTAAAACATTTAACTGTCTTGAGGCCTTATTACAAATAATGGAGATGTATGTATTAAAACGCAGCTGATAATCTATTGTCACTCCCAAAAGTTTAATTTCATTTTCACATTCAATTACATGCCCATCCAAAGTGAATTTCAAGTTCCCATTTTTTGTTTTGTTCCATATGGCAATTGCCTGAAATTTTTCTGGATTAGCTTTCATTTTATTAACATCAAACCAATTAATTAAAGCTGTGCTTTCATATAGTGTTAACTAATCCATCTAGGTCAGGTCCTGAGTAAGACAATGTATTGTCATCTGCATAATTATAAAGAGTGCTATCTTTCACAACATTAAAAATATCATTGATAAATATATTAAAAAGAACAGGACCCAGGATAGAACCCTGGGGAACACCTTTATAAATATTTTTCCATGTACTTAAATTATTTCCGACTTTGACACATTGTTTCCTATTTGTTAAATAATTTTGTAAAAGATTCAAAGAGTTGTCTTCAACACCGTATGCTTTAAGTTTTAATAATAGTAAGTCATGTGGCAGGCAGTCAAAAGCTTTTGAGAGGTCCATAAGGATAGCAGCTACATAGAGATTTTCATCAACTGCCTTCTTCCAGTCTTCAATTACCTTGAGAAGTGCTGTATTGCAGCCATATCCTGGTCTAAATGCTGACAAGAAAGGATGAAATAAATTTTCAAAATACTCTATGAGCTGCTGATATATGGCCCTCTCAAAAAACTTTGATACCACAGGTAAAATACTCACAGGCCTATAGTTGCCTACCTCCAATTGACTATTTTTCTTATGTAATGGAACTACAAGTGCATTTTTTAGCTGATTGGGAAATTCTGATTTAGAAAATGACATATTTATTAGATTAGAAATTGGTTTCACAATAGCAATTTTTAGCACTTTAACAGAGATATCATCCATTCCTGTAGCCTTATGAATGTTCATTTTGTCTATTTGCTTTACTATAAAATCATCAGTTATATCTTTAAAAACCAGTTTACTTTCTACTTTACAATTTTCTTGGATTGCTTTAATACTAGGATGGTTTTCATTTATAATACAACTCTCATTGCCAATATCCTTTGCAACATTTACAAAATAGTCATTAAATATTTCAGCTACAATGTTTTGATCATTTATTATGTCATTGCTATTAGAGAGTACAATATTGTTATTAAAATGACTACCTTTGTTGGTCAAAAATGGTTTGATTGTAGGCCAAAAGTCTTTTTGTTTAGGGCCACCTATACATCTTTCCATAAAGTAATTTCGTATAGAGTGTCTTCTAAGTTCGGTAACAGCATTTCTTTGTTTTCGATAATTTTCCCAGTTGCTTTTAGATTTAACTTTTATATATTTATTGTGCAGCATTTTTTTCTTATATATTGCTTGTCTGAGTTCTTTGTTTATGAATGGTGCTGGCTTGTTTACCATTTTACGTGTTTTCATCGGTATGTGCATGTTTATTATACCGATAGTTTTGCCTGAAATTTACTATATGCTTCATTAACATTATTTTCTTGTTTAATAGTTTCCTCAAAGTTGGCCTGTGTTAGATCATTTAAGAACTGAATTTCATCAAAATGTTTGTAACTTCTATAAGATTTGAAAGATTTTTTAAAAAGTGGGATGTCTGATTTCAATTGAACAGATAATTATGTTATGTACATCACTTAGACCGCAATTAAAATTAGTGATATTTTGTAGCATATTTTTATGGCTAGTAAGTATTACATCATTTAAGGTAGGATCTGCACCTTTTGTAAAACAAGTAGCATTTTTGACAATATTTTCAATACCACACACATCACAAACATTGACCAGAGGAGCACCTTTATTCTCTGACAGTAAGTCATAAATCACCCATAAAAATCATATACGGGGTAATCATATTTTACAGAAATTTTGTCATAAGTATTTATAAAATCATTTGTAAATTCTTTATCAGATATTGTTTGTGGTCTATACATTCCAGCTATTAACCATTTTTTATCATTTACCAAAAATTCAGCAGCTATAGATTCTATTGACCCACATTCTAGATCAATCTTTCTGTCACATGGTAGGTCTGATCGGATGTACATTGCAAGGCCTCCACCATTTGCATTTCGGTCTTTCCTCCATATAGATGGTAATGGTCAACTTTGAACCGTGCATCTGGGAAAGATTGGTCCAGTTTGGATTCTGCGATTGTCAATATATCAACAATGTTACTTTGTAATAAATCTTTTACAGAACTGAATTTGTATCTCAGACTGTTTATATTAAGATATGAGCACAAGAGTGCTATAACCCTATTTTCCCCGCCAAGCATACTTCACTATACTATAACCTAAAAATCAGAGTGAAACTCTAAATTACAAAAAAGGATCAGTAAGGCAAGTCCTACAAACCAATATTGTCATTTTTGGGGTTATTTCCCCTGAATGACACATTTTTTTATGAAGTATCAGTTTTTGCCTATTATAAAATTAAAAAAAAAAACTATATCAGCAAAAGTAAAACTGTTAATAGAAAAAATAATCAGACAACATATGTTACAGCAGCAAATAATCCTTTTTAATTTCCATTTATAAGCACTATTTTTTCCGTTTTTCAGCCGATCAGAATATGTAATTCGAATTTATTTGTTTTGAGAAATCTAGACCTGAACATAAATACATTTTTAACTAATGAAAATTTTACTCTAAATGTTAAATTACAAGGTTATGTTATTGTTAAAGAAAGTTTAGTTATTCAAACTAAACAGAGACAGGTAACAAGCAACAAGAGACCATAAAAACAACGATTGTAGTTAAGATTAAATAAATGGACATATATGTCTATGTGGACTACTGGTATTGGTGTACTAGAACTGTTAGTTGATTTTATATCTATGTGGAAAATAAGTATGTATGGACCATAGGTCTGTGCGAACTATGGGTTTGTATGGACTAGAGATAAGAGATTGGTCTTCATAGCGCCCCTCTTCTTAGGTATAAAGCCCCCCTTTTCCAATCTAATTAAAATTAAATCTTTCACTTGCTCCCCTTTTTGCTCTGGTCGCTGCGTGTCAATAACAAAAAGGGGGAGCAAGTGAAGATTTAATTTTAATTAGATTGCCCCTCTTTGATCTGCCCCTCGTAGTCTATAAAATATAGGTATTTGAAATAATGAAATAAGTAAATATACAAATGAATAATAATGTGGTCCTATATTTGTTGTTCTCCGATCCCTCTTTTACGTTGTAAGTGCGCACAGACGCGTCTAAACTCCGTTTATCAATAAAATAATTGGAAATACCCCCGGGGAGCCCTTGCTACTTTTAGAAACAGGTAGCAAATATGGCGGACGAAATTGGATTGACTACGTAACCTATGAACTGACTTATTCTTGGTTAAAATATAAACAGTAAAACATGTAAGTAAAAATGCGGGTTTAAATAGTATAAATATTGAAATTTATTTGTACACATACATAAATATTTTATTAAATAAGAGCAATAAGTTAAAAACAGGTGCCCGCTGCTTGTTTCTAGGGAAGCTTTCGGTGGCGTTTTGGTAATTTTTATTGACGTAATTGTGAACAGTGTTGTATTGAGTGACATGTAGTTCTCAGTGGGCCCTAGTAAGACCTATGTTTTGTCATTTATATATTGTATAATTAAACAATAAAGTATAAAACTTATATACAAAGTTATTTATACGCACACAGTTTAAAGGGAGTTAATCCAAGAATTTTTCCGATCAGTCATGTCAGTATATAATATATGCATACTCCTTCAGCTTCATTCACACATTTAAAGATTAAACTAGAATTCAGTTTATTTAAAGTCGGTTCATATAAAGTGGACAAAACAAAAAGCTCCCAAACGAAATTAAAAATGAATGCATCAAATTGCATGTTGTGGAATGGTTTGTCTTTGTTTTCTTTAAAATTAAGTGTACATTAAGTTAGATGATGCAAGGGGTGGAGCTTGTATGACATCACAACTGTTCAATAACTATTGCTCCACCACTTGAATCGTTGGAACATTTTATTGTGCAATTAATACAAACTTTTAGGGGTATATTAATCTTATTTCCTAGCCTCAAAACTAATCTCTGTAAGAATTTTACATAAAGCAATTTCGGCTTAAAATTACTTGAAATTCACGCGATTGCTTCCACTGACAGACACGATGAAAAAGTTGTATTTCTTGTTCTTCTGTTATGGCCTTGAAATCTGACATTGTTGTATTTTTTAAAATGTTGCCGCACTGTAACTTATAAACCATGCGGTAATAAAATCGACGTAATTACCAAAAATTTTATTGGAGCATTCCACAAATCATTTACAATACTCGTCTTTGACTGTATCTGATTGACAGCGAAAGGGGCAGTATCTCGTCCTTTCGGACTTGATACATGCCCATTCGCTGTTAATCAGATACAGTAAATGACTCGTACTGTAAATATTAAGCTAAATAGTAACAGATACACAAAACAGTCAACATTATTGCTGTTATGAATCTCTCATTTAATTGTTTCCATTTAATTAGGCTATTTCTGGTATCAGGACTAATCAATTCCTCTGTGATGTAGGTTTTCTGATCCAGAGTACGGAATGGTTTCACCTGTGCTAACTCTCACTTCTCCATATCCATTCCATCTAAGTGAACTCCTTTAGTGTAAGTGATCCCAAACATATCATTCTCGTGTTGGAGACTGCCCTATGGTTTTCATCCCCAGCTACACATGTATCATATATTTGAGTCCTAACATCTAAGGTCCTCCTCTACAGGGATTTCACATGACATGCTTCTGTGACCTTAGATAGCTTGCAAGTTTCCATAATCGTTTTGTTACAGGAAGGAGTGATTATCCCTTTGCACAAATCTCCTCCTTTCTCATCCTGGCTTAGGACCGGCTGTGAAACACATTTTTAAACAGTCTCCTTAAATACAAATGATCTATGCCTGTAATTATAAACATAATATTTCTTTTTTCTGTCATGTTTTTACCTTTTTTTTTCCCTTTTTTTAACATATTTTTTTTTCAATAATACTAGTACTTTTTTATTTTAAAAATCTGTAATCAAAAGCAAGATTCTTTAATTGCTAATAACATACATTAACATAATAGTCATTATTTTTTAATGTATCAAATGATTGAAATTAAAAGTAGTCATTGCCTACTCAGTAATTTATTCCATTTACAATTTGGTTTCTATACGATGTATTGAAAAGCACAATATGAAAAACAATCCTTCTCTTATCACTAGGTGGCCACATGTAGACCTTGTTATGTAATCACAGGATGAACAAATGGTTTAATAAACAATGATGTCATAAGTTGTCTGGGGTACATTCCTGGGTACCTAATACCTGTGTTATCATATAATTTGTCTAATTGCTGATAAAAACATACAAGGTGGCTTTGTTTTTAAACTTACTGGTAATAGTACAACTAAACATTTTTAGAATGATTTCATACAAAAAATGTATTTTTTTATTATTAAATACATCAATTAATTAACATATAAATAAAGTCTTGAGCAGTGTACAGTATTGTTGATTGTTGTCTTATGAAAGTAGTAAATATGATCATATCCATGTCCACACTAGTTCCACTAATTAGAGTAGCTGCACGAGTACAATTGATGCAATATGGGTAGATTCCAGTCCTGTTGATTTATATATTCTTGAATACATTAATTATAATAAATGAATATAATTCATGTAGATTCCTAAAATAGTTGAGAAAAAGTTATATAATATACTAGTAAAGACAATTACATTTCAAAAATACATTTTGGATCATTTGTTAATAATTTACTAAATGTTTATTTGTGCAGTCAGTTGGATAAAATTATATGTTTCCCTTGTCTTCTTTTATTTCTGGGGTCTCTGTGGACAAGTGGTTAAGGTAGTATGTCTGCTATTGATCACAGGGTCTTTCAACACTGATTTTGCAGATTCAAGTTTCTTTGCAAGGGAATGTCCACTCAACTCTATCTTGACAGGGATTGCCAGTTTTCCTACTGAAGCTGATGAGGAACTCTGGCTTTCAAATAAAAACTGGACACTGTAATATAGCTGAAAAATTGAGAAAATTGGCATTAAACACAATATAAACAAACAACACAATGTTCTGTTTTCTGTTTTTGCTTCTATGCGGTGAAAATTAAAAAAGGGTGAAGCAGGTGAAAGATATGATTTTAATTAGATTGGATTTTGATTTTTTGACACATTAAGGAATTTTTCAGATGTTTTTTGGTTTCTGCAAATTGATCTCTGTTGTGCACAGTTTGTGCCTATACTCGTGATTATCTTCTCTTGATGCAGTATTCTATTCAGTACTAATGTTGCTGTGATGTCCAGAATTATTAACCAAACATTTGACTTAAATGGGATTTCAAGGTGTCAAAGAATTTACAGTCATAAGTAAAGCAATTAAATTTACTTCATAGGTGAAAATATGTCCATTAAATTGGAACATAAAATTTGTGCAACTGTTGTTGTTAAGTTACTGTTGATGTTAGTTACAGAAGGCTAAAGGAAGCTGAATAAAAATTTTCCCATAATTCCTCAGGGTGCAATTTTTTCAATTCAAGGTAAGGTCTGCTTTTCCTTAGTTAAGAAGTATATATGTATTTTTTTCAATTAGGCCACAAAAGTAAAGGGTAAAGCTTTTTAATTGAGTTTTATTTTTTGTTTCATATAAGGTCTGTATAGAAAATTGCTTCCAACTTTGGTAATAATTTAGTCACTAGAAAACACCAGAATTTTCTTGATTATTACATTTTTCTACAGAATATAGGGTGTAAGTACACATTTAATGAAAAAAAAATTGAAAGTCTGCTGTCAAAATTGCAATGTCTTTCAAAGATTTTATTAAATTTAAATTTGAAACATGTCAGAATTATACAACTGTTCATTTTGAAAACAAAGAGACCAAAAGTTAATAAACTGATAATAAAATTTGTTCCTAAATCAAAATGAAAGGCTTGTATTGATCAAATTAAAGAAATCCAATAAAGTATAAATATATTCATCTACAGGTGTGTACAGGGTAACGATTTCTGAAGTATTGACCACTTTCATATTGAAGTAAATTTAAGTTTAGATAAGGGCCTCATTCAGTGTACAATGCAGCCATTAGTCAAGTCATTGTTTTCCGTTGTTGTGTCTGTCATATAAAGACTTGAAAGATTAAAACTAACGTTCCAATTTTTTACCTGTATGCTTCCGATTATTTTTTTTGGTTAGACAGTTTACTGCTGTGATACTGATTCCTTGTATGTTGTGCTCTTCATTATTTTTCAATGCCTACCATTCATGGCAGGATTTCAGCTACATTCTGTGTGATTAAATAAACACAACACTAGAAAAACTCATTTTCTGTATTATGACCTGATAACTACATGTACCCATCAAAAGGGCATGACCTCTGTCCATTATGATAAGATCTGTTGGTCAATCCCTTGTAAACCTTCTTAATGCACAACAATTAATTTTTGTAATTTTCAGTGGTCTCGTTATTGGGCAGTAGTGTTTTTAGTGTGTTCTATAATATAACGTTTCTAGCATAATTTATCACATAATAAGTACTTATCAAGTGTTGTAAGCAATATTGAATTGTGTATTCTAATGAAAATTCTTTTATAATAATGATCCTTATTGAATAACAAGAATTTTTCATCTGTACTGAAAGCATAGAATGTAATATTGTTCCATAGCAGAATAAGCAATACATTAACAGCATTCCAAAAAGACCTTGGTTTGTAAAAAATGTATTGCGGAGTTTATTTTAAATATTAAAACTTTAAATATTTAGGCAAACACTTTTATACAGTGCATTAAGGCAGAAATTGTGCTTCATGCCTACAAATTTTAAATGGTTTAATCTGTACTTAAACTGAAATACAGACATCACGACAAGTTCAAAAAGCTTTGTATATAATTCATTATAATTACTAAGAGAGGGGCATTCTAGTATATATGTATGGTAATGTGTTTTAAACTGCAATCCTTAAGATCAGCTTGGCTATTGTTAAAATTATATCAAAGCTGATTTCTATTGTATGTTAATCTTTATGGAAATATTGTTACAAATTAAACTTGACCCTGTTTTACATTTAAGAGATGATTTCCAAATTACCAATTTACCCTGTGAATGGTTGAAATCCCTGACTTTGATTCAGCACTATAAAATTAAATGCATTGTTGATGATTATTATAATATTAATGGAAATGAGTTAAGTTTTATTTTGGAAATATTGTTTTATTAACCGTAGAAAATTTGCAGATAATGTAATAATGGGTACGGCTAAATACCATACCTCACAGGAAGATATGAAAACACAAATTCCAAATTTAATGCCTTTTTTTTCTGGGCTAGGTACATATGATATATTTAAAATTACTGTTACAATATTCTAATGTAATATGACATCTAACTTTTCTAAGGCATTTTTATACCCCCGCAAACTTGGGGGGGGGGGGGGGGGTATATAGGAATCACCATGTCTGTCTGTCTGTCTGTCCATATCCCTTGTAAGTGCTTCTCCTTCTAAACCGCCTGACAGATTTAGATGAAACTTTACATGAAGGAAGTATCATATGTAAATGTGCATGAAGAATTTTCGTCGCTGTCGGATATTATTCAGGGGAGATCATTGGACTTGAAAGCGAAATGGGGGGTATCCCTTTGTGAGCGTGCTCACAGTCCACACTTGTTTACTTGTATGATTGGATGGCATCTATTGTAAATTAAGTTGACAGTTGAAAGTCACTAGCTACAATATTTCAGTCATGTGTTTCAGCATTGTTTTGAATGTTTACATGTTTATCATTGGAGTATGTAAAGTATGATGTTAATGTGTTGCCCACATCAGTTGGGATTGACTGTTGCAAATATCTGGGATCCACTGTGAGTTGCCAGTAAAAAGAATTTGCTTCTGTCAAATCAAGCTTCACTTCCATGACTTTTGAATGGATGAACATTAACATTTGATGGTTTTGGATTTGTCACCAATTCTGTTCAAAAATTACCAGTTATTACATATCCAGATAGTGAAGTTAATAACAAAACTCTGAACACTGAGGACTGTCAAAAAGACTATCCAAAAAATTAAAATCTGTGTAACTGACAAACTCCAGAACCATCAACCAAAAATATAGTACATGTAACCAGAGCATTGGTCTAGACTTGGTTTAGGCATTTAAAAAGAAATGTTGGGTTAAACCAGATTTTATGGCATGCCAAATCTCCACCTTTCATTACTGTAGTATGTGAGTTGGTTTGTTTAATTTACATTATAATAGAGACAACAGTTATTTTATTTTAAAATTTCTGTTTACTTTCTCAGTTTAAGACATTTTGTAACCAGTTAATAACTGATTGATGTCAGCAAATGTTGCAATACACCTCTGTCATCTTCTATATCTGTTTCATGCCTAGCATCAGATAAGCATTGCCATTTTACACAAATGGGTCTCAGATCGTTGACTGAAAGTAATATGTAGGAGCATTAGCCTGAAATATAGTTATTATAACATAAGCACAATGAAGTAATTATCAAAATTTATCAGTTTGTTGAGCTGCTTCAAATAAAACTGATATTTCTTACAATGTTTATGTATTTTTTCTATCCAATATCAATACAGGACTAAAACATAAATAAAACCTAATTGTTTAGGTGTCGACTGCTAAGACACACAACTATTAGTGCCCACATATTTTTTTTACTTTTCCATCACGTTTATCTCAACATCTATGAATTAATACCTAAATTTATTGAACTAGAGGAATTGAGCAGTGATTAATAAATACTATACAGCAAGTGTAAAAATAGCAGACTAATAGGTCTTTATATACGTTTTTTCAAAGACAGGGTGATGTTCCATGAATGATAGACATTTTTATGTCTTTTCATATGTGGAGCACAGCCAAATGAGTGAAATGACATAAAAATTTCTATCACCTGTGAAAATCACACTGGCCTTCCCAAAAATGCATGAAAGTACCTTTTTTTTCAGAACCAACAACTTTCACATTGTGATATCCTATTGACTCTCTATTGCTTAAGATCTGACATGCAATCAGAACAAAGGCCTCAGTGGCAGAGTTGATCACCTGCCTGTCAACATTGAGGTTGCAGGGTCGAGTCTCACTGTGGGCAGGTTGTAATGAATCCAATCTTAATTGACAAGGATTGCCAGTTTTTCTACTGCGGGATGGTTTTTTCTGGGGTACTCATGGTTCGTTCCTCAATAAAAACGGGATGCCATGATATAGCTGCAAATATGTGAAAAATTGCATTTAACACCATTCAAACGAACAAAAAACCAATCAGAACACCCAAAACATTGTTACGTTATTCAATGTCCTTGTTTAAGGTGTTCAGATTAGATGTCACCACAAGTAGAAATGAGTGTACACAACCTCATCTTAACTGTCATCCTGATCCATATTACTTGAATTACAAAACATTCCAGTATAATTTGAACAGGGGAACATATTTGGTTGGTCAGGCGTTGATTTATCTTAATAAATATATGCAGAAAGTTCAGAAAAAATTACTTTGTTCATAATTTACAACTACAGGTAAACATTTGTGCCATTACACCTCAGATTTGACAGGTAGAACCTAAGGGTGCATTTGACTGCTACACTGTTTTTATCAAGTGCTTTTGATATATAATCCTTTATTAATGAGTTGTGATGAATTCACACTCAAACGACTTACACTGATATTTGATTTCATTTGGGTGGAACAGACATTTAGTCTTTGATCCTTTACATTTTTCCATATGAATAAAAGTCAAATTTGTAAATAGAAAGATTAGTTGTGTCAAGTGCACATTGATGTTTATTGTAAGTCAGGTGAAAAGAAAGATTTTCCAGGAGTAATCAGTATCCTGTCTAGAGTTGTCCTCTCTAATTTCAATCAATTTAGTGAGGAATAAAACAGTTGGTGATTTTGAAAAATTGATTAAATTAAATGTTAAATTTTTTCTATCCACAAGCCACAGATAGCCTCTGTGTTAATTAGCAGAACATTTTTTGGCTATCTAGTATTTTCTAGTTTGAGCTCTAATGAGTCTTGTTTGAATGAAGCACACTTGCATACTGAATTTTATAACTAGGTACATGTGTCTTTGAAGAACTTAGTTTTCTGTTAGTAGATTTTTTTTAGACATTTATTGTCATACATGTAGTCATGTTGTTTTTGTTTTCTTTGATCTTATTTAAATACAAGTCTATTAACTCCAGGTGGACCCAGATCTTAATTACATACATGTCTGTTAAACTCCAGGTGCACCCGGCCCAGATTAATGGTTTATTAAGCATTATTTAATGGACATAAATGATGTGTTCTGATTAATTGAAATTGATTTTTGATCTCAGTGACAACTTTTTGTCAATAACTTACCAGTTTTCCACTATAGTCGATTATTAAGACATCTTCTTAATTGGAGATGTTTATATTAGGGTATTAAATATCAAACAAGCTAAAACACCTTCATCTGTTGAAAGTAACTGAATGAGAAGAGATTAATACTGGACTTGTTTAAAAGTGCTGGTAATTAGGGCCCCACCACTAAGATGTGTTCACCCTGTAGTGATCAGTCTGTCTCAGTGTGCGTGCCTCCATCCGTTTGTCCATCCGATGGAAACTAATCATGTCTGGGCTATGACTTTGTTATATTCTGAGGTAGGATTTTGATATTTGGTATGTGGGTAGGTAATATCAAGCCATGTTTGTTGATCTTTGACCTTGAACTTTGGCTTCAAAGTCAGTGAGGCCCATAGAGATGGATACTGACTCACTGATGTAAGAAACATGGATCAACCTGTCTTTTTATCCACTTATGTAGATTTGATAAATACACTTTAACTAGTAAACCAGACCCAGACATTTTGTGGATTGTTCCTCAATTTCAAAATGACTTTTGGAAGTCTAAAATTGGAGATAAAAGTGCAACATTTTATTGAACATTTTCCTTCAATTACTTGCACATGTTATAATGTTGGGGATGTGGGATCTGATTTGAACTATCACTTGTAAGTTTTTTTAATCTTGAACTGTTATAGACAGTAAAGTAACAGTTTTAGACACAGAATGTACATGTAGCTGTTTAATTTGTGGTAGTTAGAAGGATATATCCCTCAACTGAATAAATATTTGCTTTTTGTTGGTTAATTCTCTTTACTCATGACCTACAAAATCAATATTTTACATGTACATGTATAACATACAGTAACATAAATATTTAAAGTTCAGTTATACTATTTGTGAATGTGGCCTGTTGGCTGACTGGTATAGATGCTAGTTGTTGACTTTTCATCACCAGCATGTTTACAAAGGAGGTGTGAGTTCGAGCTTGACTGTTCTGGACTCAAAGCTAAAGGGTTGACAGTTTTCCAGCATAAGAATAATATGATAGAGTTGAAATGAGAGTCAGGGTATATAGCGGTCCTTATGTTCTTCTCTCCATTCCTCCATCCAAATTTGGTTTCCAGATGATATTTCTAAAAGCTTGGATCTGATTTCAATAAAACGTTGGGATATGATATTGTTACATATCAGGAGGGTAAGAACCCTATTGAAGCTTGAGTAATTCTGTCAAATTTCAATGCCAAAGTTGACAAAAAATGTTAGAAATTTTTACAAAACAGACAATAACACAGAAAGTTTTTAATTGATTTAATTTCAATGAAACTAACTTTGGTATACAGTTTCATTGCGGCAGCCTATCAGTTTTTGGGGAAATAATTCAAATTTCAAGTAGCCAAAAATTTTTTACAAAAAAGACATTTCTGGTTAAAAACTTGAAAAGTTTGCATTTAATTTCAATGAAACTTTGATATATAGTTTCATATTAAGTGGATCAGAAGCCTATCAAATTTTGGGTAAATCCATGAATTTCAAGGTCACCTGTGCCAAACAATGTTAGACATTTTTCCAAAAAAGACGTTTTTGGACTCAAAAACTGTGCATTTGATTTCCATGAAACTTTAGGATATTATTACATATCTGGTTGGTAAGAAGCCACAATGCTAAAGGAATTTCATCAAAGGTCAAGGTCATCTGTTGACAAAAAGTGGTATAATTTTTACAAAAAACGTATTTTAATTTCTGAAGTTTGGCAAAGAACCAGGCATGTAATTTGGTCAACCAAAACCTTGCCTACTCTTACAAAGTACTTTCCAATAATTAAAATTGTAAAAAGTTTATAAAACTACAAATTGCGTCAAGTTTCAATTTATCACAATTTGTTCCCAGTTCAACAAATGCCATGGACATTTTTTTATTAAATACCACTGAGGTATCTGCAAGTTACAATTATCTCCCATTGGTCACTAATCAATCAATCAATCAATCAATCAATCAATCAATCAATCAATCAATCAATCAATCAATCAATCAATCAATCAATCAATCAATCAATCAATCAATCAATCAATCAATCAATCAATCAATCAATCAATCAGCCACAACCAACCAACCAACCAACCAACCAATCAATCAATCAATCAATCAATCAATCAATCAATCAATCAATCAATCAATCAATCAATCAATCAATCAATCAATCAATCAATCAATCAATCAATTTTGGTTTGCCACTTTTCCAGCTCTATCATGGTGTCCCGTTTTTTATTTGGCAAGGTTAGATAAGTTGAAGGCATATCATTCAGACATGAAAACATACAACATTCAACACAAGGATATACATGTTCGTGTAATTCCCAGATTTGTTACATGTCATGCAAAAATTTATACAACAAAATACAAGAAATAGAACAAACAGTTAAGAATTATTTAGTATGTTGCTAATGTATTTACTTTGTAATTAACAGTAATCTCTTGGTTTAACAACTTTGACTCAGGGACGAACACCTTAATAGAAATTTCGGTTTAATGCTATTAACATGATACAGAAAATATTGTCCCTTTACCAAAAAATATAGTAATATAGAAAACAACCTTTGTGTATTTTGATTTAATTTTTATACTTACAACATTTGGTAAACACCAAAACTAAATTTTAAATAGTGGCCTTTGATAGGGGAGGTAATTTACTTCTTAATGAACACATTATTTTTCTAAACTCTGGTCCAGCAAGATAGTTAAGTAAATAATTTTGTAAATGAGTAGATATCCTGAATATTGTATATTACTGTATCAATTATTTTTAATGGCTGTATACTACACATGGTAATTTCCCTTGACAAGATACCATTTACAATTTAAGGTATCCGGACCATAATTGACCACGTGATCATATTTGGTGTCCCGGATGTCTATTGTTTTTCAATGGAGCAGACCTCGGTAATGTTCGGCAAACATCGGAAATACTATTTGAGTAACTAAATTTTTTTTGCTTAAATCTGTAAACAATGACTCAAAATAAAACAATATATTAATTTGTATCATTAATTAGCAAAACATTGATTTAATAAAGCTGTATTTCTTGGTCAAAACTAAAATTTAACGGTAACTTCAATTATGGGTCGAATACCTTAAAGGGACAAAATAATTGGCTTTAAAAAGAAATCAGGTATAGAGTTATTTATTGAAATAACATGACTAGGAATACTAGTTAAGATTTAATTGTAAGTGAGATATAAAAATAAAGAGATGATGGCATTATTCCAGCATTTTAAATAATTTTTAAGTTTTTAAATTCTCAAATGACTTAAATTGTATACAATGTTACCAAAGGACCTATAAAGCACCTCTTTGAAATAAAATATAAAACTGAATTGGCATGAAGCCATTAAAAGAAGTATTATTCCATTAAGGGCCATAACTCAGACCGTGACTGTCATTGATTTTTAAGTTATTGTTCCTTGGGTTTTATTGAAATTTACCGTTACCTACAAGTGTCATAATCGCAGTCAGTCAAGTGTGTAATTTGCCAATATTCAATATATGATAGTTGGGATTTAACCAAAACTTCTTGCATTTTAAAAATTTTTGTTGTGAATTATTTTAAAAACAGCTGGATTTAAAAATCTTCCTACAAGAAAACATGTTGAAAAATGTAGCATTGACATTAATCACTTGAGAAATTTTGTCCACTGGATTTAACTTTCAATATGAAATCGATACTTGTTTATTTCGTTGATAATGGAATTATAGGTACTCCATATGGGTAAGTGTCAATCTTGTACCTGAATATTGAATGACAATGAAACATATCACTTAAACTAAAGATTTAAAAGAAAATATTTGTAAACAATATATACCATATTATCACTATTTAGTGAAACAGAAAACTTTGAACAGGCTTGATGTGTATTTTTAATTAATTACTGTAAAGATTTCGTCCAGCACAGTACTTATGGTTAGGCTGTTTTGTCTTTATTTTCTAGAATTTCTCATTTCAAAAGTATGTGTACTTCTAAACTATAAAAAAGCTGTGTTGAAGATTTGGTTTGAAATAAAATAGCCACATGTAGAAATGAAATAAATAACAATTATTTTTAATTCAGTTACCAGTACTTGGTATCATTATAGACTAAACGTGCTGCAGTCACCATCCTGAATTAGTTAATCAGTACAGGTGTCTGTCACACCAGTTTGTTCAGTACAGGTGTCTGTCACACCAGTTTGTTCAGTACAGGTGTCTGTCACACCAGTTAGTTCAGTACAGGTGTCTGTCACACCAGTTTGTTCAGTACAGGTGTCTGTCACACCAGTTTGTTTTTACTATCCAACCTTTTTTCTGTATGATTTTTTTATAGGACTTCGACACTACCTCATAACACGCTTGGTGCCAGATGTTGAGCAGGAACTACTTATTCTTCCAGACATCTTGAGTTCACCTCCAGTTTTCAGTGGGTTCACATTGTAGTCTTCTATTTTCAGTATTTGTTTCTGACAGATTTTGTAATATTTTTTGTTTGTTGTTAAAGATTTCTGGCTATATGTGTTCCTATTTTAAGTTTTTGATCGTAATGATGTATTGATATTTCCCTCCAAATTTGTGTTTCGTAGTCATGGGTAAACTTCAGTTATGCCTAAAATGTTTTCATCCATGGATTGTGTGTTGTACAATCAGCTCATCTACCTGTTCAGTGATCAACTCTACCTGTACAATTGGTTAACATCTCTGTGTTGTACAATTTGTCTCATCTACTTCTACAGTTGGTCACATCTACCTGTATAATAGGTCTCATCTACTTGTAAAGTTGGTCACATCTACCTGTGTAATTGATCACATCTACTTGTACAGCTGGTGTCATCAACCTGTCCATTATTTACATCTTTCTCCACAATTGGTGTCATCTACCTGTACAGTTGGTGACATCTTTCTGTACACTTGGTGTAATCTACCTGTACATTTAGTCACATCCTTCTGTACGCTTGGTGTAATCTACCTGTACATTCAGTCACATCCTTCTGTACAGTTGGTGTAATCTACCTGTACATTTAGTCACATCTTTCTGTACACTGGGTGTAATCTACCTGTACATTTAGTCACATCCTTCTGTACAGTTGGTGTCATCTACCTGTACATTCAGTCACATCCTTCTGTACAGTTGGTGTAATCTACCTGTACATTCAGTCACATCCTTCTGTACAGTTGGTGTTATCTACCTGTACATTTAGTCACATCCTTCTGTACACTGGGTATAATCTACCTGTACATTTATTCACATCCTTCTGTACAGTTGGTGTTATCTACCTGTACATTCAGTCACATCCTTCTGTACAGTTGGTGTAATCTACCTGTACATTTAGTCACATCCTTCTGTACAGTTGGTGTAATCTACCTGTACATTTAGTCACATCCTTCTGTACAGTTGGTGTAATCTACCAGTACATTTAGTCACATCCTTCTGTACAGTTAATGTTATCTACCTGTACATTTAGTCACATCCTTCTGTACAGTTGGTGTTATCTACCTGTACATTTAGTCACATCCTTCTGTACAGTTGGTGTAATCTACCTGTACATTTAGTCACATCCTTCTGTACACTTGGTGTAATCTACCTGTACATTTAGTCACATCCTTCTGTACACTTGGTGTAATCTACCTGTACATTTAGTCACATCCTTCTGTACAGTTGGTGTAATCTACCTGTACATTTAGTCACATCCTTCTGTACACTTGGTGTAATCTACCTGTACATTTAGTCACATCCTTCTGTACACTTGGTGTAATCTACCTGTACATTTAGTCACATCCTTCTGTACACTTTGTGTAATCTACCTGTAAATTTAGTCACATCCTTCTGTACAGTTGGTGTTATCTACCTGTACATTTAGTCACATCCTTCTGTACACTTGGTGTAATCTACCTGTATATTTAGTCACATCCTTCTGTACACTTGGTGTAATCTACCTGTACATTTAGTCACATCCTTCTGTACACTTGGTGTAATCTACCTGTAAATTAAGTCACATCCTTCTGTACAGTTGGTGTTATCTACCTGTACATTTAGTCATATCCTTCTGTACAGTTGGTGTTATCTACCTGTACATTTAGTCACATCCTTCTGTACACTTGGTGTAATCTACCTGTACATTCAGTAACATCCTTCTGTACAGTTAATGTTATCTAGCTGTACATTTAGTCACATCCTTCTGTACACTTGGTGTAATCTACCTGTACATTTAGTCACATCCTTCTGTACACTTGGTGTAATCTACCTGTACATTTAGTCACATCCTTCTGTACACTTGGTGTAATCTACCTGTACATTAAGTCACATCCTTCTGTACAGTTGGTGTTATCTAGCTGTACATTTAGTCACATCCTTCTGTACACTTGGTGTAATCTACCTGTACATTTAGTCACATCCTTCTGTACAGTTGGTGTAATCTACCTGTACATTTAGTCACATCCTTCTGTACGCTTGGTGTAATCTACCTGTACATTCAGTAACATCCTTCTGTACAGTTGGTGTAATCTACCTGTACATTTAGTCACATCCTTCTGTACAGTTGGTGTTATCTACCTGTACATTCAGTCACATCCTTCTGTACAGTTGGTGTAATCTACCTGTACATTCAGTCACATCCTTCTGTACAGTTGGTGTAATCTACCTGTACATTTAGTCACATCCTTCTGTACACTTGGTGTAATCTACCTGTACATTAAGTCACATCCTTCTGTACAGTTGGTGTAATCTACCTGTACATTTAGTCACATCCTTCTGTACAGTTGGTGTAATCTACCTGTACATTTAGTCACATCCTTCTGTACAGTTAATGTTATCTAGCTGTACATTTAGTCACATCCTTCTGTACACTTGGTGTAATCTACCTGTACATTTAGTCACATCCTTCTGTACACTTGGTGTAATCTACCTGTAAATTTAGTCACATCCTTCTGTACAGTTGGTGTAATCTACCTGTACATTTAGTCACATCCTTCTGTACAGTTGGTGTAATCTACCTGTAAATTTAGTCACATCCTTCTGTACAGTTGGTGTAATCTACCTGTAAATTTAGTCACATCCTTCTGTACACTTGGTGTAATCTACCTGTACATTAAGTCACATCCTTCTGTACAGTTAATGTTATCTAGCTGTACATTTAGTCACATCCTTCTGTACACTTGGTGTAATCTACCTGTAAATTAAGTCACATCCTTCTGTACAGTTGGTGTTATCTACCTGTACATTTAGTCACATCCTTCTGTACAGTTGGTGTAATCTACTTGTACATTTAGTTACATCCTTCTGTACACTTGGTGTAATCTACCTGTACATTTAGTCACATCCTCCTGTACACTTGGTGTAATCTACCTGTACATTTAGTCACATCCTTCTGTACGCTTGGTGTAATCTACCTGTACATTTAGTCACATCCTTCTGTACAGTTGGTGTTATCTACCTGTACATTTAGTCACATCCTTCTGTACAGTTGGTGTAATCTACCTGTACATTTAGTCACATCCTTCTGTACGCTTGGTGTAATCTACCTGTACATTCAGTAACATCCTTCTGTACAGTTGGTGTAATCTACCTGTACATTTAGTCACATCCTTCTGTACAGTTGGTGTAATCTACCTGTACATTTAGTCACATCCTTCTGTACACTTGGTGTAATCTACCTGTACATTTAGTCACATCCTTCTGTACACTTGGTGTAATCTACCTGTAAATTTAGTCACATCCTTCTGTACAGTTGGTGTTATCTACCTGTACATTTAGTCACATCCTTCTGTACACTTGGTGTAATCTACCTGTACATTTAGTCACATCCTTCTGTACACTTGGTGTAATCTACCTGTACATTTAGTCACATCCTTCTGTACACTTGGTGTAATCTACCTGTACATTTAGTCACATCCTTCTGTACAGTTGGTGTTATCTACCTGTACATTTAGTCACATCCTTCTGTACAGTTGGTGTTATCTACCTGTACATTTAGTCACATCCTTCTGTACAGTTGGTGTAATCTACCTGTACATTTAGTCACATCCTTCTGTACACTTGGTGTAATCTACCTGTACATTTAGTCACATCCTTCTGTACACTTGGTGTAATCTACCTGTACATTTAGTCACATCCTTCTGTACACTTGGTGTAATCTACCTGTACATTTAGTCACATCCTTCTGTACACTTGGTGTAATCTACCTGTACATTTAGTCACATCCTTCTGTACACTTGGTGTAATCTACCTGTACATTTAGTCACATCCTTCTGTACACTTGGTGTAATCTACCTGTACATTTAGTCACATCCTTCTGTACACTTGGTGTAATCTACCTGTACATTTAGTCACATCCTTCTGTACACTTGGTGTAATCTACCTGTACATTTAGTCACATCCTTCTGTACACTTGGTGTAATCTACCTGTACATTTAGTCACATCCTTATGTACAGTTGGTCACATCTACCTATACATTCAGTCATATCCTTCTGTACAGTTGGTGTCATATACACGTACAGTTGGTGACATGTACCTGTACTATTGGTCTTTGATACCGGTACAATTGGTCTCACCTACTTGTACATTCAGTCACATCCTTCTGTACAGTTGGTGCCATTTACCTGTTCTCACATTCCTGTACAGTTGGTAATGTCTGTTGTACAATTGGTCTCATCTTCCTGTACAGTTATAATTATCTTGCACCAATTGGGGAGATTTCCATTGTGAAATCTGGCATCTTGTGCCAAAAATATGGTCCTAACAGTAACCTGAGTTTCTTAACATAGATTACATATACATTTATCATTTATAGACACGTGTAAATAAATATGTGTCCACATCAGACAGTATTTCATAACTTACAGTATATCAGTTAGTATTGATTGCATATGATAAGTGCATGTTTTTATGTCAGGTATAGAGGAATATGTAAATCAAGGGCGGTCATGACCCAGTTCTAGGTAGT
This sequence comes from Limnoperna fortunei, assembly GCA_944474755.1. Lineage (NCBI taxonomy): Eukaryota > Metazoa > Mollusca > Bivalvia > Mytilida > Modiolidae > Limnoperna > Limnoperna fortunei. The sequence goes on along the minus strand of OX104114.1, from coordinate 87,648,210 downwards.
TGTCAAATTGTTCAAGTTGTGAGGTAGCCCAGATTTTGGGTAAGGTATGTCCATCTTCAGCCACCAGCATTCCTGCAGACGTCAGCATGCCATGACATACATGTACATGTAACTAAATAACTGTGACATAAAACCTAAAGTAAAACACAAGTATTTTGTGAATTACAGTGCAGGAGCAGAAGGGACGGAAATGTCATTTTTCATTATTTGTGACTAGAAATATTTTTTTATTTTTATTTACAAATCCTGTAAAGTATTAAGACCAATTATCCCTAAGCACCAAAATAACTGGGACATGACCACACCGTACAACCGTTTTTCATCCCTACGATCATCTGCCGACTGATCCGATCATTGTTGTGTGTTGACACGGAACTTGGGTGGTCAGTCGGGTAAGAAATACTAATTATTACTACACATCTATGCATAATTATAAATTAACCCAAGCGTCAATTGTTCACATATATAATAAAGTTTTAATAAGAATTGCTATTTTGAATAAGGCATTGATTTTTCTTGACATTTTACTTATTTTTCTCGAAAGTGTCGTAAGAAAATTAAACATTTTCAACTTCATCCCTCGTTTTCACAGAAAAAAGTGGTTATTGTATAAATATTGATCGGTAGATTAGTAGATAAATCTATCCCCTTCAAAATGGTATATGCAACAATACACAAATGTTAATATGTCACGCGTAACCCGCTCTTGCATCCAAGCATGTGCATTAAAAATGGTCCGATCATCAACCGTCGAATGATCCGATCAAATTATGACGGTTGATGATCGGACCATCGGAGATTTATTTGAGTCAGAAAAGTGTCAAAAATGGTAATATTTTTTACCAAAAATTATAGAGAATAATGCACTTTACATGTTCAATAGTCTCAGTCTCATCACACATATACTTAAAGTGTTGTAACTGTTTTGATTATTGTCAATGAGATATTGAATTAAGCAAATAAAGAAATTCTATTGAATATGAATCGATTTTCCCCTGAAAAATGGGATTTGAATATTGCCCTTTTCATTGTATTTTAATCGGCGCAAAATGGCCGCCACCGTACCATGGCAACCGAAGTCAAATCATAACAAACAATAATTATTTTGTGGTCCAATGGTCAATTTCTACTTATAAAATGAAAATTAGCTAAATCTGAGACATGTCATGTCTCACCCTAAATGGAAATCCTTTGATCCTTATGGAGAATTGGTGTTAACAGCTATAGATTACGCTGTCAGTTGAAAAAGTTGTTCTAAGTCTTTATTGAGACGAGCTGTAAGAAAACCCATTAGAAAATTGCATAGTAAACCTGAATTAAATTATACAGTAAATGACAAATTTGTGTATGGAAAGAGTATCTAAATTTAAGATGTTCCACATTGCAGATCAGACTGATGCTATCCTCAGTCTCCAGTTTTAACAGTAACTACAGGAATTAATCAAAATGTTTTTGCTGTAGAATGTATTATTGGTAGTTTTACATTGAATTGAGATTTTTGTTGAAGTTTATATTATCACTTGATTTATCTGTGCACAGTTGAAGAACTATTTTAAGCCATATCACGAGGGATTATGTTATTGTCCAATTTCTTTCCTGCAAATGTCAAAGTTTGAGCAATATATCTCATAATCAATACGGAGGTGATTACAGCCGTAATACCGCGATATTAGGTGATTGTTCACTTTATTGTATTGATTGGGATCTTACATGTACACGTTTCTTCATACCATTATGTAAAACGTCCTCACACTGACGTAACCGTTATAATTGCTGATCTCCTAGTATGATAGGTGAATTCAATTAATAATTCAGATGAATTATTTTGATAATTACAGTTGAACTACTTGACTCTTGGGGTAATTATGTTTTTTAATAATTCGGCCGGAAACCTGACCCGACCTTAAAATGGGCTTGTATAAAGTGCTGAGTTATTAAATATTTCCTAATCTCTTAATTAAACTTCAAAATTTATGTAGATAAAAAAGATTCTATTCATCTACTAGAAAAGTAAATTTCATGTCGGAAAAAAAAAACTGGACCAAATTTTAGACAAGGTTAGCAGTTTGTGTCAAGGTCACAGATTTAGAAGGTTTTTTATTGTACAAACACTCAATGTTATTGCAAAATGTTTGAAAAAAAATTCGTGTATACATTGAGACAAATCTCATTGAAGGACAATTCATGTTAGGCAGTAGGAAGGTCAATGAAGGTCACTGCATAAGGATACTAGAAGATCTAGATGAAAGTGTTGTCCTCGTTCTTTTAAAATTGAAAACATATTTAGCCATCTGCTATTGACTTCAAGTTAGTTCAACTGTAATGGGAGTGTTATTTGTCATGGTATAGGCAGTTAGTAATCCCGTTGTGACTGTAGGTACTAATGTACGAATATTCCTCCAGGTTCTGTAAAAGATTTAAGAGATATACGTTTAAACAGCATTAACTCCAGTTATAAAATTGTACAGTTAGATTGTGGTTGATGTTCCTTACCAATAATATTCCTATGTTTCTTGCTCAAATATATGTGATTTCAGCGTCTTCATCCGGGCCCCCCCCAGGAAACCGGGACCTGTGTATTTTTACCCATAAGTGACCCGACTTGCTCGGGACACAGGAAATGTCCTGATATGTGTATAACAAAATATATTACGGAGGATCAAATAATTTTGTGACAACGATATGCAATTAATTAATCATTAAAGGAAATACAAATGAATTAAAAACGTCAACTACTACACAACTAGTTCATGTGTACCCAACTGCGAGTTTAAGTAACAAAGTTGTCATGGGATTGTCAGGGTTACTATTTGGTATTCTAGCATCAACAACCACTAATTCTGAAATTGGCAAATATCCCCAAAAACATTCTGAATATAATTAAAATATTGCTAAATATGATTTAAACAAACCAATCAATCAAGCAGTCAATTTATGTCAGTTGAAAATTTACAGCTCTTGTTTTATTTACTGTTAATGAATGAAATCCACTTTTATACTGTGGTCTTATTAAGATTTTGTTGATGTTAAATTTTGTTCTTTGGGGAAAAGTTGCTGTTGAGAATACGTAACATTGTAGTTTTATTAGAAAACTGGGAAATGGTTATTTACAGAAATGTTTGGTATCAATGACAATGGTTACTTGTATATGTATCTCACACATGAGTACATTTATACTGTAACAGTCTGGCTATATCACTGATCTGTTCATAGAAGCCAGAGGATCCAGAAAAGCGAAGTAAGACACAAACTTTATCTCATGAGGTTGTTGGCTAAGTGTACACATTGTAATGGTGCTGAGTGCTTACAATGTATACCCCAGGGAAAACTAACGTAAGGATAGAGACAACCAATAGCCTTTCATACCTAGCTACTGCACCAGAGAAAACTAACGTAAGGATAGAGACAACCAATAGCCTTTCATACCTAGCTACTGCACCAGAGAAAACTAACGTAAGGATAGAGACAACCAATAGCCTTTCATACCTAGCTATTGCACCAGAGAAAACTAACGTAAGGATAGAGACAACCAATAGCCTTTCATACCTAGCTACTGCACCAGAGAAAACTAACGTAAGGATAGAGACAACCAATAGCCTTTCATACCTAGCTACTGCACCAGAGAAAACTAACGTAAGGATAGAGACAACCAATAGCCTTTCATACCTAGCTACTGCACCAGAGAAAACTAACGTAAGGATAGAGACAACCAATAGCCTTTCATACCTAGCTACTGCACCAGAGAAAACTAACGTAAGGATAGAGACAACCAATAGCCTTTCATACCTAGCTACTGCACCAGAGAAAACTAACGTAAGGATAGAGACAACCAATAGCCTTTCATACCTAGCTACTGCACCAGAGAAAACTAACGTAAGGATAGAGACAACCAATAGCCTTTCATACCTAGCTACTGCACCAGAGAAAACTAACGTAAGGATAGAGACAACCAATAGCCTTTCATACCTAGCTACTGCACCAGAGAAAACTAACGTAAGGATAGAGACAACCAATAGCCTTTCATACCTAGCTACTGCACCAGAGAAAACTAACGTAAGGATAGAGACAACCAATAGCCTTTCATACCTAGCTACTGCACCAGAGAAAACTAACGTAAGGATAGAGACAACCAATAGCCTTTCATACCTAGCTACTGCACCAGAGAAAACTAACGTAAGGATAGAGACAACCAATAGCCTTTCATACCTAGCTACTGCATCAGAGAAAACTAACGTAAGGATAGAGACAACCAATAGCCTTTCATACCTAGCTACTGCACCAGAGAAAACTAACGTAAGGATAGAGACAACCAATAGCCTTTCATACCTAGCTACTGCACCAGAGAAAACTAACGTAAGGATAGAGACAACCAATAGCCTTTCATACCTAGCTACTGCACCAGAGAAAACTAACGTAAGGATAGAGACAACCAATAGCCTTTCATACCTAGCTACTGCACACTAGCTGATAACAGTTAATTTATAAATCATCAATTACATTTCTTGCTGTAGAGGTGGGGAAGGGATATGGTAGCTAACGTAGCCTGGATTAAAGAAAGAACAAAAAAAACCTCATGATTATCAGTCCAAACTGTAATTCCAAGAATCTTACTATGTATTATACTGTGGCTGAACAGAATTTAAAGGCAAATTTTAATTAACTTGATAAAAAACTACAAGTCATTGTTGTTCCTGATCTAAATCAATATAATACTACATTTCATGGAAAATTATCAAGTGAAGGCAATATTTACTCTATTGACTTCTAAATTGTTTACGATCATTGGAAAGTTTTATTGGATCTGTATGGAATGTTGATACAAAGGATCAAGGTCTTCAATGCTCTTCAGAACTTTGATGTAGCATGGAATGTGCCATGAGATTTAAAAGATGAAAAAGTTAATTATAATATTAATTAGAAAATAAATAATCTTGTATTCATTTCAAGGAAATGCAATGATACACTTTAAGCATTAGAGACTAGACATTTTTTTGTCAATAAGTATTTGAGTGGCTTTTTACTGTTGACACATTCCTTAGTCCTGGTAATTGGTTTTAATTAAAGTTAAATTCTATCAAATTTTATGGAATGTTTAACTTTAATTGGAATTAGTAATGAGTTAATAAGTGCCAAGTTTCTAGCCAAAGGTAATGTATTCTCTAGAATAATCTAGCCTCCTCCCCCCAAAAAAACTTGATGTCACAGGTAATCTGTCCTCCTCCCCCAAAACAAACTTAATGCCATGAGTAATCTGTCCTCCTTCTCAAAAAACAGACTAATGCCGCTGGTTTATCTGTCCTCCTCCCTCAAAAAAACTTGATGCCACTGGTAATCTGTCCTCCTCCCCAAAAACAAACTTGATGCCACTGGTAATCTTTCTTCCTCCCCCAAAACAAACTTGATGCTATGGGTAATCTGTCCTCCTCTCCCAAAACAAACTTGATGCTATGGGTAATCTGTCCTCCTCCCCAAAACAATTTGATGCCACGGGTAATCTGTCCTCTTCTTCCAAAACAAACTTGATGCCACAGGTAATCTGTCCTCTCCTAAAACAAACTTGATGCCATGATAGCATAAAACCTTTCCCAAACAACACTCTTTTAAAAACCTAACTTTTAATTTTTGAATATGTCAGCAATTTAGATTCAGACAAGATAAGCTGAAGCAAAAAGTCAGTAATAAAATTTATCAGATTTTAAGACCAATGTGTAGTCTAACAAATGCTAGTCTCTCATTATAATGTAACAGAACAATTGTATATGTCATTAACGTCAACATTAGAACGCCCTTTAACACATTTCTTTACAGATGGTAAAAAAAGACATTTTGACCTCCTGAGCGTCAACTGTATGTTATGTCTTTTATAATTATACAAGTAATTGCTGTGTTTACTTGTTTTTTGTTCATTATTTGATACAGATTTGTTTATTTGGGTAATACATTATTGTTGATAGTTCAGTATATAATGTATTAATTAGAGGAAAGGCCATGCTAATGTTCTCTTTTGGATTCCTTCTTGTTTAACAGCACATTTGATTTCCTTTTGTTGGAAACTTTTAAAGTGTTCCTTACATAGACGTATGTCTAGTAGATCTTTGGTTCGGAGGCATATCAATGTTAAATGAGGCAGGTACGTAGGCTGTACATGTTGTTTGTAACTAATGGTTACTATGGAAACATTAATATTAAAATCACCATCAAGTATTAATAAAATGTCGTCTTCAGATAGTCATTAAAACATCTTGGAATTAATTAAATCCATAATTTCTTATTTTTCGTCGAGGAATATCACATTTAAAGTTTAATTTAATCGCCAACCAATCCCAAATCTGCTTGTTTCAGGTTATTATCAACAAAATGAATTACATGGCTGTTCTATTCCTACCGTTTAAGTTTTCATGGACGTCAGTGCAGATTTAAATTACAACTTTATTAACATTAAAAATTAATACATGTACATTCATGAATTTAACAAACAGATAACCAGGAAGTACTGTTGCATTATTCTATGAACAAATTATGCTTAATTAACATATTTGCCATTGTGTCCTGAGGTAGCTAAAATGGAACTTATAAATTGGTAGGCCATGATAAATGCATAAGTACATACCAATGCATTGCCTATTGTAATAAGTTATATACTATTGATCACAACACTGAGGTTGCAGGTTCAAGCCTTGCATGCCAACAGGGTGTGTTAGACTCCAACTTTAATTGACAGGGATTGACAGTAGGGTTTTTAGGGTCAGAGTAGGGTGCTTAATGCAGAGTTATTTAATATGAATATATAAATTGAGGTCAAATATGGCAAGTTGTTTCTTAAAGGAGGTGGTTGCTCAGGCAGGGTAAACAATATAGTGATAGATATTTACTCTTGATGCACTAACAGATATTTTCTGTTCTTTTATTTCAGGGCCTTCCAGAAATGGACCTGGGACCATGTAGTGTCTAATTGCTAATAAACAAAGATATAATTATCAAGCAGAGCCAATTATTTTTTATAAAGATAAGTGAACATCAAAACATACAAATGACGGCAACCATGTCAAGACATAGGCCGTTTAACCTCATGTCTGTGTCACAGGCCCATAAAGATGTTACTGATGAACGATACAGAGATTTACGTCGCCCTCGGAAGGTCCGCTTCTATGTCAATGGTGATCGTTACTTTAAAGGGAAGAAACTGTACATTACTCCCCACAGATATTTCAACTTTAATGATCTTTTGAATGATTTAACGGGAAAGCTTCCAAATAACTTAAACTTGCCATATGGCGTGAGACAGATTTTTACACCCTCTGGTGGAAGACGTGTAACTGACATTGAAGATTTAAATGATGGAGAAAACTATGTGTGTGCTGGGTTTGAAGGGTTTAAGCAAATACGTTATGGAAAAGCTGAGCTGGAGCCTTGGTCTCTAGGTAGGTTAGCAGTATTACACAGGGCACATATAGTAGTAGATGTTAAAAATCTAGTATTCAGCAAGGGAGATAATTTCTCTTTTGCAGTTAGTATCACTTGTTGAATTAAAATGAGAAACACTAGTGATCCATACCTCCCATTATTAATAATCTAAAAAGGTGCTAAAATTTGCAAACAGATATGCATTTAACTTACTGTAACATTTTCAATGTGGAATTTGACTGCATTATCTCCCTTCATAAAGCCAGGGGGGATAATTCACTAGTATTTCTTGTGTCATTTTAAGTGCATGTATGTATATATAGTTATTTAGATAACACTGTGTATGCCTATAGGAGTGTTAATGTGTTTTAGAAGTCTTAGCACACAGAATGCCTTATTTGATTTGTTTATGTAAAGTGAATCACTTTCTATATATTTTATTCTTTGGTACACCCATGCCAGTAGTAGATATTTAAAATCAACACTTGTTTTAATATTAGAATTCTATTGATCTGTTCATGATAATATTATACTTGTAAAATATTGCCATTTGTGTCACATTGTCTAATATCCTTCATTTCTTGAACTGACACGAGTTGCATGCAATGTATTAATGGGAAGTTTTTACTTTGAAGATGATGTATTACAAGGTTTTCCATTCTTCTGAAATACATTTTTAACTGTGAAAAAATTGTATTTGTTATAAAAAGGCATTTTAATTATGATTTAACATCATTCAGATATGAACAAGATTAAAATTTAGATGCCAATGGTGGCCATCTTGAAAGGGTGTAGAAAACATACTATTGAGCATCTTAGATTATAAAAATGTTATTAATTTTGAAGCAAAAGTTCAAAATCTGTTTGTATGCATTACAATAGATCCTTATTGAAATATTTTGTGAACTGACATTGTTTTAAAGGAAAGAGAAAGTGACAGTTTTTGAGGTTTCTTAATTGACTGGGAAAAGGGTGATTCAATTTTATTTTTACATTTTTAATTGATTAAAATTCTTTTTAAAACTTAAGATAGAAATAATAAGTTTCTATTAATTTTTATAGTATAGAATTATTGTTTATATCAATTATCAATATCAAGTCTGGCTAGGTCATCAATGTCTTTGGTCTTCTTGACGGCTTTGATGTTGTACATTTTGATCTAATTATTAAATTATTTTTATATTTTACCAAAAAAGATTTCTGTGAATTAAGGTTTGAATTAATAATGATTATCCTGCAAAAAGTGGCCAAACTTTAAATTTAAAAAATGTTTAAGAATTTTTAGGAGTGCTGTGATAAATTTACAATGCTTGTTGGGTAAAACGTGACTATAAGTACACGATTTCTTTGACCCTGTATTAAGTAAATAAATCATCTTATATACACTACACATATATCTAGCCATTCCTTGTTCAGATAAAGTATAAACGAAACTTTGATTTCTGAAAGGTTAAAAAGTAAAACGTTTTAGTCCCATAAGGTGACTATTTGTCTGACTAGGTCTGTTTGTTTATCCAGTAAGTTTTCTGCACTGTAATGTGCAAAATATTTGGTTAATTATTTCAGAATAAGAACATAAGATGTTGATTTTTATGGAAGTTTTGGCCCATGGACATAGAAAATTGCTTAAAGGCTAATAAACCTTGAAGTACATTTAAGTAAATCTGTAAACTAAGACATAATATAACTTTATTTAAACTTCATGTAACACAGTTTAAACATCAGTAGGTAGATGAACATATATGTTGGATCAATCTGTTCCCCGAAGATGTCAAATATAAGGACTTGACATATTAAGAAACTTAAAATAAACTAAACATAACTGTTAAAAATCTATTCCCCATCTTCCTCCTGATTCAAAGCCATGTATTCCTGTATACAGCATGACCTATGTCTATAATTTAGATTTGTTTATTTGGAATTTTCGTTTGATGATTTTGTTTGATTTGGTTTTTGTCAAGACAATATAAAGTTATTTAGTATACAGTCTTGGTGAATGATTTTGTTTGGTTAAATGGTTAGGATTTTCTTACACTAGAAATATATTAAATTATTTTAATGTTTGTCAAAAAGAGGTATGTCAGAGGGGCGTTTATGTAAAAAAAATTCCAGAATTATATAAAATGAATTAAATTGTTTAACAATTTTGTAATTAAACGTTTTATGGTTTTTATATAATACAGAATTGAAACTTAATTAAAAAAGAGCTGAAATTGTATCAATAAATTTCCATTACCCCATTAATATTAATTTGTTTATAGTCAATCTGTAAAATGGGTTTTAAAATGAAATTTAACACCAAGCTTGTTGTTTATGACTTATAAAATACAAATCGATTAAATGGATTTTTTTTGTAAACCTTTTGTCATTTATGGATAATTTATTTAAAATAACAGGACAATGACGTAAATATATAAAAGTGCTAGGTGAACAATAGATACAAAACAGTCGTGTTAAACAATGTAGCTCTCATTGTTAATGAACAGCTTATGTAAAAATAGCATCCAATTCAGAAATTTCAATATTCTCCGTGATTATATACTTTTATATTGATTTTAATATTGATTCTCTGATGTTACTTGAGAAGATAATAATACACGAAGGTTTACACGACTATGCATCATATAAATATTATGACATTTCACTAATGGCAGTTTTAAGTATTTGAATTGAATTTGGACCTCATGGAGTAGTGTCTAAAAGCCTATATCAACATTACAATCATAGGGGTGATGGGATAGGAGAGGGTGCTACATTTTTTTCCTCTTAAATGGAGCCTGGACAAAAATTTTGTCATGTTGGTTTCTTATTTCAAAAAATCTTTTAGATCTGCCCGTAAGATTAAAATGTATTATTTCATATCAGTAAAATTATGTTTGTTTCAATTGGATAAAAGAAGGCCAGCTGGTATTAATTAATTTGCAGTAATTTGACACGAGGGCATTATCACGTCGTGGTAGTGCCCTCTCCAGTAACAAGCAACATAAAACTGTTTATTTTTAATTTATAAAAAATATATCTACATGTACAACCCAAATGAGGAAAAATGTCAAAAGTTTAAAAAACTAACTGTGTAAAGCCTAAAAATGCCAAACAATGATATATCATGAGGCCAAACATTCAAATCATACAGCAAGCAGCTACAAATACATAATACAGTCTTAAACACATGGTTTCTTAATTCTTTAATAAAATAAATATAATAGTTGCTTATATAGCTGGCATTGTCATGATACATGACAGCACTCAGGACAGTGGTATTGCCTTTAACATTGATAATGCCCTCGCCTTTGGCTCTGGCATTTTTGATGTTTCAGGCAATACCACTCTCCCTTTTGCAGTCAAGATGTCATGACAATACCCTCTATATAAGCATCTATTGTATAATTAATTTCTGACAAAAATAACTAACTGAAGTTTTTATTTATTGGGGTCAAAACTAGGTAGTTCTATTGTGTCAGTGGTGGGAAGTGGGTTTGTAAGGAACTGTTAACTTACATCACCATTGTTCTGTTAAACAATAGTATATACTGATCAATGTGAAGGAATTTTTGATTAAAGATATCCCCATAAGACAAAATGTTTATGTCAATAAGTCAACAATCCAATCAGTGGTGAAAATGCTGTGTCATCATACCACAGAGGGCACTCTTGTTCTCCAAAGAAAATTTCCACGGATTTTGATTGTTTTATTTAATCCAATCACATTTTATTTTCATACACTCATTTTTGTTGTTGTCAAAGCTGTACATGAATCTGACATTACACTACAAGAAATGACACACTTAAGAATAATGTCACCATTACCTTATATATATACATTATATATTACATTGTTAAACTTATTAAAGGCTTTAAGTAACTGCATTAAAAGGAAAAATAACATACTGATTGGTTATTACGAGATCCTTAAAATCACTTATGATCTTTTAAATTCATACTTTATGAGTTGTTAATTGTTAACAAACAAAGATACGTACAGAGCACTTTGTAACTGAAGTTTTAATATATAAAAATATATTTGATAAGAGTAGCAGAGTATATAGCCCAAGAAAAACATTGTTAAAGTTGGCAAAACCTGTGGTTGACTGTGCTTCATAGCATATACACTCTCCCTTTGAGATGCAATATTCAGTCATATTCGGATACGTTTTTATACCGTATGTTAAGTAGGTAATGGGAAAACATACAGATGACAGACCGTAAGTACTAGGAAATAACTGTTTGACAAGGAGTGCAACGAAATAAAGCATTGTTAAAATAATTTGTTGATTCTATATTTGAGAAAACAACGTTATGAATTTTCCATATATTTGACAAACAGCAAATAAATATGTGTAATGAAAATCCTGTATGTATGTTAATTGCAACATTTTAACGATCAAAGAAGAGCAAATGACAGTAAACAAACTGTAACCCATTGTCTTGGTTCCAACAGGTGATCGAGCCAAATTTCACATTAATCAAATGCAGTTATTGAAAAAGTCCAAAAATGATTTTTACTGTTAACAGTAGCATTAGTGATGGTTTCATATTAATTATCATGTACAAGTATATTTTTATTAAACATCTTTGAAATTTAAAACTCAAGAAACAACAGATATTTCTGAACACTTTATGTCCTCCATAGACAAAAACAGTTAAATAATTAATACAAACGATTCTTAGGCCAAAGAAAATACTGATATCTCTGTGTGATACTGTCATGTTACATGTGTAATACTATCATATGACATGTGTGTGTTGCATAATTATGAGTGGCCCCCAAAGGTATAATTCATTAAAAAGTTCAATGTTTCTTGAAAAATAATACCAACCTGTATAATATGTATACTTGTCACATGACCTACGTTTACAATATGGTATGATTTTCACATGTTGTATGTAAGTGCTTTCATTGACATTTTTGTTTCCTTAAGTCAATTAGTATACAAACAGTTTTCACTCTTTTCTTCCCTTTAAAAGATGAAACAATATTCATATGTTTCTGCTCGACTCCAATCTGAAGGTTTGGGTTTTCTCCGTGAACTTTGGCTTCAGTATTTGTGGTCACTAGCAGCACTTATTAAAGCCCAAAGATGTTCTGATAAAAAACTTAGTAGACAATGCCTTAAGCCACTGAACATAGTTATAACATTAAACTCAGAACCTTAATGCATACATTGACTGGTGATACTAAAACGAAAGAAATCGGACAATTGTTTTGTTTTCTATCTGAAAACAATTACCGAACTTTTTTCCTTTTGTGATTTTATTACTTTTGATTTGCATGGTTTGATAGCATTATTTCAATTGACCTTGCATGCATTAATTTCCTCCCTTGAAGTAATTAAAAACAAGTTGTTCCAGTATCATGGAAAAATTAGGGTCAGAAGGTTGGCAGAAAATGTTCTTGGTTACACAGCAGCTTAATTATTGATAGATTAAATGTTGAATTATGTCCCTTGAGAAATAGTTTCCTGTATAAAGTACAAAACAAGGTGCTAACAACAGTGATATAATTAGTATGTATTACAGATAAGGTTAATGGGAACACATATTTAAGTCAACAGAAATATATTATCTGTTGCCACAAATATTTCAGATTTTCTATTTGTTGAAATAAAAACTTGTTAACTTGTCACACTGGATTAACCTGTTTTATGGCAAAAAAAAACCACTTGTCATTAACAGCATGTGTTTTGCTTAAAGAACAATCAGTTACTGCTTATATAATGAAATCAATAAACAGCTTTTAATCAATGCATGAATATACGATTCCTGTTCTTATGTAGTTTTGTATTTCTTTTCATTCCCAGAGGGGCGTCGCCAACTTGCGGGTAATTATTTTATGAAATGTTTTCCTTGATTTTCTGGATTCTATGTTGTGACTTGTCAGATGTTTTCTGTAAACTATATTCTTGACAAAGATAAAAACTCTTTTTAAGAAGATTGCTGCATTATTTAAGAAAAAAAAGTCCAATAAACTGAGCATTCACATATTTTATGTTAAATTTGAACCCTGCAATTTATTGCTGCAATGAAATATTTTGCTTATGAATTTTATAATAAGTGTTATGAAAACATTGGCAAGACATAGAGTAGAATTCTTTGAAGATATTTAACATGAATTTTTTGTTATTGCATCTTACAAGTCACTTAAAAAAATAATGTTAACCTGTTTTTAGAGTGCATATTGTTTTAATACCTAACCTGTTTTAATCTTTTAGGCATTTATTAATTACATTTGGTTTGAAGTTAATAGATTAATGAGCCAAGGTTGTACTTATTCCCTATCCAGCGAGAACAAATGCTTATATAGTGCTTATCCTGCAGTAGATACAAAGTTTCTCTGATACCTCAAATTATAGTTATCTGCCAGTAATTAAATATATTAGTTATTGTTCCTTCATGGAATGGATTGAAGCATAGATATGCTGTAAAGTACACATTTTCAATTTTTGTCTCGCCTGCGACGAAAGTCGCTGGAGGCGAGACATATGTATGGGAATCCGGCGGCGGCGGCGTAAACACTTGACATCTTGCTTCATATCTTTGTAAGCCCAAGCCCTAGGTCCATCAAATTTGGTCCAGAGGTAGCTTATGATGAGTACTTGCCAGTCAGTCACCTGTCACCTGACCTTGACCTCAATTTCACGGTCCAGCGACTATGTTAAAGTTTTAGGGTTACGACAGTTCCTCTGTAACTACGCATGGTAGGATGACAATATTTGGTGTATAGGTTGCTGATGACTAGTACATGACTGTCTGGTAGGTGTCACCTGACCTTGACCTCAATTTCACGGCCCAGCGACTACGTTAAAGTTTTTGGGTTACGACAGTTCCTCTGTAAATACGCATGGTAGGATGACAATATTTGGTGTATAGGTTGCTGATGACTAGTACATGACTGTCTGGTAGGTGTCACCTGACCTTGACCTCAATTTCACGGTCCAGTGACTACGTTAAAGTTTTTGGGCTATGACAGTTCCTCTGTAACTACGCATGGTAGGATGACAATATTTGGTGTATAGGTTGCTGATGACTAGTACATGACTGTCTGGTAGGTGTCACCTGACCTTGACCTCAATTTCACGGTCCAGCGACTACGTTAAAGTTTTTGGGTTACGACAGTTCCTCTGTAACTACTCATGGTAGGATGACAATATTTGGTATATAGGTTGCTGATGACTAGTACATGACTGTCTGGTAGGTGTCACCTGACCTTGACCTCAATTTCACGGTCCAGCGACTACGTTCAAGTTTTTGGGTTATGACAGTTCCTCTGTAACAAATCATGGTAGGATGAAAATATTTGGTGTATAGGTTGCTGATGACTATTACATGACTGTCTGGTAGGTGTCACCTGACCTTGACCTCAATTTCACGGTCCAGCGACTACGTTAAAGTTTTTGGGTTACGATAGTTCCTCTGTAACTACGCATGGTAGGATGACAATATTTGGTATATAGGTTGCTGATGAATAGTACATGACTGTCTGGTAGGTTCCACCTGACCTTGACCTCAATTTCACGGTCCAGTGAGTACGTTTAAGTTTTGGGGTTACGGCTGTTCCCCTGTAACTATGCAGGGTATGGTGACAATATTTTGTATACAGGCCGCTGCTGATATTAAATGCTATTTACGTAATGCTTATGACGAAATTTATTTTCGTTACTGATGCGGAATACAGGCGAGACGTTTTTCTGTGTCCACACTTGTTATCAATTGATAAGATTTTGTCCCAATCATTCGATTAACCTGTTGTGTGTTTGTATATATGCCAGTGTATCATCTCCATGTGTGGGTTGGTATTTATGTCAATTTATTATCTATCACTGGGAGGTTAGGTATGTATATGCCATTGTATTGTCTCCATTTTGTGGGTTGGTGCATATATGCCCATGTATCTCTTTTTGTGGGTTTGTATTTATGGCCAGTAAGTCGTCTCTCTTTGTGGATTAGTATATATGACAGTGTATAATCTCCCTTTGTGGGGGTTGTACATGGTAGTGAATTATGTCCCTTTGTGGGTTGGTATTAAGTATATATGACAGTGTATTCTCCATTTGTGGGGGTTGTACATGGTAGTGAATTATCTCCCTTTGTGGGTTGGTATTTTGTATATATGACAGTGTATTATCTTTCTTTGTGGGGGTTGTACATGGTAGTGAATTATCTCCCTTTGTGGGTTGGTATTTAGTATATAACATTGTATTATCTCCAATTGTGGGGGTATGTACATGGTAGTTAATTATCTCTCTATGTGGGTTGGTATTTATGTCAGTATGTTATACCCTGCCTTTGTGGGTTCATGCATGTAATGCATGTTCATGTACCCTGATAAATATATGGCATTATGCACACAAATTTACAAATTGTAAAAAAAGGGTTAAAAATTGAAAAAAAATGGTGAACAGGAGGGAATTTCTGCCATTATGTGCCATATGACACACATCAGGAGACAACTCTTTGTTTTTGTAAAAAGTGAAAAAAAGACACATGTTATAATGCATTCAATATGTTCTGTAAGGAAATCACATCATAGCTGGTAATGGTTATTAATACAATTTGTTTGTTTTATTCTATTTATAATTCAGAGTCAAGGCAGCTTTTTTGTTGCAGACAGTTTTATTTTTATGGTGACTTCAAAGGAGTTTAGGGTCATAGTATGTTTGTTTGGTTATAAATAAAAATTTTTTTTAATGAAGATTTTTGTATTGGTATTGTGTATAGGAATAGTTTTTTGTCTCTTTGTGTTCAGTGCCATTTATTCCAGAGTACCTGTGTTTGTTTGCACTGGGACTAGTCCTATAGTGTGATTACAACAAACTTGGATAATAGAGTTTTGAAAAAAATATGATTACCACTGTAGAAAATACAATAACACCAAGGCTGAAAAGGTGCATTAAAATGTTTGGAGAAAAAAAGAGAAGATAACTAATAATAAATTTCTGTGAATTTGTGCACTTTAACATTGATTTTAATGATTTCAGACAGAAAAAATATATTTGTTAATTGTTATTTTAGGGGATCATGGTAAAAAAAGTAAGTACTATAACTCTCAGAGTAACTTCATGTGTGAGGCATTATGGGATAAACAGGTGTCTGTTTCTATATTTAACTATATTCATCTTGCCAGTATCATGTAACACCCATATATTCTATAACAAATTCATTTGAAAATGTTGAAATAAATATATTGTATGCTTTTGGGTACACAAATTAAACTGAGTGTTTCTGTAATCGCTGTATTCTGATTGACAGTTTCCGTAATGCAGAGTTATATTTCCAAACCAAGAATTATCTCTCTTGTGAACAAGTAGCTTAAATAAAAATTGTTTTTTTTGACAGATCTTAACTTTGACAAATGTAACTTATTTACAGTATAGTAAGGGATAGAAAATTTGCTCAGATTAGAATATGAGTGTTTTTATACTAGGGTGGGAGTGCAATGGATTATTTACAAGGACTATTTTTACTACATGTAAATATTCAACATATTTTTATTTTTATTGAAACGCTTTGTTTACCTAGCAATTTGACATGATGTACACAAATTTTATTTGTAAAGCTTTGACATAAAAATTCAAGAAAATGAAAAAAAATCATAACATTTACATTTAAAATAAAACAAAATACCTCTACAGAAAAATGTTTTAATTGGAACGACAACTCAGCATTATGGAAAAACAGAACAATTAATTATATAGCAAAACTTGGTCCTCACACTGCTTATAGCTCTACTTGATTCTTTAAAACAATCTGTTGAATCAGGAAATCGTAAAATTAAACATGATCAGGAATTTTTGTAGCTTTATTATTTCCAATCCTAGGCTTGAGTACTGCAATAGTATCATCAACATTTTGTAATTAATTTCTTAGCTCATGATCTGTCTGTCTTGGTTTTGGGAGTAAATCTTTTCTGTTCATAACATTTATATGCTAGTTATAGTGTTGTTAATGTAGAAGTTTTAAAGTTTCACAGTGCAGTCTAAGAGATTTATAAAAAAGGTCTTATTTTCATTGCAGACTGTTATTTGGCATAGTTCTAGGTACTCCTATAGGTAGATTGGAACCTAATTCTTCCCTGTTGTAATACAAGTAGGCATGGAATGTCTCCCTCTGTAGGTGTAATGTTTAAAAAAAATGTTTTTTGTAATTTTGAAGGTTGTTAAACTAATAGTTAATACTATGGAAACAGTTGAATGACATGTTCAGTACATTGGTACAGCTAAAAACTAAAAAATCTGTAGTCCCTAGTTGGGGATGCAAGGACCCTCTAACTCTTTTTGGTGTTGGCTCCATTATCCCACATATCTGTATATTTTTTCTATTCATAGGTCCACTAAATTTGTTAACAATCTTTCAAATTTTTCCTCACCGGAAATAAATGTCACTGAAGGCGAGACTCTTCGGAATTTTAGTGCCATTATAATACGATGTTAATTTTGTGAATTAGTCAGATAAATGCCAAAAATCTAAAAAAAGCAAGTGTATGATTATTCCTTATAAAGGCGAGACATGTATATTGCTTTGTGGTTGCATCTCTGGCATTTGGAAAAGATATTTTGCTTTATATCTTTGTAAGCTTAAGCCATAGCTCCATCAATCTCTGTCCATCAGTACCTTATAATACATGTCAGTCACCTGTCACCTGGCCTTATGTCAATTTCACCATCCAGTGACTGTTGAAACTTGGAATGGGTCATTTTCTCTCTGGAACTATGCATGGTAAAATGACATTAGATGATAGTTGTAGATGAATAGTACATGACATTCTAGTGGGTGTCACCTGAGATTGAGCTCGATTTCATGGTCCAGTTGCTATTTAAGTTCCTTATAAAACATTCATGGCAGGATAATCATGTTGTTCATTAGCAATTCATGACATTCTAAAAGACTTATGTCACATATATTTTATAGGAAGACATGTTGCTTATGAAGTAATTTTTTCACTACAGGTGTGGAATTCAGATGAGACATTTTTCTGTGTCCACACTTGTTTCACTACAGGTGTGGAATGCAGATGAGACATTTTTCTGTGTCCACACTTGTTTCACTACAGGTGTGGGATGCAGATGAGACTTTTTTCTGTGTCCCTACTTGTTTCACTACAGGTGTGGAATGCAGATGAGACATTTTTCTGTGTCCACACTTGTTTCACTACAAGTGTGGGATGTAGATGAGACATTTTTCTGTGTCCACACTTGTTTCACTACAGGTGTGGGATGCAGATGAGACTTTTTTCTGTGTCCATTCTTGTTAGGAAACAGTCCATTATACTTTGATAATACAGTATGTTCCTGGTGGGGACTTACAACACATGTTTAAATATTTTCCTCATTTCTGTTAATGAAGACTTGTAACATTTAATGGTGTCAGAAACACTTCCCATTACAGGACTGACCTGGAATTAATGGTCTTAGTTTGGTCAGATCATTCGGTTAGTTTTCAAGTGTCTTGCCAAATAAAGTGTTACTTGTTTCTGTAAACAGTATATTTTATATTCATGTTGCAATATCCTCTGTTAAGTGAATTACTTAAAACATTAAAAGCCTATACAATATTATGGTTGGACATCATGTGATGACCATAACGAGAATATCACTCTATAACTGTACAGGTAATTGACTGTTTAATAATTATTGTCAATATTTCTTCTTTTTAAGTGTCCTTCAAGTGACAGTTCTGTTCTGATTCTAATTTATACCAACATTTGGTCAGGGATTTAGTTATACAGGCTGAGGCAGAATTTATGAAGGGAAAATAAACAAGTGTTATTTTTTTTAACAGTTAAGTTAGTTGCCAGTGATAGAGATATTTGAAGATGTGCCGATATTTAATATTGACAATTAAAAATCTACATTGTTCACTCATTATATTGTTGCTGTATAATTGTTCTTGATTATGCATCTCTACTATTGTCTACAATCCATTTTTCCAGAAAGTATAATACAAGTAGTTTTTTAATAAATTTCTCCTACAGTACATCACCACCTTCATTTACTGTCATAATAACACTTTATTTACATGGTGGTGCTATAACAACAGTGCTTTGTCAATAATATCCAAGTATTTAGGTTCACATTAAATTCAATTAGATGTTTACTAGGTGGCGCTACAGTGCTTTGTCAACAATATCCAAGTTCACATTAAATTGAATTAGAGTAATTGTCAACTAGAGATATAAGATTGTTACTTTGTAATTTCCTGTTTCCTGCAATTAAACATGTTTACAAATTGACTATAAATTACAGTAATTCTTTTTGGATTGTTTTAAATTTATGTATTTTATGAATTATTTATCCAATAAATGTAAGTTTTATAGAGTGATTAAAAATTTCAATTGATTCAATAAAAAATCTATAGTACAAAATATTGATAAAATGATAAATTGACTAACAGAATTACAAACTAATTTCATTCTGCATGCAATCATCCACAGACATCACACTATTTGTTTATTGTTTACTGTTCCTTGCAGAAGCTTATGCTCTCGTTTTTTGGCTCACCTGGACCACAGGTCCATAAAGGTTTTATTCTCCACTTGTTGTCTGTTTGTCTGTGAATAGTCGTAACGTAATAGTAGTAATCTTCTGATCTTTTTTACAAACTTCGTGAGAATTTGTATCCATGATGTGGATAACAGACAAAGATGGCCACTGTTACTAAAATAAAACATTACATGGTCAATATATCTCAAAAATTATAATAGCTTGAGAAAAAACAAAATCTTAAAATGATCAGCACATTAAACTCTACAAATTTTTCTAGTATTCCAATGTTATGAAGTTCCTGTAGTAGTTATAGCCCTCAAATTACGATTTTTTACAATAT
The DNA here is from genome assembly GCA_944474755.1 of Limnoperna fortunei. NCBI lineage: Eukaryota > Metazoa > Mollusca > Bivalvia > Mytilida > Modiolidae > Limnoperna > Limnoperna fortunei. The sequence goes on along the minus strand of OX104114.1, from coordinate 87,627,987 downwards.
TTTCAGCTTTTATAATAATTATTGTAACTAAATAACTATAGGTATACATTGCTAAATTGATCAGTAAGATAATGCAAGCAAATCACATAGTTGGGTAAAAATTATCCAACCACTCCTTACAGGAGTTATTGCCCTTAAATGACAATTTTTTTTGTAACATTTGTAGTTTTTGCCCTGTAGCTAGAGCGAAACTGTCAACTGCAAATATAAAAATATAAACAGCAATACAAGTCCTACAATTCACTTTATTGGTGTGAAATTGTCAGATCAATCCTTATAGGAGTTATTGCCCTTTGATGACAATTTTAGATAAAATTTATGCCATATACCTGGAGTAAAACTGTAAATAGCAAAGTAATCTGAAGGACCAGACCTACAAATCATTTAATTGTATGGAAGTTGTGCAGTGTTTCATTATAGGAATTATTGTGCTTAAATGTCAGTTTTTTTAATGAAATTTGTAGTTTTTACTTAAATGCTGTATCACAGTGAACCTTTAAATTGCAGAAGTTTCCAGATAGCTTGGAGTCATTTGTTTTCCAGGTCAAATGACTCTTTATAGGAGTTATTGCCCTTTAATGATGATTTCCTAAAAACTAGTTTATATGTTATAATTTAAAATCATTGTAACAATTCATTTAATTTGCACAATCCTTATAGAAGTTATTGTCCTTTAATGACAATGTTTGAAGAAATTTAAAGTTTTTTGTAACTTTTTTTTGCTTTCCAACAACACATGAATAAAAATAAATATACAATTAAAAAATATATATATAATTTGTTCATTCATCATATATGTATTCATCATGAAGTTTACTTGAGAAAAATATGAAAAATATTCCATAGTTGATCAAACAGAGTAATATTTTTGTTTTTGACAAACATCCTCTTTTCAATTGAGTACATGTTTTTAAGTTTTTTTTTAATGATTGCAGGCTTAATGTACCTTAACAACATGAAGTATTCTATATGCACTGTTTTATATAAAGAAGTATAATATTTATAGCATTTCCACTGCAAACATTTAAATATAGCTCAGTAATTTGTCTTCCTGGTAAGTAATTAAAGACTCTTGGGAGCCTCTAGTTTGTCACTTCTTTGAATTTACAGTGATTTGTTTTCCATGCCTACTTAAAGCAGCACTGCCAGTTAGAAAGATTTGTTTTTAACAGACGGTAAAGAATTGTGTATTGTCTGTTTTTACTTACCTTAAAGTTAAATGTTTTTGTAAAGGGATAAATATATTTACATGGAATATACATAATTAACAAGTCATGCATAAATAGCTAATCATTCCAATTAAAACATTACACCCAGTACTAAAGAAAGGACAAAGTGAGATAATTCGAAATACTTACAAACACAAAGGGTCAGTGGTAGAAATCTTACGAGCTGTCAGTTTGGTTTACAGTAAACTGCTTGTAATAAATACAGTTATAGAAAATCTTATGATTACTGGTAACATCTATTGACTTGTAATATTATCTCAAAGGATTATCTGTTGTAAACATTTAATGGAATACAGATATAAAAAGGACAGTGTCTGTAAGCTTTTGTAAGCATTTGAAGACATTATTGTTTTTTATGTTAAAATAAAGTCCTGTCTGTTCTGGTCATTCATGTGACAACATGTCATATCTGTAGCTAATTAGACTACATGTCATATCTGCAGCTAATTAGACAACATGTCATATCTGTAGCTAATTAGACTACATGTCATATCTGTAGCTAATTAGACTACATGTCATATCTGCAGCTAATTAGACAACATGTCATATCTGTAGCTAATTAGACAACATGTCATATCTGTAGCTAATTAGACTACATGTCATATCTGTAGCTAATTAGACTACATGTCATATCTGTAGCTAATTAGACTACATGTCATATCTGCAGCTAATTAGACAATATGTCATATCTGCAGCTAATTAGACAATATGTCATATCTGCAGCTAATTAGACAACATGTCATATATGCAGCTAATTAGACAATGTAATATCTGCAGCTAATTAGACAACCTGTCATATCTGTAGCTAATTAGACTACATGTCATATCTGTAGCTAATTAGACTACATGTCATATCTGCAGCTAATTAGACTACATGTCATATCTGTAGCTAATTAGACTACATGTCATATCTGCAGCTAATTAGACAACATGTCATATCTGCAGCTAATTAGACAATATGTCATATCTGCAGCTAATTAGACAACATGTCATATCTGCAGCTAATTAGACAATGTAATATCTGCAGCTAATTAGACAACCTGTCATATCTGTAGCTAATTAGACTACATGTCATATCTGCAGCTAATTAGACTGCATGTCATATCTGCAGCTAATTAGACAACATGTCATATCTGCAGCTAATTTGTCAACAAGTAAGTTTTGCAGCAAATTAAACATGTCAGTTTTGCAGCAAAACATGTCAGTTCTGAAGATTATTTAACCACATGTTAGATTAGCAGCGAATTAAGAAAACATGTCAGTTCGGCAGCAAATTAAACAACATGTCAGTTCTGCAGTTAATTTGAAAAAATGTTAGTTTTGCAGTGAATTTAGGCACAGGTCAGTTCTGCAGCAAATTAGAAAACTAAACAACATGTCAGTGCAGCAAATAAGACATGTCAGTTGTGCAGTGAATTCAAAAACATGTTAATGAATGAAGTAACCATAACTTAAATGTGCATGTACTAGTTAATCATTGTCAGAAAGTGCAGTAAATTGCAATAATCATATTAATGGGTTCCTTAAGCTACTACTTGTTCTATGTACCACAGTTAACATAGTCACTGATAATCATATGTTCATTTTAGAATGATAAATTTTTCACTACTTTATGCAATCATAAAACAAGGAACATAATTTTCAGATAATCCATTATTATCATAGTTTGCTTGTTGTCAACTCCCACATTATTATTTGTGGGCAAATATATATACGGTGTGTTACTCCATTATGCAGATATATGTCATAATAGTTTTTTGAATTAAACATCAAAGATGCCAATAAAGTAAGCATTAGATAGGCATAACAATGAAAGCCACAGGTTGCAGTACATTTATAGTCTGCTTACATGTATAGTACTGTCTTTGAAAGTTGAGTAATTATAGTTTGACAAGTGTTGTCAGTTTAACCACTTTATAAAAGTTGAATTTTCAGTGATAGATGTCTGGTATTGGCAGCGATGTGACAAAGTTATCAAGTCACAGCTGAAGTTTTCCAATGTTCCATCAGTTTTTTTATTTCTAGCTATTAGTTAAACACATAACCTAACCTGTATAAAGGGAGGAAGAATGCACAGAAAGAATGTCTGGTAAAACAGGTTGTCCTGGCTCAGAAAGAATGTCTGGTAAAACAGGTTGCCCTGGCTCAGAAAGAATGTCTGGTAAAACAGGTTGTCCTGGCTCAGAAAGAATGTCTGGTAAAACAGGTTGTCCTGGCTCAGAAAGAATGTCTGGTAAAACAGGTTGTCCTGGCTCAGAACGAATGTCTGGTAAAACAGGTTGTCCTGTAATACAGGATCAGTAAATATTAACTTTTTGGTTAATTGAGGTAGTCTTCAGAGCAGGTTTGGGGGCCATGGTGACCAAGTTGTTAAGTTAGTTTGTCATCTAATATTGATCACATGTCTGTCAAGACTGAGGTTGTTGGTTCGAGTCTCACTGTAGGCAGGGTGTTCTGAACTCAAATCTCGATTGACATTGGTTGCCAGTTTTTCTAACAAAGATCTTTGTTTTCACCTGTACTTAAGCTTGACCTCCCCAATTAAAACTAGAAAATTGGAAAAGCTGTTAAGCTAAAAGTGGCCTTAACCTAACAAATAACATTCTAACTTTAAGGACTTTCAACAACTCATTTTTTTTATTGATAGAAATCACTTTAGCATGTCTCTTACACCCAACCATTCCTAAAATCAAAAACTTTCTGCAGTTTGCAGTTTTTTCTACCCCATACCAGCCCTCATAATAAAGATATTTATTACATGTAAGAGATAAGATCTATACTGTATTGAAATTGGTGAAATTTCAGCTTCAAATGGTCCTATAAATTGTACTACACATACATGTTTAGTATTGCCTTTTAATCCAATTGCAGATTAATCGAAGTGTAAACAAATATTTTGAATAGAAAATATCGTCATTAATGTCGTAAATCGGTTTCTCCTCATTTAGCTTTTATTTACCAAATTTAAATGGCAAACTGGTAAATGGCTGTGTTATTGGTGACGTAATATTTTACAAAAATCGAAAGGTGTGAAATTATATGTTAGAGTTTGATTTTTATATATTTAGATAATTTGTTGTACATTATTATTGATAATTTTTGAGTAGTTTCTTTTTAAAACTATTAAAATTAATATTCTTAATAATATACTGATTTTGTTATTGAGCTAGAGAAAATATGAGTCATAGTATTATAGTATTTTAATCAGTTCAGATAAATTTGCTTGTTGGTTTGAATGGTTTTTAATGGCACATTCAGAAATTTTCTGCCACTTATAATTTGTTTTGTATACATGTATCTGATGATGCCCTAAATGGTGACTCCCTCTGTGCTCCCTGCTCAGCCCTGTATATTTTGTTTTGTATACATGTATCTGATGAGGCCCTAAATGGTGACTCCCTCTGTGCTCCCTGCTCAGCCCTGTATATTTTGTTTTGTATACATGTATCTGATGATGTCCTAAATGGTGACTCCCTCTGCGCTCCCTGCTCAGCCCTGTATATTTTGTTTGTATACATGTATCTGATGATGCCCTAAATGGTGACTCCCTCTGTGCTCCTTGCTCAGCCCTGTATATTTTGTTTGTATACATGTATCTGATGATGCCCTAAATGGTGATTCCCTCTGTGCTCCCTGCTCAGCCCTGTATATTTTGTTTGTATACATGTATCTGATGACTTGCTTGTTGATTTCTCTGTTTAATCCCAGCTCTCTGCTGAAATAAACTATTTCTTCAATTAAGTTAAGAACATTACTAATAGAGGGGATTAAAAAATGTCAGTTCAATCCAATAACTGTTTAGAATACTATATTCTGTTAAATGACCACAGATCTTTTTGTAATTAGCCACATCAACCAGGTCATAGTGTAATGGACACAGGTCATAGTGTTATGGACACAGGTCAAAGTGTAATGGACACAGGTCATAGTGTAATGGACACAGGTCATAGTGTTATGGACACAGGTCATAGTGTAATGGACACAGGTCATAGTGTTATGGACACAGTTCATAGTGTAATGGACACAGGTCATTATGGACACAGGTCATATTGTAATGGACACAGGTCATAGTGTAATGGACACAGGTCATAGTGTAATGGACACAGGTCATAGTGTAATGGTCAAGGTCATTGTGTAATGGACAAAGATCAAAGTGTAATAGACACAGGTCATAGTGTAAAGGACAAGGTCATTATGTAATGGACACAGGTCATAGTGTAATGCACACATGTCATAGTGATACTGTAATGGACACAGGTCAAAGTGTAATGGTCAAGGTCATTGTGTAATGGACAAAGATCAAAGTGTAATGGACACAGGTCATAGTGTAAAGGACAAGTTAATTGTGTAATGGACACAGGTCATAGTGTAATGAACAAGGTCATTGTGTAATGGACACAGGTCATAGTGTAATGGACACAGGACATAGTGTAATGGACACGTGTCATAGTGTAATGGACACAGGTCATAGTGTTATGGACACAGGTCAAAGTGTAATGGACACAGGTCATAGTATAATGGACAAGGTCATTGTGTAATGGACAAAGGTTGTAGTGTAATGCACACATGTCATAGTGTAATGGACACAGGCAATAGTGTAATAGACACACATCATAGTGAAATGGACACAGGTCATAGTGTAATGGACACAGGTCCTTCTTTAATGAGTACATGTCTGTGTTAATGGACACAGGTCCTTGTTTAATGGACAAGGTCATAGTGTAATGGACACAGGTCATAGTGCAATGGACAAATGTCATTATGTAATGGACACAGTCCTTGTTGAATGAGTACAGGTCTGTGTTAATGAAAAAAAATTATTATTTCATGGACAAGGTCGTAGTGTAATGGGCAAAGATCTTAAAATAATAGACATGTCTTTATTTGATGGACACATGTCATTGTTTAATAGAAGACTTTTATGAAACAGAATAGTTATGTTGACACATTCTCGTCAGGCACATTCTTTTTTTTTCAACCAATCAATTTTGTTATACTTAACCAGGTTGAATTTAATAATTGAGCATGTGTAAGACATTTATTTGTGTAAACAAATGATTAAAAAATACAGGATCTTAGATTTGGTTCACATGATCTCCGATCTATAAATAGATGACACCAGTAAATTGGTAATGATTGGCACCTAAAAGCAGTCATTATGTTCCTATGGATCACCTTAACAGTAGCTGAAATATTCACATTAATGTCCACTGTAAACTCAAAATTATTTTAAATTACCTCTCATTTCAACTAAGTACATTGAGGGTAATTGAGAGTTATCTCCCATTTTCTACATTCTGTCATTATATTTTCATGGCTGTTAAGTATTACAATAAAAAGAGATATAAAAGTAGTGAATAATTTGAATGCAAATCGATACAAGAAACTTTGTACAGTCCCATATTAACTTGATTGCCTATAACTTTGTACAGTCCCATGTTAACTTGATTGCCTATATCTTTGTACAGTCCCATATTAACTTGATTGCCTATAACTTTGTATAGTCCCATGTTTACTTGATTGCCTATAAATTTGTACAGTCCCATGTTAACCTGATTACCTATAACTTTGTACAGTCCCATGTTAACTTGATTGCCTATAACTTTGTACAGTCCCATGTTAACTTGATTGCCTATATCTTTGTACAGTCCCATGTTAACTTGATTACCTATAACTTTGTACAGTCCCATGTTAACTTGATTGCCTATAACTTTGTACAGTCCCATGTTAACTTGATTACCTATAACTTTGCACAGTCCCATGTTAACTTGATTACCTATAACTTTGTACAGTCCCATGTTAACTTGATTACCTATAACTTTGTACAGTCCCATGTTAACTTGATTGCCTATAACTTTGTACAGTCCCATGTTAACTTGATTGCCTATATCTTTGTACAGTCCCATGTTAACTTGATTGCCTATAACTTTGTACAGTCCCATGTTAACTTGATTACTTATAACTTTATACAGTCCCATGTTAACTTGATTGCCTATAACTTTGTACAGTCCCATGTTAACTTGATTGCCTATAACTTTGTACAGTCCCATGTTAACTTGATTGCCTATAACTTTGTACAGTCCCATGTTAACTTGATTGCCTGTAACTTTGTACAGTCCCAATTGTTAACTTGATTGCCTGTACTTTGTACAGTCCCATGTTAACTTGATTGCCTATAACTTTGTACAGTCCCATGTTAACTTGATTGCCTATAACTTTGTACAGTCCCATGTTAACTTGATTGCCTATAACTTTGTACAGTCCCATGTTAACTTGATTGCCTATAACATTGTACAGTCACATGTTAACTTGATTACCTATAACTTTGTACAGTCCCATGTTAACTTGATTGCCTGTAACTTTATACAGTCCCATGTTAACTTGATTACCTATAACTTTGTACAGTCCCATTTTAACTTGATTGCCTGTAACTTTGTACAGTCCCATGTTAACTTGATTGCCTGTAACTTTGTACAGTCCCATGTTAACTTGATTGCCTGTAACTTTGTACAGTCTCATGTTACCTTGATTGCCTGTACTTTGTACAGTCCCATATTAACTTGATTACCTATAACTTTGTACAGTCCCATTTTAACTTGACTGCCTGTTACTTTGTACAGTCCCATGTTAACTTGATTGCCTGTAACTTTGTACAGTCCCATGTTAACTTGACTGCCTATAACTTTGTACAGTCCCATGTTAACTTGATTACCTATAACTTTGTACAGTCCCATTTTAACTTGATTGCCTGTTACTTTGTACAGTCCCATGTTAACTTGATTGCCTATAACTTTGTACAGTCCCATGTTAACTTGATTGCCTATAACTCTGTACAGTCCCATGTTAACTTGATTACCTATAACTTTGTATAGTCCCATGTTAACTTGATTACCTATAACTTTGTACAGTCCCATGTTAACTTGATTGCCTATAACTTTGTACAGTCCCATGTTAACTTGATTGCCTGTTACTTTGTACAGTCCCATGTTAACTTGATTGCCTATAACTTTGTACAGTTCCATGTTAACTTGATTGCCTGTAACTTTGTACAGTCCCATGTTAACTTGATTACCTATAACTTTGTACAGTCCCATGTTAACTTGATTACCTATAACTTTGTACAGTCCCATGTTAACTTGATTGCCTATAACTTTGTACAGTCCCATGTTAACTTGATTGCCTATAACTTTGTACAGTCCCATGTTAACTTGATTGCCTGTAACTTTGTACAGTCCCATGTTAACTTGATTGCCTGTAACTTTGTACAGTCCCATGTTAACTTGATTACCTATAACTTTGTACAGTCCCATGTTAACTTGATTACCTGTAACTTTGTACAGTGCCATGTTAACTTGATTACCTATAACTTTGTACAGTCCCATGTTACCTTGATTGCCTGTAACTTTGTACAGTCCCATGTTAACTTGATTGCCTATAACTTTGTACAGTCCCATGTTAACTTGATTGCCTGTAACTTTGTACAGTCCCATGTTAACTTGATTGCCTATAACTTTGTACAGTCCCATGTTAACTTGATTGCCTGTAACTTTGTACAGTCCCATGTTAACTTGATTGCCTGTACTTTGTACAGTCCCATGTTAACTTGATTGCCTATAACTTTGTAGTCCCATATTAACTTGATTGCCTATAACTTTGTACAGTCCCATGTTAACTTGATTGCCTGTAACTTTGTACAGTCCCATGTTAACTTGATTACCTATAACTTTGTACAGTCCCATGTTAACTTGATTGCCTGTAACTTTGTACAGTCCCATGTTAACTTGATTACCTATAACTTTGTACAGTCCCATGTTAACTTGATTACCTATAACTTTGTACAGTCCCATGTTAACTTGATTACCTGTAACTTTGTACAGTCCCATGTTAACTTGATTACCTATAACTTTGTACAGTCCCATGTTAACTTGATTACCTATAACTTTGTACAGTCCCATGTTAACTTGATTACCTGTAACTTTTTACAGTCCAATGTTAACTTGATTGCCTATAACTTTGTACAGTCCCATGTTAACTTGATTGCCTATAACTTTATACAGTCCCATGTTAACTTGATTGCCTATAACTTTGTACAGTCCCATGTTAACTTGATTGCCTATAACTTTGTACAGTCCCATGTTAACTTGATTGCCTGTAACTTTGTACAGTCCCATGTTAACTTGATTGCCTATAACTTTGTACAGTGCCATGTTAACTTGATTGCCTATAACTTTGTACAGTCCCATGTTAACTTGATTGCCTATAACTTTGTACAGTCCCATGTTAACTTGATTGCCTGTAACTTTGTACAGTCCCATGTTAACTTGATTGCCTATAACTTTGTACAGTGCCATGTTAACTTGATTGCCTATAACTTTGTACAGTCCCATGTTAACTTGATTGCCTATAACTTTGTACAGTCCCATGTTAACTTGATTGCCTGTAACTTTGTACAGTCCCATGTTACCTTGATTGCCTATAACTTTGTACAGTCCCATGTTACCTTGATTGCCTGTAACTTTGTACAGTCCCATGTTAACTTGATTGCCTGTAACTTTGTACAGTCCCATGTTACCTTGATTGCCTGTAACTTTGTACAGTCCCATGTTAACTTGATTGCCTGTAACTTTGTACAGTCCCATGTTAACTTGATTGCCTATAACTTTGTACAGTCCTATGTTACCTTGATTGCCTGTAACTTTGTACAGTCCCATGTTACCTTGATTGCCTGTAACTTTGTACAGTCCCATGTTACCTTGATTGCCTATAACTTTGTACAGTCCCATGTTAACTTGATTGCCTGTAACTTTGTACAGTCCCATGTTAACTTGATTGCCTATAACTTTGTACAGTCCCATGTTACCTTGATTGCCTATAACTTTGTACAGTCCCATGTTACCTTGATTGCCTATAACTTTGTACAGTCCCATGTTAACTTGATTGCCTATAACTTTGTACAGTCCCATGTTACCTTGATTGCCTATAACTTTGTACAGTCCCATGTTACCTTGATTACCTATAACTTTGTACAGTCCCATGTTAACTTGATTACCTATAACTTTGTTCAGTCCCATGTTAACTTGATTGCCTGTAACTTTGTACAGTCCCATGTTACCTTGATTACCTATAACTTTGTACAGTCCCATGTTACCTTGATTGCCTATAACTTTGTACAGTCCCATGTTACCTTGATTGCCTATAACTTTGTTCAGTCCCATGTTAACTTGATTGCCTGTAACTTTGTACAGTCCCATGTTAACTTGATTCCCTGTAACTTTGTACAGTCCCATGTTAACTTGATTACCTATAACTTTGTACAGTCCCATGTTAACTTGATTGCCTATAACTTTGTACAGTTTTTCTTAAACAATTTTTTTCTATTATACCATTTTTTTTTCTAATACTTAGACATGCAATATAAAATGACATTTTTGTTAGTATGGTTATTGTAAAAAGCATTAGTAAAAGCAGTGTTCTCTAATTATGTATGTCAGCAGTTATGAAACTAATAATACTAATACAAAATATTTCATAATAAATTTCTTGGCATAAAATTGTTTGTATAACCAGTCACCATATAGATTGTATTCTTTAAAAGCATCTTTGAAGTAAGACAATGCAAACAAATCTTTAACAGAACTATTTGTGTATTTTCTTTATTACTGAATCTTAAGTTTTGTGTAGCACTAACTATATGATCATTACAATAAATTTTTCAACCTGACATTTCTTCTGTTTTATGTTAGGTGAACAAAATATGATTCCATTCGGTATAACAATCCCAAATTATAATATCATAGCTACGTAAGTTGTGAGGTCAATGGCGACAATGAAACCAGCTTTAAAACATTAACGACTTCATTTTCCCTGTCAGTTGTTAAATTCACAATAGGTTAAAGCAACGTTGACAAATTTTTCCGCCCAGGTTTTTGTCTCCGGGATGAGAAACATGCATTGTGAAGTGAAGCTGTACAAAGATAATTCATTTTATATTATAATTCAGTTGATACTTTAAAGATTTGGGTAGTACAATTTAAAGTATTTTACCTTCTGCTACGTAGGATCTTCCTTGACAACAAATCCTGTCTTTTCGAGCTTTTCTGCTTTTTGTCTGGAAACTGAGGAGACATTTTGAATTTTCATATTGATCTAATTTCTGTGAACAAGTTTGTGTTAGGTCTATATAGGATCTGAAAGGGGAGTAAACTTTTTGATGCTAAATTAACGACTTGATAATGAAGTATGTGCGTAATTCTGAATAACATGTGTTCACATCAGGAACTAAAGTTTGCTAGTGTTTTGCACTGAATGGAACTTATTTTTGGGACACTATTTATATTACAGAACTCACCTGGATCTATATGAAAAGGAACTATTTTCAAATTTAAGGAAATAAGCAAGTTTTAATTTTTTTGTGAGAAAGGGAGATAATTTGTCATGTTTGCTAAACCAGACTGGTTATTTGATGACAATAGGTATGTAGATCCCGTTAGGATCCATTATCAGCGACTAAACACTAACTCTGTGGAGTTAGTACAACAGGAAAAAAGTAAAACCAGCGATAAATGGCGTAACAAGACCATTAAAATTATTGACATAGAACCAGACCCTCCCCACACTGCTAAAAAATACATCTGGTGTAGAAAACGTAAGTATGTTCTTCTACTGTACACTAATTCTTATAACCATGTTTCATCATGATCTGTAATTCATTTGAATAAACACTTAGGAAATAAGATATTTCATCATTTTATTCCAGCATATTGTGTTTTTTAAGCAACTCTTGTATTATACATATATTTTAACTGATGAGGGTTTCCTCACCCTGGTATGTCATAGAGTGACATGACATGGCCCCTACATTGTTGGTGGTGAGTTCTTCACAATTTAAGCAACGCTAGCATAAATATATATGTTCTGGTAGCTTGTATTACATGTTTAGCATGGCATGGTCAAATATTCTAGATTCAACTGAGATGATTGTTTCATTGATACTTGTGATGCTCCTTTGAAAAAAAATGTAAAATTGTTTTTAAGTTATATCTCCATAGTCATATTGTAGTTTGTATTATACTGTCATTTTGCTTCTTATGGGTACAATTTATCACAATACATAGAAAGGGAGATAATTAGTGTTATAATCTTGAAAGGTAGATAAATCTTTTCATCTTCTAAAGCAAAAATGTATTTAAAAAGACATTTTCTTATCCTATCTGTTATTTACATGGAAGTAGAAAGAAATATGTTTAAATATTTCTTTTTTGTTTTTTAATCTCTTTCCCGATATATTTATACATACTGTGGATTGTTCAGTTGTTTATAAATAATATTTAGGACAATACAAATATACACAAATGGAGAAATGGCCAATTATTTTACTTTGAGTTTAGTATTTATAGACCCATAAGTGACTATAGACCACCATAAAAAGTAAGATAGGTATTTATCTGTGGTATATTTTTTAATTAATATTTTTATTCACCTTTGTTACATTTGGAAACTTTCCAGATTTGGTTTAATGAACAAAATTCTGTAAAAAAAACCCCCCAAACTAGATAATTTTCCATCTTTTATATACCTATTGTTAACGTGTATTTCATGCCTAAACTATACTTTACTGTCAGTAGTGCAGTATTAGGGAATGTTTTATAAACAGGAAGGAATATTTATATTTAGAATACTTTAAATTAATCATCTTTTAATTCAGTAATTTGAAACCAACCCTTGCCATATTGAATCAGTTTATGATGTGCTGCACTAGAATTCCAAACTATTTTGTCCTTGGTCAATTTCCAAATTTGGTACACAAAGGCTTAATTATTATAAGGAAGATGTTGATTACGTCTTTTGTTTTAAGTTTATAAATGCATAAACTTGGTGACGGGCTTTAAAAACATTTTACCTAAACATTTGTCTTTAAATGGCGAGTTAGTTACTATCATGTACAAACGTCATGTGTTTTTATGACCATTGATTTAAACGATTATATTGGACTACATGTTTATGTTCTGGGTTTGATATTTCTTTGTGTTATATCTAAAATGGTTTGAATTAAAATAAATAAGTTTGTATAAAGTATTGTTTGGATTACAGCTAGTTGCATAATGTTATAGATTGAAAATGTATAGGAAAAGCTGATAGACAACTTAATAGAAAAATAGGAAAGGCTAAGAGACAACTAAACAGAGAGAAATTGTCTGAAAGGTTTAACACTTAATAGGAAAATAGGAAAAGCTTATAGATGACTTAATAGAAAAATTGGAAACGACTTAATAAAAAAATAGGAAAAGCTGATAGACGACTAAATAGAAAAATTGGAAAGGCTAAGAGACAACTAAACAGAGAGAAATTGTCTGAAAGGTTTTACACTTAATAGAAAAATAGGAAAAGCTGATAAACAACTTAATAGAAAAATTAAACTAAACTAAACTGAGAGAAATTGTCTGAAAAGGTTTTAAACCATTTCATTGTTGCTGTGGATTTCTCTAGCTTTCTCCAATGTCTACATTTTACCTTTTATTTTGAAACAGTAATTAAAATAATGCTAACCTGCTCATTATCATGCATAATACCGGAAAGAAAAAGTAAGAGGTTGGATGTTTCTTGAAGAAATTATAGCTTTTGGACTTAAAAAATTTCGAGAAAAAACAGTTTTTTGGACTCTCTTTTTTCTATAAGCTTGGAGATATTAAGTTGATATTTGTATGTGAGTCAACTATCATGAGTTAAATATCAAGTTTAGTGTCATTCCAGTCCAATGATATTTGACAAAATGTTACCCTTGGACAACAAAATTTCGTAAAACACCTGGAGATATTGAGTTGGTATTTAGTTTGTGAGTTACCATTATGAGTTACATAGCAAGTTAATTTCTAATTGTATTAGCCAGTAAGGGACTTACAGGAGTATTTCCTGAGCAATACTCTCAACACTTGTTAAGATCTACTCATATTTTGTTGTCACCTCACTCAGTGAAAGATCTTAATCGTGTCAACAATCTGAGTAAAAAAAGGGTAAACCAGTAGTAGGGAACCAGTCCTACATTACCTTACAATCTTATGTATAACTAAGTGAAATGGGATAGCCTTATGATATGATTTCTTTTACATAACATTTTGTTTATCTTTCATCTATATACTTATTGTATTGTTCAGGGAATACAATTATTACTTTCGTGCATGTTACGCTTCACACTATCATTAGCAGTAATGTCTTGTCAGGTCTTTTTAACACGAAATATTATTAATGAGGGCTATAAAAATGGAATTTTTCTTTCAATAGGTTTATGTATTTACGTCTTTTTATAAATCATAAATGTTCAGACTGAAGTTGGCTTTTTATCAGTTTATTAATGAATGTGGTAAAATGTGGAAATGGTTGAACATTTTCATCTGAAGGATGGATCTAGTTTAACTTGGTGTTTTTCTACGGAATTTTCGTCTCCTTTGACTGTTAGGAGGTCTGGATCACAAACTGGTAGGATTTATTATATTATTTGACATGTTCAGTAAAACCTTTCGGAGTACATTAGTACTGTGCTTATGAGGCTACACCTTTTCAGGAAAACCTTTCTGAGTACATTAGTACTGTGCTTATGAGGCTACAACTTTTCAGGAAAACCTTTCTGAGTACATTAGTACTGTGCTTATGAGGCTACACCTTTTCAGTAAAACCTTTCTGAGTACATTAGTACTTTGCTTATGAGACTACACCTTTTCAGTAAAACCTTTCTGAGTACATTAGTACTGTGCTTTTGAGGCTACACCTTTTCAGTAAAACCTTTCTGAGTACATTAGTATTGTGCTTATGAGACTATACCTTTTCAGTAAAACCTTTCTGAGTACATTAGTACTGTGCTTTTGAGGCTACACCTTTTCATTAAAGCCTTTCTGAGTACATTAGTACTTTGCTTTTGAGGCTACACCTTTTCAGTAAAACCTTTCTGAGTAAAGAAGTCCTTAATATAATGAATGGAAAGACGTTTGCTATGGAGATATTTCATCTAAAAAGTACAAAATTATTTGACCTTTGATAAAGGTTGACCTTTGGTAAGAGGGTCCTATAAGAAGTAGACTACTGTCACAGATGTTCTTAAGCATTATTTAAATTTTAAAAACTGTTTTTGGCAGTGGTACATGTAGGATCGATGTATTGTGTTTGTTTTAATATACACGACTTAAGGGTTTGCTGGATACTGTCTGTTATGTGATTTTGGGTTTTATGATAAAAATGACATAATTTAACACGAGCTTCTATTCGGATAACACTGGTACATGTATTTGTTATTGATCTGTTAGCTGAACATAAAGAATTATATTAAATTTATAAAAAGTGTTTATGAGGAAGGGGTACTCCATAGGTACTCTGGGTTTTTCTGCAATTAAAAACTATACTATATGATAAATATAAAAAGTAAACTGAATGTGGTGTGAAACCTTAAACAGAATATCAACTATTTACTTCACTGTACATCAAACAGCAATAAATCAATCAGACTTAACAAGGGGCCTTGGTGGTTAAGCAGTCATTAGTCATCTATTTCAAATTAATGCTTTCAAATTGCTCCCCCCTTTTTGCTATGGTCACTGCATGTAGCGAAACGACCATATTAAAAGGGGAAAGGGGGGGGGGGAGTGAAAGATTGATCACTGGCATATTAACGCTGAGGTTATGAAATCGAGTCTTACTTACAAAATGGTGTATTTTACTCCATCCTCATATGACAACAAATAAAAACTGGAAGCCATGATATGGCTTAAAAATTGCTAAAAGTGGCAGAAAATCTTTTCTCAAACAAACAATCGAACTTGTATAGACTGTATGAATTTCTTGTCAGATTTAAACGTGTATGATTTGCATTGAATACAATTATTTAAATAATCAGAGTGGTACTGTTTGATAGGTGAATAAAATTGGAGTGTATTGCTTTGAAAACTGAACCTTAAAACTACAGCTTGTTTTAATATTTAAATGTTTGAGTGAAATGTTTGGCTTGCCAAATGTACTTAATCATTGTTGTGTAGGATATGTTTGAGATCTTACATAACGCTGGAAAGTTGTTTTCTTACAATTGAAAGTTAATTTTAAATGTCTGTGGGCCCAATGGGCCAAGTGGTGTTGGTTGTAGTAATTGTGTTGTTAGTTAGATCCTGTCTAGTGCAGGGTGTGTTTGACAAAATGCAATCAGTAAGTTTTCTTGTTGAAAGTTGGTTCTAGCTAGTAACTGTGCCTTCCTTTCTGGAATAATAAGTGGACACCATGATGTATATGAAAAATGATAGGCATTCCAACATAGTAAAGCAAAAACTATGTTTGGAATGTATCATAACTAGAACGCAATGGTTTTGTATCTACAAGACTGAGCTTGAGTTGATCCTTCTTGTTCAGAATTGTCCATTACCACAATAACCAATCTCTGTCTACTAAGTGAGGCATTCTTGGTAAAGAAGTTATACTGTTTTTAACAAGAAGCATATTGAAATAATTTTGTTCATTTTTAAATTCTGTTTTTTTAACCCCTACTTTTTTAAGTATCGGCAGTCTACTTTCTCAGTTTCAATAGAATTATAAAAAACCATTTGCACATGCAATCAGTCAATTTCTAAAATATTTCTAAAAATGTTTTTAATCTTTTAATTAGGACCCTACCATGTTGGTGGGTAAATTTGTAGGTGATGCCTCACATACCATGGTTGATGACCTTTGACATTGAACCTCAAGGTCAGTGGTAATACCATTTCAATAATATCTAGATGATATTATTATCCTCTGTTAGTGGTCTAGTTCTGTTAGTCACAGCTTAAGATAGTATGTATGCTGCAACCAATCTAATGAGCTAAATAAATATAGAATGCTGCAAGTAATATGACATTAGGTGTTCTCAAAATATCCTCCATCTCAGAGCAAGGTCTGTTAGTTACTTCCAAAGATCCTCTATCTGACAGCAAGGTCTGTTAGTTTCTTCCAAAGATAGTCAAATAACTTCTCCAACTAACCAGATGAACAGAATCAATACCAATGGCTGCAGAAACTATTTAAATTAGGTGTGAACAAAGTTTGTTGTTTAATCTGATTTTATCAATTTAAGTGTGATGATTTTAAACAAAGTCTTTATTTACCATGTTCCAAACAAGCTTGTGTGCATGTTTAAATGATTAAATTGTCCTCGTAATTATTGATTTAAATTAATGTTAACTCTATCCTTTGACAAGGCCTCAGTGTTTTTTTTTTACTTTGTTTTAAATGCATTGACATTGTAACTGTTTGTATGGTTCTACGATGTAGTGATAAATTGCGAACATAAGATTAAATTAAAGTCGTTAGTTTTTATCAGAACCTCTCTGCATATACCCTAGAAACCTGGCATGGATTTATTGTCTAACGTGTAGGGATCAACGTTTTTATTGCATATTTGTGAGATAAATAATGATTTGGAAGTTGGATTGATTTTTTGACAAGAAATCATGGTGAACCCAGTTTCACATTCGTGGACAGCTGGGTATATAGAACCCAGAGGTTATATGGAAAACCGTTTCAGATACGGTAAGCTTCATTTCTAATTACCGGAATATCACTTATCAATTTTGTCACAGATCTGGAATTCTTATTGGCTTATATTTTTCAGTTTTAATACCACAGCCTTGTATGATTTTAATTTAAAAAATGTCAGTGTGGTAATTTTCTCATATATTATAGTTTGGGGGGTATTTAAGATTTCCTTAGATGAACTTGTAGTCCTGTTTGTGTTGCTAGAAAGATTTTATAAATAGAGAAGTAATATATGATAAACTTCATTATGAATTTACTTATTTAAACTGTTCCCCAAAAAATCATGTCCAACAAAAAACATAAAAGACAAAAAATCTAAATAGACAAGTCGTAAACTATTGTATGATTTTGTTTGTACAACTGAGTATGTTGGCTGTATAGAAAGGTGGTCAAATACCTATGTTGTTTTAATTAACAAAGCTAACTGGTTTTAAATGCTAACTTGCTGATGTCTGGTATAAGTGTAACAGCATAATCTATTCTATAAATGAGTTTTTCTGGAATAAATTGAACCAGAACATTGATGACCTGTATAATCAATTTCTTAACACTTGACGGTAATCTGTATTTTTCTGTTAGTTTAGGTTGTATTGAGCTATATTTACAAAATAACAATTTTAATTTCACTTCCAATTCTTGTTATTAAGAAGTCTTTAATTGTTGTTGTCTTTGTATTCTTACAAAGAGTGGAATTCATTGATTAAGTGGGTACCAGATTTTTTCTTTGTTGTTTTAAGGATCCTTACAGTTTAAGGGTTTATCATTTTCTCACAACAAGGAACCAGAAAATTTTATGCATATTTTTTTAATACTGAAAATTTTCATTATCCAGTCCCCATCAGAAATAAAAAGAAATTGCATGCAGAAATAAAAGCTGTTTTGGAAGAAATTCTTGCTGTATTAACCAAACCAACTCACTCACGAGACCAAAACCCAACAGTTTGTTAGTGAGTTGGCAAGTTCATACATCGATGAATACCATGACAACAGGATTTCACTCATTTAAGAATAATTTTTGTTTCTACCCTTTTTGTCATTTAAATAAATGCACTATTTTATTGTGTGTTGTGTGCCATTCATTGAAAAATTAAACATAATGGTCAACCTATCAAAAATGATATAATAAATATTGGAATTATCGCATAAATAGTATTATTACATGAAAAGAATTTTGCCTGTTTTTGATTGGTTTTAAAACTACTTTAAGGGCATGTTCAATCACAACAGTACTAAAGGTGCATCCAAATATGGTTATTTTTATCAACTCCACAGTTCTGCTGTACCAGCACTGAAGCTCATTCTTCTGGAATTAGATGTTTCAAAATTTTAGATATAGACTGTACTCTTCCTAAGGAAAATTTATGACTTTAAATGTATGATTTCAATACCTAAAAAATATATAGCACCTAGAAGGTGATAAATATGTCAGTTTATTTATCATATCAGTGGTGTAGCCGACAGAAATGGCTCACTCTATGTTGATCATTAACCAACACTCACTCTTTCAAAATGTCACCTCTTAAAATGTTTGATCTTTATAAATGGCTAGCAGTTTTCCATGTCCTGTGACTGTAATGGAAAATCAGTACATGTACTTAGAATGGGATAGTTTTAAATATCTGGTACCCAGTACTGGGTTCATAACAGTGACTTATGTGTTGTCCTTATAATGCACATGGTCCTATGTACTGTTTATAACCATGGTTTTGTCCTTTCATAGCACCATTGTTTAGTGTTTTTTTTTTTAATTTCATCATTGCAGTGCAAAAATAGAAGCATTTAAGAAAATAATTACCTATAAGTGGTCAATATTGTAATTATAGACTACAGGTATTGATTAGAAAAATATAAAGGTGTTAAAATTGAAAAGGGCAAACAATGCAATATTGTCTGGTAGAAAATATTGCCTGGTTGTAGAAATTACTTAAATGATTGTTATTTTCTGTTTGTCTTCTGACAGTTTAATTTCAGTAAGTAAACATGAAGTTAGAAATCTTAAACTATCAATGTTATATACTTTTCAAAAGAGGCGACCATCATGGGGAAATTTTAAATGGAAAAATTGCATTTACAGCTGTCGCTTTTTCACAAGTTCAATTCATAATTAATATTTAAAGGTAATTGTTTTCTGTGTGAGATTTTTACACTTTTGTTTGAGCCCTGCAAGTGCCCCAATGCAAAAATAGGAAATGAAGTGGTTGTTTGTCTAATGCATATAGATATGACAAGGAATCTTCTATCTAGAGTTAGTATGATATGACGGATAAACCTTTAATTAATGATGAAAATTCTCTAGATTTTGAATTAATTATCACTAGTTATGGTAAGCAGATATTTATATATTATAATTTTATCTTTAACTTAAGTTTATATTTAAGATAGACACAGGATGCTGATATTTTTTTTAGTTTTGGAATTTTCGAATGTCAATTACAGTTTTATAAATACTGCAATTTTTGCAGATAAGCATACACAGCTAAGTAGTAATTATAAGTGCACTAAATGAGTGGCCTTTTAAAAGTGCACATCAACACAAATCTACCCTTTATTGTTTTCATGAGAACATATGCATTTTAACCGTAGTTTAAATTTTGTGGGTAAAAGAAAGAGAAGAATAGTTATGTAATTATACATGTAGATATGAATTGAATGGAACTTGTAATCTACATAAAGATAAAAACCAGACCTTAGAGAGTAAAAAGATAAAACAAGTCCTGACCTTAAAAGAAACCATAATTGACACTTAAAACCACAAATTAACCAGTTTTTTGTAGAATTATTTCCCTTTTCATGTGACATGAGCAAAACTAAGTCTGTTTTAAAAGTTTTTTTTTAATATCAGTTTTTAAATATGATTTTGTCTGCTGATCCAGGATTTAAAAACACTGGACGGTTCTTCTATTAAACAATTTTACAGGATCTCTGAAGTCCTCTGTTCTAATGGTGGTAGCCTTCTTTGTTACTGTTATTTTATTAATCCTGCGAAAAGTAAATATATCAGACTCTATTATTTCATTTCCTATTGTCAGTTTATTATCCTATTTTTACATTTATTATAATTGGAAGTTTTTGTTATTTAGAGTTATGCCCTGGTATATCACACTGATAAAAACATGCTGGATTCATTTCATTTGATGGGTAGCAATTTTTCGTGTAAGAAATATGTATATATACTTCCTACTTTGATCATTTTGTGTCCAATAAATTGAATTTTGTTGAGAACTGAAATTTGCTGCAAGCCATTGCCCTAAAAAAAATCAATAAAAATTGGTATCTCACAAATAATTCTGAATCCACAATATTTCAGTTAATCAAGGATTTACAAGGAAAATCTTCAACTGACATATTTATCAACTTCTCTGCACAGTTGACTCGGTTATCTTAAACTCTGGGGTCTTCAACAATCCAATGTCCTTGGTGAATCATACTGTGATTTAGGAATGGTCCGGCCCCCTATCAGTAATTAGGATCAATATTTGACAGACATTTGATAAGATGTTACAATGGGCATATAATTATTTTATATCTTGATTATAAAATTGTGGACCATGTAATTATTTACTTCACCAAGATTATCATTGTCAAATATATGAGGAGTAATTGTAATATTTATCCGGCATTTTGTGGAATTTTTTAACAGAGATGGTTCTGGTATTGGTTCTAATGAATTTTTTGTGAAATTATGATATACATGTACTTGTAGGTAATCTTTCCATTAGTAGATACATAATTTTACACTTCTTTGTGTAATAAACTTGGATATCTGCCTGTAGAAAGGTCAAGGTCATGATTGTTTGTTTACTTGATGTTTTATTTAATTGTAAAATTAAATTGGTTGGTTTGACGCCTGAACAAAGTTGTTTATAGAATGGATAACTCCATGCATTATATCAGAAGGACAGACTTATTTTATTCCTTCTTTGCTCACATAATGTACACTGTTTATAGTGTAGAAAATTCGAAATTGTGTTACAAATTGACTGACTTATGGGGTTACTAACGTCTTACACTGACAACTTAATTCCCTCGGTTGAACGGCTGTTAGATGTTACTAATGCATGGACTCAACCATTGTTGTTTTGCTGAAGCCCGGCCTTCAGAATATGTGGTCAAAGAACTAGGCAGCAAATGTCTTACTAGGGGTCGGTCTGCTAGGATGCAACTTTGGTCTACTCCAGTACCCTACATGGGTAGG
The DNA here is from genome assembly GCA_944474755.1 of Limnoperna fortunei. Taxonomy (NCBI): domain Eukaryota; kingdom Metazoa; phylum Mollusca; class Bivalvia; order Mytilida; family Modiolidae; genus Limnoperna; species Limnoperna fortunei. The sequence continues at coordinate 87,606,018 of OX104114.1, read as the reverse complement.
AGCGTTTCCCCACTGGGACCATTTTAGAGGTCTTACATTTGCAGAGTGTGTTGCACAGGGATACATTTCCTTGTATAATTACATGTGTCTACACGATACAAATGTCATCACATGTGTATATGACCTTTTATAGTTATCCTTAACAGTTATCAATGGTTTCTGTGTGAAGTCACAAATCCTTGATATTATACAATTATCACCCCAGTTGGTGTGTGACCCGGTGATGCCGGGTCACATATCATCTTGAGTGATAACTGTTATATTATATCGAATATTTAAATGAAAACAATTCAATATTTGCAACATATTTTGGACATTTTAACCTTTTTCAACAGGAAAAAATCCAGCCCATACAATGTAGACAGAAACATGTTAACATATACTACTGTTTTGTTTGAATGTTTCATTACGTACATGTACATTTTTCCAAACATCTCAATCACGTGCAAAATCTCACGCAAGGGTGACCTTACCATGCGACCCAACGGTTACCGGTTGAGCCAGCGAAATATCACAGGTCATGTGACGGCGTCTAAGCAAATCAAAATAAAGATTTCTATATGAGTATATAATATAACATACTACTAAATTCTTGTGAAATTTTGATCAAGGTATCCGGACCACAATTAACCACATGATCATATTTGGTGTCCATGGTTTTTCAAGTGAGCAGACCTCGGTAATGTTCTGCAACATGGGAAATACAATTTAAGTTATCAAGAATCAGTTGTCCTTTATTGTATAATATTGTGAAGTTGATTATTTAATTATTCATTCATTAACATTGTAAAATAAATTATTGGAATAGATGTATTGCTGTTTTCTTGTATTTATGCAAATGAATGTATTTCCAATGGTAAGTCTATAGAAACTTTGCCATTTAGATCTTTAGTCCACATTGATTTGATTCTTGAAATATGGTATGAAGCTACCCAGGCATTCTGGGTAATTAGACATTGATGTTGGCGGCTACTGTTTAGTTTTTCACATAAGAAGTTATATATTTAGGAATTAATGAGTGAAATCTATTTGGTGTTAAAACCATTAAATTTTAAAAGCACTTATTGATCAAAGATTGTTTTAGCTCATTAAAGTCGACATTGTCTGTGTGATGGTTATATCAACTTTTCATTGTAAAATTGATTGTCTATTGATGGTAGATTTTCTAGAAAATGATGGATCTCCTGATTATTAACTTCTTTTCACCATAAATTCCTAAAAGTATCTGATTTGCCAGTTCTATCCAATAATTTTTTAAACCAACAAGAAAAAGAAAAAAAATCAAAATATTATAGATGGAAAGACTTATGGCAGTTTTAATAACAAGCTTAGCATTGTACAAGTAATCACACATATCTAATTCATGATCCTATATTGCCCACAGGAAATCTTGGAAAACTGGTATAGTACTGTTAGAAAATAGTCAGGCAATTAAAAAACTTGATTTAAATGTGTCCTCTCCTAAATTGGTAATATGTGACCACATATGTTTTTAGTCCTATTCAAATGAATTAAACAGTTATATAAATGTTTGTTTACTGTTACAAGTGCTAAGTATATATGTCAGTGTTTCCAAATAACTTATTTCTGGACTAACATGATCCAAAAGTATAAGATGGAGGACAGTTTTCAAGAAAATTTAATTTTTTGCATGAACATTATAATGGACATTGTTGACTAAAGTTTTAATACATTCTTAATGGCTGCTTTTCACTAAAAAGTTGAAAATTAATAAAAGATCAGATAGCCTTTTTTGAACAAGACACCCGTACAAAGTCTTGGAAAAAAGGTAGTTTCTAATTTCAACAAACTACATGATCTATTTATAGATACATGTAACAGAAAAGAAAAATAATCCACTGTTTAAACAAATGTCTGAATTTTCTATTGAAAATGGCATACATTGTGAAAATAAATTAAAAAATTTAAAAACAGGATTTTGACACTTATAATGCATAACAAGATTTAAATATAATCTTTGTGGAGGGAACTTAGGCCTCAAAATAGATATAAAAAAGTCAATAGAATTAAAGGAATACCTGAATATTTATATAATGTCTCAAATGTGAAGACAGCCTGTATATCTTATCACCTTCAGGCAGTTTAATAAGGTAGTTTTGCACATCATAGGTATTTAATATTTTAATTCTAAATAAATATAGCTAAAGTAAATAATAGGACTATATATAGTTTGTTTGGGGCTCCTAAGGGAGAAATATTGTTATACATTACATTATTTAATCAATTTAGGATTGAAACTATATTTTTTACTTTTGTTTTAAGTCAAGAAAGTTTTTATCCATAAAGTTTTAATAAAATGAACCCAATTGCAGAGTTTCATATAAAATTCTAATGTTTTTGCTCCCCGAAATTACATGAAACTGTTTACAAAGAAATTAGAGTTACATTTTAAAACCGGAGGCTGTTTGATTTTAAATATCATTTTTTTCAAAAAAGTTTGGTAAAAATCTGTGTCAGAATTTCAGTATTTTTAAATTGAATTGAAACTTTCATCGATTTAGTGGAATTCATTTTTACCTAATTTAATCAGTTTTACAAGTTAAAACATTGACTTGTAAGGAAAATGTCCTCAGCTGGAATATTTACTGTTTGTTATACAAATTTATCAATATTTGTGTAGTATTTTAAAAGTTAAATCTTCTATAGTTTGAAATAAACTTATCAATGGACTGGGATCAAATTTCATCAAAATTTGCGTAGACATTTATAACTGTTAGCTAAATAGTGATTCATTACTTATCGTTTTAATTAAAAGTATATTCCTTGTCTGTGATTATGGAGATTATTAGAGAAATTATCAATAATTGATCGTTGGGTATTGGACTTGTAACGTCATTCTTTCACAAACTGTCAAATGGATCTGAGTTGAAGATATTATCTTCTTCATATAGAGGACATATACAGTATATCAGAATTTTCAGTGTCTTTGTTATCAATTTAGCACGAGTTATTTAAACATTTTGAAATAAAAGGTCACATCGAAACAGTGTGACTGTCAACAGAGAGACAAAAATTTAGGTGTCCTAGTAAATGGATCAAACTGTATATAATAATTGAAACAGTGATGTGAACTTTTGAAAGTGCCTTCAATTATTTTGGATATGTTCATGAATGTATGATTAAGGATTATGTTTTATTTAATTTGATCCACATCAAATTATATGGATAATGCCAGACCTTAACTCAGGTTCTATTTTGGATTCTATAAATAAATAATAAAATGGTGGATGTGAGACATTCGGCAGATTTTCCTATTTTAGGATTAAAACTCAGGCTGAATGGTATGGTTGTTACTTTGTAATATTTTTATATATTGCATAAAGAGAAATTGAATCACTAGTATGTTTTATTAAACAGTTCCTAACATTATCTTAGTCAAGATCTAGATTTTGATGATAATTCTTTATTCTGATATTGTGAAATGTTTTTATCTGATTTGAGGGACAAAATGTTATAACATGAAATAGAAAATTTTCTAAAAAATTGTATACAACTGAAAAAAGTTTTAAATTAAACTGACAGGTTCTTTCTTATATCTGCAGATTTAAACATTTTATATATTTTTTATAAATGACACGAACATTCACGGTAGAGACAAATACTGCAATAAAATAGAACCAGAACAAGCTTTGACACAAGGTTAAAATTATGACTTTGTACTGTATCTAGACTTCTTGGTTAATTATGCAACACATTGGCCCTGTCGTAAACCCATGGCAGATATTTCTCATACCATACAAGTTGGATGTAGTCAGTCATGGATTACTACGGAAATTCATGGGCGGCTTGATGTCCTTATCCTGAATTTACAGAAGTTAAATTAACTAATACAGATTCCTACTAAAATAATGCAGTATGTCATAATTTGATCCAGAAATTCAGTCTTAAAAGTCCTAACAATTTTCATTGCCTTAAAAATTGTTACTCTATGTAGTACAGGTTTATGTCAGTATTAATTTTACATTTTTAATGGATTAAACTATTCACTGCAAGGAGTAATATCCAACATACATACTTGTAGTTAAACCTATCTTTAGAGTTAAAATGGTCTCATAATACAGGAAGTTTAGTTAATATGGAATACAGTAGAGACATATCTGAGAGTTAAAGTTAAAAAAGCAGATTGTCTGATCAGGTTTAACTGTAATAGTACTGTACAGGTACACCATATACCTAATATTATTTGTGTTAAACTTCCCAATATCAATCAAGACTCCCTGTCTGTAGATACTTTTTGACTGTCCTGTTTATTTTACTGTTTACTGTTTGACTAGACTGTCCTGTTTATTGTACTTCGGAACCTGACCAACTTGTACACATTATACTATAGGGTCTTACAATAAATTGTAGCACGTCAGTTTTGACATTTAAAGCTTATGATCCTGTGGTTCAATAAATAAGTCTTTCAATTATCAAAACCTTGTTTGATGTGTTCCGTATTCTTGATCCAGAATGCCTTATTTGAGAAGTTCAGGTGGAGTCATTTTAATTTAGTAAAAGGTTTTTGCCCTATAATTTGCTGCTTTTAATTTCCTCTAGCATCAATCCACCATTCATAGTTATTTTGTATACAGACCACCTCAAACTTCCAAAGTCTTTTATTCCTAGTAGTTGATTACAAATCTCTCATAAACCCTCAATAGAAAGTAAACATTGGAGTGTTGGTAATGAAAAAATAATGACTAGGAAATATTGACATAGAAAATTGTTTACCGTACTTCTCTGTTTACTTTCTTTTCTAAAGATTTTTGGTATTTTGTTTAACCTTGCTTTGGTTGGTGAATGAACAATTTTATTTGCCTACTGATTGTATAATATTGATGATATTGTTCTAATTGAGTGTTTTCCCTAAATTATGGGAAATAAGGCAGTCATGTCTTTTCAGATCTTGACCCCTTTTAGAGTTAACTTGAATAAAACTGTACCTGTTTTTGCCAATTAATAGTAATTTGGTTACTTAAATGGCTTTGAATAATCTTGGTTTTATTTTTTGCCTTGTACACAATGAATAGTTTGTTATTTTAAGTATAAAGCTGATTAAAAAAATGTGAAGGAAGTATATTACACGAATGACATATATAAAGTCTTAGTTATCTAAGCTAAAAGAGAATACACTACGGATAATTTATTATTTATGGTTTGTTGTTTAAATTAAACTCAGAAAAAACACCAACAGTTCAATAATAAATATAAGGAACTAATACATATAGCCAATAACAGAGTGTTTTATGGTTTTTTATACAGCTTCTGTATTATGTGATTATCACCATTCATGGGTCTATTGCCATCAACACTTTATCATATATCATTATTGACATTGACAGATATTCAGACATTGGATAACCATTTCCTCCTGCAGACTGTTTGTGTACTAGTGTAAACTGCATTGAAATTATGACACTTGTAACATGAATCCTCACATATGAGACTACTTATGGGGACAAAGTTGACCTTTTATTAGAATCAGCATTCGTTAAACATGTGATTCCTAAAATTTGTCCTACTTTATAAGTGGATCTCGTGACTACTTTTGCCTATTCTAACTAAATTTTCTTGTTGTTTGTGTACTTTGACAGCTGATGAATATTATGAATTTATTAATGCATGTATAACCTTAATTAATATTGTGTTTCGAGGCATGCATCTCTGCCCATGTGGAATTATACTTGCTGTGCTGTGATGTGATCTCACACTGCTTTTTCATACAAATTAAATTAATAATATTGACTACCTTTATAATATAGTTTCCTTATAAACTTACTTCATTCCTTGTGTAATTTTTAATTTCTGACATGTGAAGTTGGAGATTTCGATTTTAATTCCTTGAATGTTGTCTATTTGTAGCACGTCCACAGCAACATGAGTTTGAAACTGAACAACCAGGAAATGCTCAAGGGTTCCGTCATCGTGCTGGAATGTTTGGAAGCAATGCTTTCCATCCTGGCAGGTATTTTCATGGTCAACAACCACAAAAAAATCGTTGGGGTGGAACTTTTGGAAATGCCACAAAAAACTCTTATCTTTCACAACAGTCTGAACAAGTGCCGCTAAAACCAAAAGTGGTAACAATTGTTCGTAATGGTCCACGGCCAAGAAACAATGTCAAAATTCTTCTTAATAGAAGGAGTGTCCAGTCATATGACCAATTAATGTCTGATATTGCTGAGGCGTTTGGACCAAAATACAAAAACAATAAACTAAAGAAACTGTTCACTGTAAAGGGAAGAGAAGTGCATGGAATTTCCGACTTTTTCCGTGATGACGATGTTTTCATTGGTGTTGGAACTGACAGTTTAACAGAAGGTGATATTCAAGATGTTATAGAAGAGCTTTATCCTGACAGTCCATATGCCAAGAACTTGTTACGAGATTTAGAAAAACAACGGAAGAAACGCCAGGCAGCATTGAAAGACAGCGAAGCTGACAAACGAGACAGTGGCTTTGGTGAAGGTAGTGACGGTAGTAATCGTGATCAAGATGGAGATTATATAATATACAAGGGTCGTCCACAAGAGAAAGGAAATAGACGACACGATTATCCCAAAGAAGACGAACTTGCAATGAGGCTTGATAAGGATAGACTTAAAGCTGCTCAGGATGAGCGGGATAGGGCAAAACGTCAGCAAAAGAAAATGATTGAATCGGAACGACGGGCTTTGGAAAATGAAAGGAGAAAACAAAATCAGATTCCAACCACGAAACCTGAAGATCCTTTCAAGCGAATGAAGGAACAAAAAGAAAAAGAAAGAGAAGAACAAAAGAAGAAGAGAGAAGAAGAAAGACAGTCCAGATTTAAGGAAGAAGAAGCCAAAGAAAGGTAAATTTTACATTTTGTATGGTAATTTGAAACTGTGATGTTGCAATGTGCTTTTTTCCACAGCAGGTTCTGGTTGGTGACAATTTTTGTATTTAACTGGATTACATGCTAAGATTAGGCAACACATTTGTTTAAAAAAGAAAATTGACTAAAATGGGTGGGGCTTATATTTTTTATAAGTTTATAAAATGTTGAATTTGTTTGCCATGTTTAGGGAAAAAAACCTTTTTCTACAGTTGTCAACTAAATTGAGTAATGAATGTTTCACTATATAAAATTGTTTACTATTGAAACTATAGATCTAACACAACGGAAAATTTGGTTCATTTTACTGAAAAATATGCTAAGAAAAGCTTCATACTGACTGATATTGGATAATACTGGGAATGTAGAAGGTTGATCAGGTCAAAAATGTTTTCACACCAACATTCGGGTCAAATTTTTCATCAATATTTACTACATATAGACATTAGGGTATTGATTTTCCCATAGATAACACCTATGAAATTTAAATCACATATTAATTAATTGGAAAGAACAAATAAAAACAGTACAGTGGTTCTGTATTACCTACCTAGAATAATGTAGACCTTGATTTAGGGTTTAAAAGGTCAAATATTGATAACATGTAAGTTACTAAAATTGAATTAATTTAATGAAGAATATTTTACTTGTACCATTCTTTCCTGTTTTCTTGAGTCAAAAGGGGGGGGGGGGGTGGGGAGTGGAGCTCTGATAATTGGTAGTACGTTAATTATTATCTGTCATATGTGAGGTCAAATTCTCTCTGCTTTATACATGTACAATTCGGATGTCCTTGACCTCTAATCTGGCAGGATCGGCTGTGAATAACCAGTAGAGGTCAGAACCAGTAGCACAAGGAGGTACTGCATCACTATTAGTGATTCAGTACATGAACACTTTTTATAAAGTTCATATATATGTTGAGACCTTAGCTGTGCCCGGTAAGAGAATTTTGTCATGCAATCCATATATTTTTGTATATCTCTTTTAAGAAATTTATCTCAGCAATTTAATTTGTTGATTCTTATACTTGTATGTGACACACCTAAGTATTGGTCTTATATAAATTTACTAGCAATTCCTGTCAAATAGTGAAATGACTTAGAAGTCAAAGTTAAAATAAGACACCTTTTGATGGCATCATAAAACTGTAATTTATTTAAAGAAAATAAGGTGTATATTTTGCTTTTATTAAGGGATGATTTCTGTTTTGACTTAGTCATTAGTCCAAGGCAATACAGCAAGCCGAGGACCAATCACTAGGCGAATACAGAAATTGCTATTTTATGATATCTGAATTAATTAGGCTAAACAACTGTTATCTGTATTATTTTACCAAATTACTACAGGGTGCAAATTGAGTATTGTGTCATAATCATGCCAATACTGATGTATCGGACCAATTCCATTTGGACTGTTTTGGTAATATATATCAAACTGACTGTTTACTGTTAGTCTCTTAGCTACATATAGTGATGATATTTAAGACAGTTATATATCAGTTTTGCAAATGAGTGTACCGCTATTGTTTTTTTAAAACGTAGGCAACGGAGAGAACAAGCCGAGCAGGCAGCAAGAGAGAGACAAGCTGCATCAGAGAAAGCTGAGCTAGAAAAGAATGAAAAGCAGAACGAAAAAGGTGACCAGGAGAAGGATCAAAAGGAAAAAGCTGACGACAAACCAGAGAAAGAATCTCCGGACCGTGAATTACATAAAAAGAGAAAGTCGAAATCTAAAATTGTTCGCAAAACAAAATTAGAACGACAAGTTAGTAGTGATGAACATGTTTTGAGTCGGTATGAATTAGGTCGGACTCTCGGTGATGGCAACTTTGCCATTGTGCGTCAGGCAAAGCTAAAGAACTCCAGTAGTGAATATGCTATGAAAATTATTGATAAACCAAAATTAAAAGGAAAAGAACACATGGTGGAAAATGAGATTGAAATTATGAAAGATTGCCATCAGCCGAATATTGTGAAATTGTATGAAGAATATGAAACTCATGACAAAATCTACCTCGTTATGGAGTTAGTTAAGGTTTGTATACATTGTGAGATTAAATAAAATACAAAACAAAAATTATCCCAGGTTTAGTAGGGTACAAGTTTTTTTTAAATGAAAATGTAAATTTATAATCCATGCTTTCAGAGTTGAGAGTTTTATGTTTTACATTCAAGTCACAGTGTCAATTGGTAGTTCAATTTTATTTATTCATTTTAACAGTGTTGGTCATAAAAATAGAAAAATCCCAATTAACTAACAAGAAAACCTCAATACAAATACGTTATAACATCGTATAATTTAAATTTGTAAAACACTTCAAGAGTCAAATTGTATTTTATCATTCAATTGATTATTAAATTGAAGTAACATAATTAAATTAATCATCTTTTAAAGCATAGACAGGAATCAGTGTTGGTAGTTAGGAATTCTCCTTTGAAACATGTATAGTGTTATTATGACTATATATAATGTTGGTTTTTTCATAGTGGATATAATGTTCCAAAATTGCAAGCTTTTTGAAAGCAAAGATAGAAGTTATTTTTACAGATAAAACTAATTAAACAAAGATAAAAATGCTCTATGGTGCACTAGCAATTTACAGGTTTTATTAATTGTAATGGAAGTGTGTGACCAATCAACTGTGTCAATTCATTACTTTATCAAAGGAATGTAAAGTCTATATTTAACCAATGCTATTTAATGTGTTAACATTGATTCTGTTGTTTTCTTGTGCATAACTAACTTTGATGTAAACTCTGCAGTATATTGTTTCACTATTGAAAATAGTACTGCTCTAGATGTTTTACAAATGAAACAACCATCTTTTTTGGAGTCTTTTGTTTGTTTGAATAGTGTTTAACACGGCTTTCAGCAATTTTTCAGCTATATCATGGCCTCTAGTTTTAATTGGGAGAGGATTAGCCAGATTACCCGGAGAAAACCCCTGACCTGTGGCACGAAAACTGGCAATCCTTGTCAATCAGGATTGGAGTTGGGTGCACACTGCCCACAGTGATACTTGCAACCTCAGTGTTGACAGACCATGTGATCACTCAACCCCTTATAGCATGTATAAAGTGCACATGTATTATTGCTCACGTATTGTTCTAAAATACGGTTTACAAAACCATGCTCTTTTCATGGTATTGTTTTAAGTCAAGTGCATTTAATTGATACAAACTAGATGTTTTGCTAAATTCTTCAGGGTGCATTTAATATGAAAGTGCATATGATGCACACCTAGAGACGGCAGGTGTTGTTACTATAAGATACATCATTAATGTCTTCAAAAATTTAGTACATTTAAATCTCAGATTGCTTGGAAGATGTTATTAAAGGTAACTTTTTTTTCTAATTTTTTTCAGGGAGGAGATTTGTTTGATGCCATTACACAGAGTGTCAAGTTCGGTGAAGTAGACTCTGCTCACATGGTCAAAGATTTGTGCAACGCCCTCTTCTATCTTCATTCACGGTCGATAGTTCACAGGGATCTCAAACCAGAAAACTTACTGGTAAGATATTGCTATGGATGGAGGGTAATATACATCTATATGCAATGCTCTTGTCTGTCTGCATTTACAGCCTGTTATTTACAGATTTTATGGAAAGCAATTTCTATGGATGAAGTTCAAATACATAAGCAATGAGCTCTTTATTAATGGTCTTAACAGGGAACTTGCTGCAAAGAAATTGTTAGAGAAATTTTTTGTTTGTTTGAATGTTGTTTAACTCCACTTTCAGCAATTTTTCAGCTATATCATGGCATCCAGTTTTTATTGGGGGAGGAAGAGAAAACCCCCGACCTTCGGTATAAAAACTGGCAATCCTTGTCAATTAAAATAGGAATCTAGTGCACCCTGATAGCAGTGAGACTTGAACTGGCAATTCCAGGGTTGGCAGAACATATGATCAATAGTAGATGAACAACCTTAATCACCTGGGCAATGAGGCCCTTTTGGTGGGGAGAAAATTGATAAATATACTTATTGTTTGTTACTGTTAGCTGGACATTAAACAGCAAATCAATCAGACCAGAAAACCTGACTAAGTAATTGGGAATTGGAGAATTCAGAATATTACAGTTGACCCAGACTATAACATTGAACAATTAACATATTCAATTGAGTGACGTTGAGATACAAGTCAATTAATATAGTGTTGTCACATTATTTACATCAATTCTTCCAACTTTTTGTTAACGTTAAAAATGTCAACCCTTAACTCAAGAAAAATCATTGATACGAAAGTTCTGCACAGTTCTTGTATGTGAACTCGTGTTATAATGTGATGGTCAAAATCAAGGTTGTTCTATATCATAAGATGTACAGTTTGTTTAATATTTGCATTTCAGTTATATTGATTGAAAAGATCTTGAAATATAAAAACTATCAGATGAAGTGTGTGATGAATATTTGGGTTATATAATTGACTAAGTTGATCAATAGCATTGAGTGAAAACAGTCATATTGTAAATGTTGGTTATATTTATTGTATATTAGAATCTTGTTGTTTCTTAATTGTGGTCAAGGGTAATAAGAACCAGAAATTGGCTAGTACTGTGAACTCTAAAGCAGTATCCCTTAATCTTTATTAATTAATTATCTCCTGGTACCCACACTTTATGTAGCTTATGGTTAATTAACCATACATCTAATGCACATTAATTTCATGTAAATAAAATCTTGGAAATTTCACTTTGAATAGTTCTGAACATAAATTTGGCATATAGTTATTGAAATATGCATGATAGGCTTCAGTTTGATTTATCTGATCTCACGAATTTCCTAAAAACATGTTTACATTGTACAGGTAGATGGCTTAGATAGTATTTTTTTAATTATTTGTCATATTAAAAAATAAAAATAACAATAGTAAACAAAACAAAAGTGTCAGGATGCCAATTTATTAAGTAATAGTCGCAGGGACTCAATCAATTTACTGTATGAGGAGAAAATAATTGGGGCATTGAAAGTGATACAGATCCTTTAGTAGGACATGTGTATGCCCTTGCAAGGGGCACAGGACTGAGTCTGGGACATCATGTATGTTGCCTATTCCTTTACAAACAGGTCAACGGAAAGTGGAAATGTGTAATTTAATCAATCACTATCCAGATAAGAAATGAAGAGTTTGGTTTTTTTTATTGTATAGGTTCATAGAAATAAAGATGGCACAATTTCCATAAAACTGGCAGACTTTGGGTTAGCGATGGAAGTCAAGGAAGATATATACACAGTTTGTGGAACACCTACATATGTAGCTCCAGAAATTCTGTCAGAGATAGGTAAGCAGGGCTTTATTATTTCCATGCCAGGATGTCTTGTCAGGTAGATCTAGTGAAGATAGTAAAAGCATGTTTCTAGGGGAAATAACTCCTACCATTTAAATTTGGTATCATTTCATTTCCAACAATGAACAACACAACTTCAGCTTGCTATTAATGTGTATTTTTGTTTGTTATTTGGAACGTTTTTAATTTTAGCAAGTTTTCAGGTATATCATTGTGTACAGTTTTTATCAATATGGCTTTAATTGGGTGCACTTTACAACAGATAACATAATCTATATTTTAACCGAATACACAAGCAAAGCAAATATAACAAACAACATGCAGAACATAAAAGGCCAACCTGTATTAAAACATTAGCTAAATGACACATGAGCATCCAATTACAAAAACATCACCTATCAAGACAATAAAACATGTAGCATACAAGACAAGATATCACATACTATGACAATAAAACAAGGCAGACAGCACATAACAAAGTAACATGTAAAATAGTACATAAATGTGACAATAGTAACATAAAGCCTACAGGGCTAGTACATACTAGGACAATAGGATAAGGAAAATAAACTAAAAAATTACTACTAAAACTGTGTCATGACATGCAATTTAGAGGGAAAAATATCATAAGACAATGAACACTGTAGTGTACATTAATGATGAGGGCATACTAAGACAATAAAACGAGTGGTATGCATGTAAAGAGAGTATATAGGCAGATAAGTGATTTATATAATCATGCCATAACGAGCAGGCTAACTAGAGAGCAGTAAATAATTCACCTAATATAGACACAATCATACTTTAAATTATTAAATTGTGAAGTCACAAATACAGCAAAATTGAAAAGCAAATCGAGCTATTTACATGCAGAGCTGCGTCATTCAGAACCATTCGGTGACGGATTTAGGCTTTTAAATTGAGAAATTTGGGAAGTAAGCTCTTGAATAATTTGATTTAATCATATTTAATTCAGAATAATAACTGAAAAGGATTGGATAGCAGGCCACAGACCTATAAATATCCGCTCCAAAAACTCGACTACACTGTAATATGTGTTTCATTTTACTGTCATTTGTGGCAAATTGTAATTTTGCATTCTAGGGGAAATAATTAATTAATTAATAATTAATTTGATTTTAACATCAAACATAAAGAAAATAATATTTCAGCATGGCCCTTCCATTTGAGAATAATTTCTATTCCATTTTGATTTGAATCTGACAAATAATATTTCAGCATGCTCTGTTGTCTATCTCTACTATTAAGTAAGAAATATTTTCCATTTTAGAAATAAATTAGAAAAATAATATTTTAATAGCATTGTGTCAGTTGACAAAAAATCTTGCCATTTAAGTATAATGTGTTCCGAATAAGTTCCAGATTAAAAAAGAATAACTTGCTTTCAGGGGCAATAACAATCATTTGAGTGTAAATATTTTATCCTATTTTACTGAATAATATAAAACTTCTTTGTTTTGCAATCAGCATTGTCACAGTAATTACCAAATAAAGGCGACACTAAAATAATGAATACCAATAATACCAGCAGTGATCACTATGAAAGTCTTCAAATAATGGTGACACTAAATTTTCATGTAAACATATAAGCTGTTTTAAGGAGGACAATTTTAAATTGTCATTTGGGATTACTACTCACACTGAAAATCAACACCAAGGTACAATACAGGATGCTGGAAGACTGTATGTTTCTTTCACTTTTATCAGCCCCATTTTGCTTATTTCAACAAATAAAATGAACACTGCAACATCCTAACTTGTTTATCCTCCATTTATTACTTAGAAAGTCTCCAGGAATAGTATATACTTAATGACGCATGTTATGTCTGTTGTAAAATTTCATTTGTGATTAAAATGAGACTTTTGTGGTCATTGCAGAAAACACATTGTTAATAATTGAACACTTAATACTTTGTATGGTTTGTTGTTGGTTGGTTAGTTTCATTATTAGTTTTTTCGTTTTAGGGTATGGATTGGAGGTGGATATGTGGGCTGTAGGAGTTATATGTTATATATTGTTATGTGGATTCCCTCCCTTTAGAAGTCCAGACAGAAACCAAACGGAACTTTTCGAGTTCATTAAAGCTGGAGAATACGAGTTTTTAAGTCCTTACTGGGATAATGTTTCATCAAGTAAGTACAGTTGACTTTAAGCTATGTAGTCCATGGCACAAGTAGTTGACATAGAGTAAGTTACTGTTTCCAGGGCCCCGGTTTCCATGTAATCGACCAACGAGTTGGTTACTAGGTTAAAGATTTGCGGGTAGTTGACCATAGATATTCTTACAGAATAGATGTATGAAATGTTTTGTATTAGCAGTAAATATTGGTTTATACCATTTTCAGAAGTGTTTCAGCTATTTCATGGCTTCAAGTCTTTATTGTGTAAGGAAGCCAAGTACTTTAGCTGTAAAATGACAATCTTTGTAAATAAAGATTGAAGATTATCACAGCTTTCCCCCAAGTCAGTCTCTAATTCACTACAGCATTGAATTAAATTGGTAAAAATGTATAGATTAAACTATGGTACAAAATTATGTATCTGTTTTGTTGTTTACAATCAGTACAGCTGATTAATTAATGAATTTTCTGTAAAATAAGTCAGTAATATTTATTATTTGTAGGTGCTAAGGATGTTATAGAACACCTTTTAGTTGTTGACAGAAAACGAAGATTTACAGCCATCGATGTGTTGTCCCATCCGTGGATTCTAACTGGTGGAGATACTTCACATTCTTATGACAACGCTAAGATTGAAGAAATGCGCAGAAATGCCCGCAGAGACTTAGAATCCCAAGCAAAGTTGGCATTAGACTCTTATCAAAAGCAAAAAGAGAAGCGATTAGCTGCTCTAAGCGCTGCGTAGGTTTAACTGTGATATGTTTTTTTTCATTTACTTACCAGGAAACAGATGACATTAAGGGTTGTGTAAAATAATAATTAAAAAAAAACCATTATGTACTTTGAAATGTCATACAATGACATGAAATACACTGTTTTATTAGTATGTAATTTTTGATTTGATTTCAATGATCAAAAATTCAAAAATGAATGTGCCACTTGTTCAGTTTGAAAATCTGTCCAAGTGTAAATGTAGAAATCAATTTTAACTTATGAAAAGGATTCAGTAGCTCAACTAAATCAGACAGAAATTTGTTCCAATAATAATTCTTTTGAAACATAGAATTCTTTACTCAAAGCTTATGAAATCTGTAATAATATACCTGGTCTCATTTGTAGGGTACATACATGTCTTATCCGTCCACATAAGAATAATGTATATGTTTTTTTTGCATTATTTTATTGATGCCATAACAGAGATTTTGTTTCTTTTTCTAATTTCCGTCCATATTTTGTTTTGCTATTGTTTTGTCTTATACATGACAATTTTTTAGACTTTTTGACAATTTATGTTTAGTTCCAGATTTATAAGGGTATTATTGAGCTTTATAATGCAGTTTTAACATACACACCCCTCAATCTTGCCTTGAAAATTTGGTTGTAAAAACATTTGTATGGAAGTCCCTTAGAAATGATTGGATTATCTCCCTTACAATTTTGTTAAAACAAAGCTGACGGTTTTTTCCCCCAGCTTTTTGCTAACAAAAACATCGAAGTATTCCTTTTCAGTTAACAGAAGCTACAGTATTTATTTCCAAGAAAATCTTTAACAGGGATGTGTTTTTTTCTTTCTTTTTTGCATGTTCTAAAGAAAAAATATGTTATGTTATATTGTTTTTCCCATTAATGAAGAAGTGCTGTGGACTTATCAGCAAAATAAGTGTGATATGTTATCACTACACAAGTAGTTTGTCTATGTGCCAAAAACCAGAGTTTTATATGTCAATACAAAATTGTAAATATTTGTTTTCAAAATCTGTGATACCATTATGAATAAATTGTTGTATTTTAAAACATATCTTATCATTAAAAATTTGAATTTTAAAAATTAAAATTAATATGAAGTTATATGATCATGTTAAATGGAAATTTTATTGTAAATAGCTAAAGCTTACTTTGTTGTTTTGTTGAATGTTGACATTCCTCTGGGTGTATGTGTAGGGATGATCTTTTATTCCAAAGAACTGATATACACTTCTACTGTGTTAGGGAAGATCGCTTATAACTCTGTTGGTAGACAGTGGCTTTCAGTTGGCAATGCACTGGGTTCTGGCCCAGCCATGACACAGCATTTTTTTTTTAACAAATTGCCAGGCTGTTAAAATGTCAAAGTGATTGAGGAATTAACATGTTTAAATATTTATGTTAAATTTGAAAGTATTTTATGTTTTGTTTGTACAACTCTGTAACTGTCCATTGCAGAAATGTAATAAAATAACAAGACTAATTATTCTAAGGATTACATTCCCACATCTCTGTCCAACATTATTCTTTCTGTAAAAAGAATGTCACTTAAAATATAATAATTGCCAAAGTCATGTCTATAAAACCATATTTCTCAACTAACTCAGTGTTCATTTTAAATTTTCATAAGATCAGAAATGTCTGACAATAACACTAAACTCGACTCATATTTGATACTGTAGATATTTTACAGTTAAAAGTGGTTATTTTGAAATGTCATTGGTGTTAAACATATGGTATGGGGTGCATTATCAGTTTTTGTACAGTTTGGTTTTGTTCTTTTTTTTTAACATTATTTATATAAAACATGTGAAATGTGCATATATTTTACATCATTAAAATTGACATCTACAAAATTAAGAAAATGAAATTTTGTAAACTTAACATTGTTTTTATAAGTATTTAGTTTTATATCATACATAATGTTCTTAGTGTCGTCTTATTGAAATTCACTACATCTAATTTTGGATGCAAATATCTGTTATTTGTGATTAAAGATTTACTGATACTTATTTATCAGTATTATTTGATGCATACATTCTTCCGAAACATGAATATTCATCATTATGACATGAAGTAATTACTATTTATAATCCTGAAATTTTCAATATCTGTTGAATATTCATTAATTTAAAACATTAAGTTTTTGAATATTCATTTTTTTCCTTTGCAGAATTGCATTCTATGTGGAATTTCTGCTGGATCTAATATTGCTATATATATAATATACTCTGTTGCTGTCTTTTAATTAAAGTTTATAGAATTTAAGTTATTAATTGTAAATGGTAGGTGTAATTTATTTATAAATTGTATCAAAATTAACCTTAGATTAAAAGCTAGGATAGACTCTTAATCAGAAAATGCAACTCTTATTGAAAATAACAAGTTGGCAGATTTTACAAACATATGTTTAATCCTTAAAAAAAAATAATGTCATAAAAAAATATGTGTATATGAAAACATTCTTGATATATTATGTATGTCAATGTAACCTATGGATCATGCTTAGAACTGGGGAATAAATACACAGTAAGAAATAGTAAAAAGAAACGCTTTAGAGATCCTTTAAAATATAAATCACAGTAGCATGTACTTAATCTTGTTTAATTTGATTAATTTTTTTAGTAATTTAAATGCAATAAGTTCTGTCCCTTGTATTAGCCATTGAAATCCAAGTAAGTTATGTCCCCTTGCTACATTGAACATTAGTTTTATTTAAGATTCAGAGTCTGTCCTATCCTTGCCTATTTCAGATTTATAGAAGAATAGCTTAGTATTGTATTAAGCTGCAGAAGTAACAAGGAATTTTGACCAGTACTGATGTTTATACATACCTGTTCTAATGTAAAACTTTGATTTTTGACTCCACATGATACAAAAAACACAGAACTTAAACATTTTAAATTTGAAATTTTTTTTGTATTTGAAATTTTGACAAATTCATAGTAATTATGTCAGATAATTATTTTTTATTTATCTTCAAAAATATCATGTACCAGTTCAACATTTTAAAAGATAACCGCTGTTAAAGATTTGTCCAAGTTTGATTTTCTTATGTCTCAGGATATTTAGGAATGTGATTTTTGTGTTGAAAACAAATGTAGTGCTTACACTGTTGCCATGGATATTGATGTGTTACCATGGAAATAACCTGTCATGTTACACTGGTTTATTGGTCAATAATAAAATATATTTCAGAAAGTTTTGTTGTTTTTTTAAATTCATTTAGTAATGACTGAGGATTTATCCTGGAGGAAGGTTCCAGAAAGCTGGTTAAATTGAGCGTTTTCTACACAGGGGAAGATGGTTCCCTGTGTTGAGATGTTTCATTGTAACAGTGACATAAACCATATTGTACTTTTCTGGTTGCATCATTAAACAATATAATAGAATATATTATGACAAAGTCATCATTTGATGAGTTTTTATACCCCGCCACACAAAGTGGCAAGGTATTATGTTATACCCTCAGTTTCGTTCAGTGTCTGTCCATCCGTCCGTCCCCCGAAGGTTTCCAGATGATAACTTGAAAACGCCTCAAGGGATTTGAATGATACATTGCACAGCTGTTCGGTACAATAAAATACAGGTCAAGTTCAATTTACAGGATTATCCAAAAAATGTTATTGAAGTTTTGCCACTTTATAAATTTTCAAAATTTGACAATAATGAAATTTTCTGGTCAACTCATTTCTTTCTGTCTCTATACTAGTGTATAGTATATACAGTATAGTATACTAGTATATACAAATACATTTAACTATTGATGAATATCGTGGCAGGGTATCATTTAATGTCCCATTAGATGCCCTATTTTTACTTTAAATTACTATAAGGGCCTCGAGTGGTTACGATTGATTACATGGTCTGTAAATACTGAGATTGCAGGTTCGATTGTCACTGGGGGCAAGGTGTTCTCAACTCCAATCTTAATCGACAAGGATTGCCAGTTTTCCTACCGCAGTTCGGGGGTTTTCTCCTGGTACTTCGGCTTTCTCCCCCAATAAAAACTGGACGCCATGTTAGCTGAATAATTGATGAAAGTGGCATAAAGTAATATTCAAACAAAACAAAACTAATACAAACATACAGAAAAAAATCTCCTACTAAAACATCTCATATGGTTGTTTTAAGATTTTTTCCATTTTTTTTTTTGTCTGAATAGTGTTTAATACCTCTTTATTAATTAATAAGGAATTGACAACAACACTTCGTAGGATGCGATATTCTGTATTTATTCTTGTCAACTAGTTTCGGCAGTTGCCTGCTGTCTTCAGGACAATTATTACATAAAAATAATAGGCTTATATGCAATTTCAGGTTGAAAAAAGTGACGTCACAATAAACAATCGTAGTTATGACGACATATTTGTTATCAAACCCGGAAAATCTCCACACGAATATACAAAACCCATAAAGGAAGCAACAATACTGGAAGAAGACTTATATATCTCAACATCATAAGAATCAACTCAGGAAGGCCCTTATATAACCAACTCATACGGATATATTATGGACATAAACCCGTTACCCACTATAACGAAAAACAAATCCAACACCACTGTCTGCCTAGATGAACTCTCAAAAGAAGATTATCACAGGGAATTAAAAATAAACACTATTTACAATATATTTAATAAATCCTCTTTATAAAAATAATATATTTTACATGACAATATGTGCACTCCCGTTTTAACGTTGTAATATTTACGTTCTATTTTTAACTTTGTAATCTATATTTATATGTCGTCATAACTATGATTGTTCATTGTGACGTCACTTTTGTCAACCTGAAATTGCATATAAGCCTATTATTTTTATGTAATAACTGAAGACGGCAGGCAACTGCCGAAACTAGTAGACAAGAATAAATACAGAATATCGCATCCTACGAAGTGTTGTTGTCAAATCCTTATTAGTTTCACTTATACTACGACAACCCTGCATACATAAGGTATCCACTTCTTAGGAGCGTTGACTTAGTAAAAACTTACACAGTGTTGGTTCACCTTTTCCTCTTTAGTTCTCTTTATTAATTGTTCAATTAAATCATGGCATCCACCTTTTATATGGGGAGAAAGCTGGATTGCCCAGTGGAAACCCGACGTGTATGTGATATTTTCAGCCATTGGTCAGGTATATCATGGCCTCTATTTTTATTATTGGGGTATTGTAAGAACCCAAAATTTTTTATAGAAAAATTGACAATAATTCTTCAGTTTGAACATAAGGCAAAAAATTGGGATTTGGAAACAACCATGAAAAATAGCTCACACAGATGTTTAATCTGGATAAGCTAAAAGGAGTCACATCAGTTTTATTAAATACTTATATCAGAGCAAGTGTAAATTCATAATTCATTATGTATTTAAATTCAAGGTTTACAGGAAAATTAGATTCCCAGGAATAATAATGATGAAGCCAACATAAACATAGAGTAAAAGGCTGCTTGGAAAGAACAAGGTTGTTAGTCACCTGAATATGAAATGATGAAGATAGGAATATGCATAAGTATATTATTTTTTATTCATGATTATATATATATATAATCTTTGATGATGAAAAGTAGCATAATTAATTTAAGCCATTAACTTAATCGTCTTCGCATTATAATTGTGTAGCAAATGACAATAACAACAGAGACAACGTATTATGTGTGCCATATTTTTTCTATAAGGCCACACCAATTTAATTTCTTGTTCTTCGGATTTTTTTCATTTTAAAACGGGGCGAGCAAGCGAAATAATAATTTTAATATTATTTGGATTTTCAAAAAATCATAGGCGAACAGAAAAATTTGAGGTGAGCGATAACTTTTTTTAATTTTAATTTTTTTTAAGTAAGAAAATGTACTTTCATCAATGTGTATATTCGCAAAATTCAGTTTCAATGTGATTTTCTTTCAGAATTGGGTATACTATGCTTTCCTGAAGTTTACCAAAACATGTAAATGAATAAATGAATTATATTTTGTAATTATGGGTTCATCATTCAAATTATGTACAATCAATTGCACCTTTTAAACAATTCAGTATTGTAGGTCATATACAACATACTACATATATGACTTTCAAAGCATTCGAGACAGATGGAAGCAAAAGAATGCATGTCACATCTTCATTTGCAAAAATATATTTTTTAGACCCTATTTAAAATGCACAACTGACTACACTGTACATCATTTATTGATGAAGCTTTCTAGAGGAATTAATTTTAAAATGTCATAAAATAAGTTATATCCCATTCATTGTGTTTGCTGTAATATTCCCATTTAGTGAGACTTTCAATTCCCTTTTGAGCGAACAACCAAAGACAGTCCAAAATTATAGATACATGGTGTCCAATGTCCAATTTTTGAGATAAAAAATTCAAGTCCCATGTAAGCCACTAGAAAACAGAGATATATATATGAAAAATGACAATAAGTCAAATAGTTATATGCTGACTCTTAATAAAAATTACTTTAACTTTTCCACAAATAACACTGAACAACCATTACCAGTAATTTCATTTTCTTTCTTTTTTTTTTGACATTTCACAACCCTTGCAACAATGTCAACAAATTTAATAAGCATTGTAGTTTCTGTGGTCATTTTGTTTTATCTTTGAGGAGATAAACAAAAATCGAATGTGCTTCATTACTGATCATGAGGCTAAATGTTCACCATGCTGTTGCAACCAAAAGTTTCGAAGTGTCAGTCGAATTAAGTTTTTTATTCATCCATCTGGCAATCCTGCTCCAACATCCTTTCTACTATAAATAAAAATATTACTCACAAACTTTTATTTCACATTTTTAATATATAAATGTTCCTGTAACCTCGTTTCACGTTTATTATGTCAGCGCTAAGGTCGAAATGTTTGATTTTGACACATCTTTGAAAAAGCTGTGCCAACGCAACCACCACGGAAATAAATCGCCGTGTTTTGGACAACCATGCCTTCCTTTATGACAAATATCCACACTACTAAAACGGTATGATTGTTTCTTTTCCTTTTTCAAAATACATCAATATTTTTGTTTGTGATGCAATAAAACGGCAGTTACATTAAGCGTTCACAAGATTACAATTTCAAGAGTAAAATAAAAAAAAATTCCGGATAACTTTCCCGGAGCGGGGAGCGGAAATTTTGTTTTAATATTATTTTTTCGATTTCGATAAAATATGTGCGGTCGGGTCCGTAGAACAAGAAATTTATTTGGTGTGGCCTAAATATGATATTTTAAGCACAATAAGATACCTATCTGTGAGTAACTTATTTATTATAACTTACATTATCACGAAATAATATTTTCATATATTTACATATTTAAGCACATTAATACTAATCTAATTAAAGCAAAAAAAATCTTTAATTGGAAGACAAACGTTTATACACTGAAAAAAAAACCAACATTAAAGTTAAAGAAACATTTTAAATAAAATAATCTGATATCATTCTTAAAAGAACAAAAATGGACTGATTAATATCTGTTGTTACTGTTGATGGGATGTGTCTGAACTTATGACAAATATAAAATCTGATTATTTGCTTAGGATCGAAAGAGATATCTTATGAATACTTACACCATATGTATCTATTTATAGGTATGTACTGATTATACAGGTATATAAAATGGTATAATTACATCAATTTAAACTGCACATTCATTCAGTCTATTATTGAAAACAGTCCATCAAAAAACATATTTTCTTGCATGCATTAAAATAATAAATATACATAAATATACACTGATATAATTAAGTGACGATTTTGATGTATTGTCACTTGTGTGACGTTCATGTTTGCCAAGCTGTTCATCCGAGGGACAAGCAGACGACCACCCTTGTCTTTCATTGTAATTCTGTTTTTCAAGCCATTCCAGTAAAGGTTTGAAGTAATCTAGTATAGCTGTGGCATCCATTTTTCTCTGTCCTGTCAGTTTTTCCATAGCATCTGGCCAAGGCATGGATGACCCAAGTTTCAGCATGTCACTGAAATTAAAATCATCACAACATTAGGCTATCTAAGGTGTCAAAAATAACAGATGTAAAGATATAAAATCATTAGGACATAACTGTTGTATTACATAACCCAAAAAAGCAATCTGTAACTTTACTGTTTTGCAGATATTACAACAGTATAATGACTCGAGGAACATTCCTGTTATGTTAAAACAAAAATTTACTGATTTCCTCATTTGATTTTTTCTGTTTATTTTTAATGAGCTTTTAAGCCTTGTTGTGAAGAATTTTTCAGCTGCAAGAACCAGTGACAATGCACATGGAAACTGAAATCCTGTGCCTCCATGGTAATTATTGATGTGTTATATAGTGTACCTGGTAGGTTTGCTTCTCACTAACTGAGACATTAACAACATTTTCATAAACAAGAAGTGACAATTTGTTTAGTTAATCGTCACAGAAATGATTTCCATTCCACTGATTAAGTTACACATGATTTTTTAATTTTCAGTTATATAGAAAGTCGATGGACTACCTAAGGACAGGCAAATCATGAATATCAGTATTCTACAAATTATTATTTATGGTTGTTCTTATAGGACCAAATAAAAAATCAATAAAATTATCAAAACTTAATAAAAAACAACAAAAATCTGTATTCTTCAAACCTCAGTAATTGACCAGCTTCTTTCGACTTGTAGATATCACATCGATGTAAGGGTCCTTTATGACCTGCAGCATCACACAATGCTTTGTGGAACTGGAACTGTATTACATAGCTTACAAAATATCTGGAAATATACAGTACAAATAAGAGAAAAATAAAAAGTAGTCAAAATACATACTTATCAATTATGAACTTTTGAAGAGGTCCATATAAAATGTATTGACCAACTTAAAAGTCCTTAATTGTTATATTACATGTGACAACCACATCTGAATTGCAATTTAAATTCACAAAACATACGGTTGTCTGCTCTTCTGCATCTCGGTAATGTGTAAAATAGAGAAGATCTAGGTTTATTTTTAGAAACTTTACTTATATAGAGACAAATGGAAACACTGCATCAATACATGTATGTTTTTAAAATAGAAACAAGGCCTTACTGATGATAAAATTGGTTTACATACCAGTAAATCTATTCAACTTCATGAAATGAAAAATGAATATAAATGTATTGTGATATGCTATCTATGTAGGAATATATATGTTACAGTGTGCCTTGTGCATAGTGCAGTTAAAGGAATCAAATTATATTTATACTATACATGTTTATTAGAAGTTATTCTTTGTTCAAACAAATAAAACTACACATGCATGATATGACTTGTCCAAAACCTGAAAAAGTATTCTAATTTTGGTACACAATCAATAAGTCCTAAATGACATCACCCGTAGACATATAATGGGAAATGCTTTAATTTACACATATAGCATAAAAAAAAGGCTATAATGGAATTCCTGTGTAACATTGTCTGAGATAAATAAGTTACTATGGTTTGTTCTGTGAAGCTCTTTGCAAATTTTATCTAACTTGTTGTTTATTTTATTTCTTTTTTTTTTTTGGGGGGGGGGGGGGGGGGGGGGGAGGGTGATTACATAGCAAAAAATGTGCTCAGACATAAACACTCACTATAAATAGTTTTACCTTATATACGGAACATTAGCAGGAATGTGATATTTAGCTCCTGGATCAAAGTCTGCATCAGATCTTGTCACAGGGGGTGATATTCCCTGATATCTACATCTGTATAAAAGACATTTACAAATACAAATTGCAAATAATTTTTTTTTAAATGTTCATGTTGCTCAATAAAGTAATTAATGTAGTTGTTGTTAATTTTTTATGATATTGAATAATGGGGTTATCTCCTCTTTATATATATCACATGGAACAACTTAAATATTTACTACAGAAGTTTATAAAAAGTGAACTTGTTTAAAATAAATAATAAATTGCTTCTATGAAATACAAGGATACATTGAAAACACCATACTGTTGATTATAATAATGACTAAAGAAAATGTGATCAGGCCTGCTGAACAGTAATTTCAATCAAAAGTGTGTAAGTATTGTTATCAATGGGGTCAAGTGGTAGAATAAATAAACAAAATTAAAATTAAATATTGCAGTTTTCCAGACAATCTAATACATTTGTGGTCAAGGTAAGGGGCCTAGGTGATGAGTGGTCCAGGTAAGGGTCCTAGGTGGTGAGTGGTCCAGGTAAGGGTCCTAGGTGGTCAGTGGTCCAGGTAAGGGGCCTAGGTGCTGAGTGGTCCAGGTAAGGGTCCTAGGTGGTTAGTGGTCCAGGTAAGGGTCCTAGGTGGTGAGTGGTCCAGGTAAAGGCCTAGGTGGTTAGTGGTCCAGGTAAGGGACCTAGATGATGAGTGGTCCAGGTAAGGGTCCTAGGTGGTGAGTGGTCCAGGTAAGGGTCCTGTGTTATGAGTGGTCCAGGTAAGTGGCCTAGGTAGTGAGTGGTCCAGGTAAGGGGCCTAGGTGATGAGTGGCCCAGGTAAGGGTCATGTGTTATGAGTGATCCAGGTAAGTGGCCTAGGTAGTGAGTGGTCCAGGTAAGGGGCCTAGGTGATGAGTGGCCCAGGTAAGGGTCCTGTGTTATGAGTGGTCCAGGTAAGTGGCCTAGGTAGTGAGTGGTCCAGGTAAGTGGCCTAGGTAGTGAGTGGTCCAGGTAAGAGGCCTAGGTGGTGAGTGGTCCAGGTACGGGGCCTAGGTGGCCTAGGTAGTGAGTGGTCCAGGTAAGGGGCCTAGGTGATGTCACTGATGAGTGGCCCAGGTAAAGGTCCCGTGTTATGAGTGGTCCAGGTAAGTGGCCTAGGTAGTGAGTGGTCCAGGTAAGGGGCCTAGGTAGTGAGTGGTCCAGGTAAGGGGCTTAGGTGATGAGTGGTCCAGGTAAGGGGCCTAGTTGATGAGTGGTCCAGGTAAGGGTCCTAGGTGGTTAGTGGTCCAGGTAAGGGCCTAGGTGGTTAGTGGTCCAGGTAAGGGACCTAGATGATGAGTGGTCCAGGTAAGGGTCCTAGGTGGTTAGTGGCCCAGGTAAGGGTCCCGTGTTATGGGTAATCCAGGTAAGTGGCCTAGGTAGTGAGTGGTCCAGGTAAGGGTCCTGTGTTATGAGTGGTCCAGGTAAGTGGCCTAGGTAGTCAGTGGTCCAGGTAAGGGGACTAGGTGATGAGTGGTCCAGGTACTAAGACATCTTCTACTGAATGCCTTGTCAACATTCAGTTGGAAGCTCCCTTTCTAACGTTTTTTTGCCAAATGGTGAAATTGACAATTGATGGAATTTCTCCAGCATAAATAGGCTTCATTCCCACCTGATATGTATTATATATCCTAAAGTTGCATTGAAATCAAATATACACTTTTTGAGTTATTGTCTAGAAACCCTTTTTTGTGTAAAAATTATTAACATTTTTTGTTAAATGTGATGTTGAAATTTGATGGATTTTTCAACAAGCTACCCATGAACCTAATATGAAACTATATCCCAAAGTTTCATTAATATTAAATGCAAACTTTTTGAGCTATTGTCTGGATATTTTTTTTTTGGAAAGGGGGGGGGGGGGGAATTTCTAACATTTTTTGGCGACTGTGACCTTAAATTTGACGGATTACCTCCTTAAATATCGATGCTAACTTTTGAAGTTATTGTCTGGAAACATATTTTTTGTAAGAATTTCTGAAGTTTTTTGTGGACTGCCACCTTGAAATTTGACAGATTTCCCCCAAAATCGATAGACTTCTTACCAACGGGATATTTAACAATATCCCAAAGTTTCATTCAAATCAGATGCAAACTTTTGAGTTATGGTCTGGAAACATCTTTTTTTGTAAAAATTTATAACGTTCCATGTGGACTGCGACCTTGAAATTTGACTGATTTCCCCCAAAATTATTGGACTTTTTACCAACCTGATATATAACATTATCCCGAATTTTCATTCAAATTCAATGCAAACTTTTTGAATTATCATCCAGAAACCGAATTAAGATGGTGGACATGAGGACCACTATATAACCCCCATCTCTATCGAGAAGTTTTAAATGACGAGATGTATTATTGATTGATGTGTAATTTCCCTCATCAATAAATATAACAAACTAATTATTTTTTTTGAAAAACTGATTTACAATATATTTACAGCATGACATTTGGAGAAAAATATTCAGTCTTAGAGTGTGTGCACCCTTCAGGTCAAAATTAATTCAATTGTCCAAAAATGTGATAACATAGCGAAAACAATTTCTTAATCAGACAAAATGGTTAATTTTTCACTTTGCATAACAAATATTTATAGCTGCTGCACATCTGTAAAAAATTCTTTTGATGTAATTTTGAAATATGTTAGAAGAGAGATAAATGCAGTTACTGCATAGAGTTTTCACTTTTCTGCAAAATTTTAAAACTACTCCACTGTGAAAGTAGCTTTATTGTAGAAATAAATCAGGATAAATGATAATAATTTTTTTTATCAGACTTCAAACTAAATATCCTAAATTTTTAATTATATATTTGTTAAAACAAAAAATGTGTCTGTCAGAAAAATTCAAGAAAATTGAATATTCAGGAAAATGTTTTAAAAAAACTGGATCTTCAGGTGGAGATAACTCACCTCAGATCCCACCATTTCTCATTCATATGTATTGGTATTGTTTCACCACTGAACACACTCCACCTCCATTTGTCTATGAGATATCCAAAAGGTAAAAATGACACCTTCTCCAAAGCTCTTTGCATCAAGAAATTAATATCTGCCTCTGAAATTGTATACATGACATTAACCAATTTAAAATAATGCAAAAACATGTTTACCAGACCAAAATTTATAAAAACAAATTTTTATCAGCTACTTATTGGAAGTTGTTTGTTTTAATTGGCTTTAGGCAAAATTTCAACCCAAGTGAAATCCAGTGATGAAAGTAGCAGAAGTATTGAAGAAACAGTAAACCCTGGATACTGTAACATATTTTGGATTTGGTGACCTACAGAAAATGACATGGAGCAATTGTGAAGTTAAAACTTGATTGTAATACTTAGTTGAAATAATTTTTTTTTCTCCTGACAGCCATCATAAACTGAACTTTGAAAAAATATGTTTTATATGAAAGAAACGTTATTTTAAAAATGGGGTATTCTTCCATAATTGTTATAAAGGAAACTAACTTTTACCTCAGAGGTAATAGTCTAAATAAATATATTAAAATTTAAAAGACATTAAACAACTGATCCACTGAAGGAAAATAAAATTACCAAGTGGATACAAGTTTAGGGGTACTCCTCAGAGTAACAAAAGAAACAAGTGTAAACTGTGAGCACGCTCACAAAGGGATACCCCAGCTTCGCTTTCAAGTCCAATTATCTCCCCTATATGATAAAAGAGGTCAATAAAAATCCTTCATGCACATCTACATATAATGTACTTCCTTTATGCTAAGTTTCATTTAATTTCATCAAGCGGTTTAGGAGAAGTTGCGCTTACAAGGGATGCAGACGGACGGACGGACAAGACAGACAGACAGACAGACAGGGTGATTCCTATATACCCCCAAACAAGTTTGCGGGGGGTATATTAAAAAAGACAAAATTACATTGAGACTCAAAGTTCACATCTAAATACTTCCAGTTAATCAGATAAAAATTGAATCAAGCCTTCAAATGTTAATATTAGTATAGAAGCAAGACTATTTACCATCATCATATTCTACTGTGCCCAGTAATCCTATTTTGTGCAAATGTTCAGGTGTAGCTACAGATAATGCCATAACATCTCCTATAGCTTCATGGAATCCTGTAAAATTATTGAATAACTTGATTATCCTACAGTCAGATGTTTCATAAGGACTAATCCATTAAAAATATACGGGAAAGTTTGACAGAAGTTCACAATAAGTGCCACAACTAGGATAATTTTTTTTATCTCATAGGCTTTTATGACTAATCCCATGTATGAAGATAGTAAATTGGCTTCATAACCCACCACAGACTTTTTAAATGAAATCACCCGGAACATAAATAACACTTCTAAACGACACATTGCAGTA
Organism: Limnoperna fortunei; assembly: GCA_944474755.1. Lineage (NCBI taxonomy): Eukaryota > Metazoa > Mollusca > Bivalvia > Mytilida > Modiolidae > Limnoperna > Limnoperna fortunei. Next base: position 87,576,975 of record OX104114.1, on the reverse strand, counting down.
TGCGTATTCCAATATGAACTCTCTAATTTTTCAAGAAAAGATTATGAAACTGTTCTTTGTACTCAATCCTTCATAATAAAATGTAACTAAATAATGTAATCATCTGTATATGTTACAGTTTTGCTTCATACACAATAAATAAAATAGGTTTAAGTTAAAGCAACTGTGTCAACTGATGCAACGACATTGGATTGAGTGCATAAAATACTCATTCTAATGTAGTTCTGATGTAACGTCAATTCTGATTGGACAACGTTCAAATTTTCATGGCATCAATTCCACGATTGTTGCCGTTAAATTTTAACGCAAGAGCAGAGGTTATTTCCGGTAAATAAAAAATTCCCATTTTAATATTTTATTCTAGTGTTTTTATGGTGTTGCATTAGAATGGAGATAACCGTAATGTATTTGAAGATTTGCCGGCATCAATTGGTGATTTGATTGTCGCAAATATCCGTTTACTGGCTCCACTAACGCGTCGCCAGTAAACTCAATTTCAGACCATCAAATCACCAATTGATGCCGGCAAATCTTCAAATACAATACAGTTATCTCCTAAATATTACATTAGTACATACAAAATATGTTATCTTTCTAAAGAACACATTTTTACAATTCTTTTTCATCATGTAGTTATACTGTGTTTTGTTCATCATGTTATGACTTCAACTTTCCAATTGTCAGCTTCCTTTCATTGACAGCAACATTCCAGCAGCTCCAGCGTATGGTGTGTACATTTCACAACTTATACGTTATTCAAGATCCTGCGATTGTTATTCTGATTTTCTAGATCACTGCTGTTTACTGCTAAACTACTCAAACAAGGGTTTGTTGTACCTAGGTTGATGTTATCTCTCCAGAAGTTCTATGGTCGGCACCACGACTTAATTGATCGTTATGGGAAATCAGTGTCTCAAATATGATCTGACATTTTCGTTGAGTCATAGGTAGTGTTTCCTATTCCTGGATTTAACTTTTCCCTAGACAAGACAATGAGTAACTCAACGGAACTGCTTACTCGTCCAGAACACCTGAGTGCACCCATGGTTTTTATTGGGTTTGGGTTACTCTCTTTCTGTGTTTTATGTTTTTGGTTTTTGTGTTGTGTTTGTCTATATCCTGATTTGTATCTGTCCCTTGGCTTTTGGCTCTTGTTGTTCGGTCGGTTTTCTTTGCTATTTTCTTATGTTTTAATTTCAATCTAGCACTGTTGTAATACACACATTATGTTATATTTAATAGGCTTATTTGCTGTTTATCACACCACATCAATGCCTTAGAGCATAATTTTATTTGTCATATTACTAAAGGAGCAATTGTCATGCTAAAAGTTTGGTAGTTGTTACTGAACATCATAATATAGGTAAAAAATAGATAAAAACAGAGTGAACCTTCAACAAAAATGTACTTCTTATTGATTATAAGTACCATCGTTTGCTCCTTCTCTAAATTTGATTGGTTGGTCTTTGTACTGTAAGAAATACTGAACATGGCCCATTTCATGATGAATTACAAACAGATTTTCCATTGTAGTTGTTGTACACATCTTAATTCTGAAATAAAGCACCAAATTGTATCTTATCAAGCACAATTAAAATTCTACAAAGGGCACGATACTTAATTTTTTTAAAAGTATGGTATTTTATGCCCAGCCTCACTTTTATGTAAATTCAAATCAGTGTTTGTATTTCATCTTATCCAGTAATCTAAGTGATACTGTCATTTAATCTCACTACTTACTGTATTAAACAGACATTTTTACAGATGTTTGTTAATGAACGCATTGGAGCAAAGGCCCACAAAGAATATAGACAATAAAAAAATGAAGAATGTGTCCATGGGACACAGAACCTCCCACTAAATGAAGTCCCAAACAGGAAGTAGTTGTCCGACAGGTCTGAAAGTCGCTTAGGACCTACAAGTTGCGATACTGAACCACCCTGCTAAATTACAAATTGTTCTCATGTACGGTTTCTAAGAAAAGCTTGACGGAAATTCATACCGACGTATGTACGGACAGACGGACAGACAGACACGAGTAAAACTTAATGCTCTCCGACATGTTGTCGCGGGGGCATAAACAAATCCAGTTCTACCATACTAAAATTAGTCCTAACAAGTGACAAAATAAAAGATGGATGAATTATTCATTTTTTGTCATATGGGTTTTAAGAAAACTTGAAATAATTAGATTAAACAAAGATTAAACAGCAGTTACATAGTATTCTTTTTTTTTTATTTGTTTTTCAGTCAGGCTTTTAACAATCCCTGTACATGGTCACCTGACCAGGACATGCAGGGTTATAAAAGAATTTTTTTTTTAAAATTACAAAGAGCTGACTTAATTATATTACATATGTCTAGTTTTAAAGAACAATGAAGGAAATATAAACAAGAAGTGTTACATACATTCGCTCACACTTTCACACACCAAATTCACTAAACCAGTTAAAGACTTTTTTTTATGTATAAAAAGATGCCTTATTAAATTAACAATATTGAATTAACAATATCGGATAAATAGCATAACATAAATTTGAAGTTTTAAAGTGGTAAAAAAAAAAACTAAAATAAATAAATAAATAAATAAAAATTAAATAAGTTGAAGGATAGGGGCCCAAAACTTTTCAAAAAGTAAAATGTTACCCTGGTTTAAAGCTATTTGATGTTGACAACATTTATAATATCTAATTTTGCACTGAAATTCAATAATACTAGGTTTGGTTTCATTCAGTTTACATTTATAAATATACTTTTTGGCTAAAATAACTAGTAAGTTTACTAAAAGGGGTTTGTTTGTAAAGCCCAAAAATATATTCTTCTTAATAAATTCAGTATTTACAAATAGTTCATTGAAGAGTATTTGAAACAAATTCCAAAATTCTTTTGTAATATTAGGGTCATAAAAAAAGGTGTGAGACAGTTTCTACACTATTAGTGCAAAAAGTACACATCTTTGTTTCTTTTAATTTTATCTTGTACAAAAAATCATTGGTTGGAATAATAATAAAACTTGTATTGAAAATTGTATGAGTTAGGATCCTTACATGCTTTTTTTGCAATATTGAAAAACACTGACCAATCATTGGTTTCTGATTTGAGATGCTCTTCCCATTGAAAAAATTTTTGAGAAGGCAGTTGAACAACTCTATCTCTTAAATCAATATAAACAAATTTTGGCTTCTTACAAGACAAGAGTCTTTGAAAAAATTTGTCATTATTGTTAAGTGTAGTAGCATTAGAGTCAAATATTCGACAACTTTCTTTTAAAAAAGCTACAAAGTATTCTGTTATATTAAAAAGATTGCATTTGCAGTTATACCTGAAATCCTTCTGGTTATAAAAGTCCCAGGCTGAGGCATGGCATACCATGTTTTCTACCTCTGGAGGTTGTACCATGATAGTTTTATTCCAGAACTCAGCAGGCATAGGTTTTAGTCCAAGTGATTTAAAGAACTCATCTGCTACTTGGAACATTTTCAATGGTGTGTAACCCTGAAACAAGGCATATGTTATTTCCAATTAACTGAATTGCAATGTAAGATATTTGTAGAAACTTATTTAAAGCAGAAACAACATAAATATCTTGTTATACTTAATACAAATGTATGATACTATTTGTAATTCACAATCTAGCTTTTCAGGTTTAATGCAGTTGTCTATGGCACTTAGACTGCCTCTGCCAATGACTGTTGTAACAAGATGGCTGCACCAAAATGCTGAAAAAACTGTCCATAGTAAACCACATGAAACTACCTGGAAGCATTTATATTTAAGTCCATCCTTAAACAAGTGCCAAAGTGCCACAAAATATGCCCATTGAAAATTTCTCATTGTTTGTATAAATAAAGGGCCATAACTCGGAAGTGTTTGCAGCAATTTGGCTGGCTATCAATTGGTTGATATATTATACCCATAAACATTTTCCACAAGTTTCATGACGATCGGACAACAAACATTTAAGTTAGGGAGCGGACAAGACTATTTGCCATTTTTGGTATTAAATGAAGGGCCATAACTCTGAAGTGGCTGAAGTGATTTGGCAGGTTATTAAAATTGGTCGAAATATTATGCCCATAAACATTTTCCACAAGTTTCATGAAGATTGGCCAACAACTGTTTGAGTATAGAGCTGACAATGCGAATTTGCCATTTTTTTTTTAGCAGACATCACTGTGGATGCTTCCCGCCTGTCATGGGTGTTCCCATAATATGACCTGTCTTCCACGAATGTATAACAATAGTGGGTATGCTGCTTCATAACCCATATTTAGAAAAGTGGTAGTGAATTTTAACTTAAAAATTACTAAAATATATTTGTATAGTAAAATATTTATAAAATAAGTTGGGTCAGTATGTAAATGGCAAACCAAACATTATTTTTATGGATGGAATGACAAGTAATAAAACTGATCAATACACAGAATATTTACCTGTTTTTTCAATTCTGGAGTAACATCAATGTTCTTTTTGTCTTTATATGGTACAAGTAAATGGTAGATGTTATTCCAGTTTTGGGCCCACATATTACCTGTAGAATGCAGTTAAAACAATCTGAATTTTGAATTTGCTATTTCTTTGTTTTAATTACATTTTTTTTTGTTACACACGATTTTCAATATAAGTGCAAATTTATTCAATCAAAATTAACTGTTCTGTTTCATTCAATCATAATATTTGTATTGCATGATTTCAGCAAGCTTTGATTCCATTTTAGTTCAGCATTGAATTGATAATTTATTTCCCCTTAATAAAGAAATACTGAAAGTTTATTAAACTGGAAGTGTTTTATTTTTAAAAAAAAAAAGAAGTCAAAGATAATTGTATTTAAACATATAAAACCACAACAAGCAATCACATTGTGTCTATTATGTATTGTGGTGCCTCTGTGGCAGAATGGTTAACATAGTTAGTCATCTAATATTGATCACATGTCAACACTGATTTGGAGTGTTTGAGCTTTACTAGTACTGGCAAGGTGTAATCAACTCCAACTTTAACTTACAAAGAGTGCCAGTTTTTATATCGAAGGAAGGGTTTTTCACTGAAAGTTCTGGCTTCTTCCATCAATAAAATTAGAGCATCTAAAGGGACATTAAATGATACCCAGCCACATTGAATTGTTTTTAATGTCCATCAACACAATTTACTGAATTACGAATCAGCCTATAGGAACAGCTGAGCATAACAATAGTTCATTTCAGAAGATAATTTTTACCTTGGCCTTGGACCTATACAAATAATTTAAATTGGCCGACCTCAAAAACTACAAATGGGACTGTGCTGAAAATTCCACTTAATCTTCATTTTAAAGTACTTAACAGTTTTAAGAAATCCATTTCAATGTAGTCTTTTTGACAAATACTTTTTTATGGGTTTTACTCAAAACCTGCATAATGGATTGTTCTGCAAATTGAACTTATCTTAATTTTATACTTTTTATTTAGCTGTGCAATGTTTTATACAATCGGTTGGTTAAAGTGTTTTCAAGTTACCGTTTGGATACTTTCAATAAAAAAGTTTCATTTGGCTTAAGTCGAAAACTACAAATTTGATTGTGCTGAAAATTGAACTTGATCTTCATTTTATAGTACTTCACAGCTGTGCAAAGTTAAAACAAAATCAGCTGACAAATTTTCAAGTTATCGTAAGAACCACCCAGGTAATGACAGATGGATGGTGTGATATATCCAAGCCGAGGGTAACACATAATAACGGTTGTGTAAAAAAACTGGACACCATGATATAGCTGAAATATTAGTAAAAGTAGTTTTAAACATCAATCAAACAAACAAAACTCTCATGTATTGCATTGTCAATTGGCTGTCAAGTTTCTGGGCTTTTTCATTAAAGAGTATATTTAAAAAAAAAAAAAATTTTGCTAATGTGCTTATGACGAGTCACAAATTAAAACAAGCCTTCCTAGTCCACCATTATTAAAAAAGTCAATGGAATAGTCCTCCACTATTGTATTGCCAGGTGATTGTCTAGTATCACCTCAAAGTATCATACCTAAAAGATGAGCAGTAAAAAAACTGGACACCATGATATAGCTGAAATATTAGTAAAAGTAGTTTTAAACATCAATCAAACAAACAAAACTCTCATGTATTGCATTGTCAATTGGCTGTCAAGTTTCTGGGCTTTTTCATTAAAGAGTATATTAAAAAAAAAAAAATATTTTGCTAATGTGCTTATGACGAGTCACAAATTAAAACAAGCCTTCCTAGTCCACCATTATTAAAAAAGTCAATGGAATAGTCCTCCACTATTGTATTGCCAGGTGATTGTCTAGTATCACCTCAAAGTATCATACCTAAAAGATGAGCAGGAATATGGCCGGAGTCTGGAAATTTGTCTTTTCCATACACATCTATCAACTTGCTCCTAACATATGTATGTAGGTTCTGGTATAATGGCTGCAGTTGTTTCAGTAAGTCCTCTAAATCATGTTCAAAGGTGGGACTGTCAAAATGTGACCTCCAGTATTCCCCATAATCTTTATAACCTGTTGACAAATCACTCAAATCTAATGCACAAAGTCAAATGTTTAAATACAATGTCTTCCTACGACAGAAACTTAAAAGGCTACCTTGATTTATTCGACCCTGTAAGGAAACATTGAATTAGAATCACATAAAATCTATAACACAGCTGTAAAATGAGATGTACTGCAGATGGAAATAAACAAGAAATTACTTAGATTGGTGGAAAGTAGGAATGTACAATGTACAATTATACATTAAAAAACTGTTTTGTCTAATTTGCAGTTGAAAAGAAAAGTAACAAGTTAAGTAACAAGTTTACTTGATGCATGTAAATTATAAGAGTTTACTTATTGACCAGCATTAATCATAAAACTCAAGTTCTTGCTTAATTAAAAATAAATATACAATATTTGTAAATTGTCAGAGCAGATTTCTACCTGTTTTGTGGCAAGTACAAATAAATTATATATTTTATGACAATGTATGAATATTGGTTTTATCCTGCATCCAGAAAATACATTTTATCCCAATGAAAATCATGAAAAAGTCCAATTCTAGCTGATTTTGGAATTGAAATTTTCTGCACGTATTTGAGTGATAGCCTGATGTTACAAACAAATATCGTATTTGACAACATGCCATAAACCAGAACGAAATACTAAAATATAATTAGAAGTAAGGACAGGGGTACCAGGAGCTGACATCATTATTTACAAATAAAGCTTTGCTTTATTCATATGGTCATATTTGCAGTTGAAGCAGTAGTTGCAGAATAAAAATAAATATCTGCATAACTTAATATTGACAGATTTAAATGTGTTAACTTCTTGACTTCAATACTAAATTGTCCATCTTGATCAATGTCGGAAAGAAACATCATTTTCTTGACCAATGTCTTCTTGAAAGGCCAACTTCTTCCCAGATACAGTCTAATTCAAATCTAAGTCTTAAGCAACCTTTGAAGGGAAATTTTTAAAAAGGTCACATAAGATAGAGAGTCATGATATTTGCATAATAGTCTACAGAGTCATGTTGTCAGCTTGTAAAAGAATGAATTGTAGACCTGCATTGTTTCTTTTATTAAAGTAAAAAGTAATAATGAAAGTACAAAATATAAAAGAATTATGAGTTTTTTTTATATCCAATTGTATTAACACATTTTTCTTTGTACCAAAGTACAGGTTTTCTTGTGTTTTAACAATAAGCTCTATGCAGAAAATACAAGTCGGCTTTTGTACAACTGTTTGTAAAATCACAACATTGTGAGAAACATCACCATTTCCAACCCGAATGGCAATAAAATCCAATAAAGACCTTGATGTATATTAAATTTGACAGGCCAATCTGAACTTCAATTCTAAAGCTTTTTTTTATTGCTTCAAACTTCAGTTTTATGTTTCTAAGAAAGTTGGTAATTAGCAATGTTCTAACAAATCTACTTTTTGTCAGACAGGGTTTATTTATTGTTAAATGACTTCAATCCATCTTAATAATTGTTTTAGGTCAAAACAGGAATTGTTATATAAAGGGGGTTCCTAAGACAAATTTGACTGTACAAATCAAGCTGTAGGCATATATGATGAGTTATTTAAAAACTCACCTAATTCATTGATAGCTTTATTACTAAGGTATACATATGCTACATATTTTGGTAAGATAGCTCGACAAACATCTCGCCATCCCTTCCAAACAGATAAAAGTTGATCATAGTTTGTTGATGTTGCAAGAATCTCATATAAATCTGAAACAAAAAGTAAATATTTTGTACATTGTAAAGCCTTTTATTATTTATTATAATTCAATTACTTAATGTTCACAGCTTTCATGTTTTATCAAAATTTTAGATTGATTAAGAACGAATATGTGATTCATCATTTCATTTTTGTCTCAAATTTTGTCCAAAAATAACAGTGGTTTACAGAATAGTACACAGTGTTTGCCCTCCACGTATGTCACAGCCAAATTTTGTTAATGTTAATTTCATGTTAGTTTCACATGAAATTCATGAATTTCACTTAACATGAATTTAATATGAAATTATTAAAACATTATATTAACATGAAACATTTCACATTATATTAACATGAAAAGAATTAGTTATTTTCAAATTAAGTGCCTACTGGCAAATTAAAGCCTAGGACACTACATATACAAAACTGGTTTATCGCTATTTTGCAGCATTTCCCTTTGATTTTTATGTGCGTTATTATCTCATCTCACTCTACTAGCCTGAGATGCATCCATCTCACCTCTCTGTCAGGACGTCATTAAGTAAACACTGTGATGTCACAATGAATGTACAAAACAGGGATAAACGGATTATTTACGTTTTTGTAAACTCAATGCGTTTGTATCTTAAAACACAAACACAATGATGAAATAAGAGGTCTTCCTCTTGCTTCAACACAAAAGTTTAGGCATGATGAACCAAAAAGCATTTGATCAGCGATTTGTATATTTTGTTCTATTTAAAAGGCACATATAAATGAAATCTGATAAAAGAAGGCCTGCTTGCTTGGCAAAATAGATATGACTGATTTTTGCTTGGACCATATTCCTTCTCTCTATTAGTTTTTCTATTCTTCGCATTGTGTTGTTTATATTAAGAAAATTAACAATTCATTGAATACAATGAACAAATGTTTACCACCAACAGAAAAAAAATTTGGTACATAGTAAGCGAGAAAATTTGAATTAAATTAGCGTGCATACTCAATACATGTGAAATTCAGGTGAAGATTTGCATGTGAAGTTCATGTGAATGCTTGATTAATGTTAAATTCATGTGAAAAATGATCATGTTAATTTCACACGATTGCTCATTTAATGTGAAATTAACGTTAAATTGGTAATGTGAATTTAACGTATAAGCTCGATTAACGTGAATTTCACGTTGAATTTTCCAGGTGAAATTTATACTAATTTCATGTAAAATACACGTTCAGAAAATTTGGTTGTGAGAGCTGTTTCAATTTGTTTAACAGGTTCTGCAGAAAGTGTCAGAATTGTAGAATTTAAAAAAAATAAATTCAAGCAATAATTTGTCTTTTTTGCAACACAGAAATGTAATGCACATGTATAGTCATGATATCCACTTAACAGAGAAAGAGTTTTATAAAACTATATATTCATGTTTTTCTGGACACTTCACTTACCTGGTTCTAGTTTACGACAGATTCCATCTGACAAACACACTCTCCCATCACCATAGATACCTTCCATTTCTGTAAGCAATGTCTTCAACTGTCAACAAAAACAAGTGACAGATTAATTGGCAGAAATTCCTAATTTTAGTTTTATTTAAACTATATCATTTATTATATTATATAAATTTGATTCTATTCATGATCCCAGTGACCATGGTCTTTGAAATATTGACCATTTTGTCATTTTGCAGAGAAATGTCATGATGATTTGTTCATGAAATGGTCCCCTTATTATTGATGATTGACCACCCTTTTTTCATGTAATTAATAGACAAGTTCATGATCATACAAAAACTTTTATTTATTCTTCTTTGACATTTGGAGTTTTACATCAAATCATTTAAACAAAATTGATAAGGCTGAAATATATCTCTACAATAGCACATAAAAGAATCTGACACACATGGTTTTAAAATTGTTGATATCGAGGCATATGCAATACTTAGACCCTTACTGGCAAGTCCAAAGTCCATAATTTCGACAATAATCATCAGACTTGAACAATATTCAAATTTAATCTGTAAGTCATGATAGTTAACACTTTTACCATATATCAGCTCAATATCTTCAAGCGTTTGAAAAACAACTTCTAAAGAACCTATTTGTAAGATAACTTCTCTGAAAGTTCGATAGCCATAAGTTTGTTGAAAATCATTTGACAGGAATAAAATACAATCATGATCATACCTCATGACGGTTGACACCAAATATAAGCTCAATATCTGCAACCATTAAGAAAAAAAAAGCCGAAAACATTTTGTGACAAACTAATGGACCTAGTACAAACCAATGGTCCCTTTCAGCGATGCCAATAAAGGATTAAAAATAAATGTTCTCTTGTACTTTACTTTAGAAAGTGATTCGAGGAGGAAGACCACCATGTAACACACCCTATTCCAGCAACTGTGAGGACAGACTGCAAAGTTTTCCTCTTTGACAGCTCTGTGATATTTATAATATTGTTGAATATATATAAGATATTTACAAACATATGCTGGTTTCATGTGTTGGTCATACTATACAATATTTTCACACAGAATATAAAACTTTAATACTTTAAACAAAATAGGAAAAGAGTAAAGTTAAATTTCAGCATTTGTTCAGAAAATTTGGTCAAACTGATCTTATTTCGTTAAAACTTCTACTTCACAGCTACATTTCTTGTTGTTTTTACTAAAATTTAGTCCTACTACCAAAATGGCAAATGTGAATAGTCTGTTGAGTAATAAGTGTGCTGAAAGCACTTGATTTATAATATTGATTTACATTCTATGGGAAAATAGTTAATAGTATGGCAAACCTAGTTTCCTTCAGTGATGCCTGTAGGGGTCTAATAAGACAATACCCCTAGCCATGTATATAAATCTACCTCTTTCAGTTGCTTTTCATTAGATAGAGCATTTGTTCCTATGTTTGTGATGGCTTTAAACAACCTCCTGTGAGTAATGTTATAGAATGACTTCCACTCAAATTGGGAGGCTTCTTTAGACATCTGCTTCTCAAAGTTGGCTAGTTCTAATGCAGCTTCAGTCTATAATGGAAAAACAAATGCTAATTTGCATACTAGTATTTATTATATGTATAAATAATTCTAGATGGTCAGGTCAAATCAAAACTGTATCTAAGTGCATGGATTCAAACTTTTTCTCCACAAATCATGCACTATAAACTACAGTTGTGTTTCTAAAAACCAAGCAAGATCCGATTTCTGTTAGCAAAAAACACACAAGATTCTGTATTTCAAGGTTACTCCAATGTGTGCTCAGTTCTATAATTTCCAATTATAATGTGACCTTCAGAATAATTTCTTAAACAGAATGCACAACAAAAGGTAAGAAAACTTAAGGAACTACTATAGAATTTATTATATATAAACTCAAGTAAATATCTCATGTAAGACCCAGAGTATTTAAAAAAAAATAGGGCATTTAATCGGATATTCATGGATACTCCACCAGGTTTGCATTGCTTTTAATATTCATGAACACATTTTACTGAATTACAAAGCAGCCTACAGGAACAGCTGAGCATGATAACAGAAGACAATTTTTACCTTGACCCTAGACCTATAAAAATAATTTCAAATTGGCACAACTCAAAAACTACAAATCAGATTGTGCTGAAAATTCAACCTGATCTTCATTTTACAGTAATTAACAGCTGTGGAAAGTTTAAACAATAGCAGACTAAGAAGCTGTTGGGCTAGAGGACAAACCAAAAAAATAAGTGGAAATATTTTGTTTTTTTCTGAAGTGAACAGGAAAATGTATTGTATCATCACCCTTGTATTGTGCTACATATCGTCTTGTGATGTAGGTGTATAGCACAACCCTAGTGAAAAACTGTTGAAAGTGGCATGAAACCTCAAGCAAACAAACAATAAATCTTAAAAAAACTTCATATCAGGTGAGACATAAATATGTTCCTCTTCTTATAATGGGGTTTTATGCCATTTTAGCAATTTTGTAATCTGTGAGATTGGAAAAGAGCACACCTCGTCATAAGTTGGGCATGAACTCTCAACCCCCATTGCTGACCAATAGTAGAAGCGTACTTCCTATACTACTCATCCACACAGGCACAAATAAGGATTAATAGGTTCTTACATATGTTTTTGGGAAAGACCCAGTGATCTTAGACTAGTGACAGTAATTTTATCTTTTCAAGAGCGGAGTGCAGCAGAACGAGTGAACAAATTTCTATCACGAGTGGAAGATCACCGGCCTTGTCAATAGCACATAAGTACCTATCTCTTCCAACAACTTTCACCTCATGATATCCTATAAATTCTCCATTATTTAACATAATATAAAACATCCAATCAGAATGCCGGAAACAAGAACATAAAAATGTTCTCGTTCAGGGGTTTTGATTGGATGATGCAACCTGAACATCAATAATGAGTAAGCTGTACCAGAAATCAGTCAATCATGGAAGAAATGTTTTATGTATCTTACATTAGCAGCTGTTGTCTGAGGATTAATATTAGATCCATAGGCCCATTGTGCTTCATAAGCTTTGTTGTAAGCTATTGTTGCTTTCTTCTCATAGTCTCCTAACCATTTGTCAACTTCACCTAAAGTATTTGACAATTTTTTGATTGAACATGTTTGGCTCCATCCAGGATTATCTTCCTTATTCTGCACTTTCAGCCAATCAGTGAGAGGTTTAAAGTAATCCATGATGGGAGTAGCATCCATTTTAGGTTGACCGGTTATTGCTTTCATAGCTTCTGGCCAAGGCATGGATGATCCAAGCTTTAACATGGCACTGAAATTCATAAACACATTTTTTACTCTTTTGCAATAATAAACCATCCATAACAAAATGTATTAATGTATATAAATATTTTATTTTTCTGAACAAAATTTCATTACAAGATAAAAGGAAGTTTTTACAGCTCAAACAAATGGGCACTTGTTTATAATTTGTAATAGTTTTACTTAAACTGCGACGACCTTGCATACCTACCGGTATCCACTTCTTACTGAAGATCAACTTACAGTGTTGGTTCACTTTTTTCTCTTTAAATGGGCACTTGGTAAATACTTCCCTCAAAAAGTTTCTACAATAATTTTGCTTGGTGGGTTTCTATGTTTATTTTGTGTTTGTTTTACTGGTATATAGATTTATCTCTGGGCTTTTCCAAGAAAAAATGTACAGGGGGGTCGGAACGCAGGTTATTATTTTTTCCTTGGTATGGAGGGTTGAGTGTATTTCTATTTTGGTGGGTGTAGATACGTTCTTATTAAAGTAATCACAGTTGTCGGTATTTTTCTGTTTCTATTTCGCCAAATGCTGTGCTTTCGGCGACGTCTGTGTGATTTTTGACTGATGATTTTGTTGGAATGAATGCAAGGGAAATAAACCGGTCATCATAAACTTTTGAATGGTTTAAGCCCGAAAGTTCCGAATGGGATTGGTTGCAGATTTAATGCCTTATATAAAAACTTACGCCAGTTTATCTCCAGCAGCAGTAGACTTATATATATCACATGTATGTAGCGGTCCAGAGTGACCAGCAGCATCACACAAAGCCTTCTGAAACTGGAACTGTACCACAAAGCTGACAAAATATCTGTAAAACATATACTGATCTAAGAATTATCTTAGAAGCATACACATTTTTGTTTTTGATAGTTTAAGAACAGGGTTGGACATTAACTTTATTTACTGCTAGACCAGCAGGCTTGGAAACTTTATAATTTACTAGACCTGACATAATTTTAACTTGACCACATATGAAGAGGCCAAACATAATAAAGATTTGGTACGTGCATTATTGTGACTATTATTACCGGTATATGTATTTGTGCATCCGGTTATTCTGCGCAAGTTACATATCTTCCAGTTTCGATATTAGTATTGAAAAAAAATATTTATTTTAACCTACCATAGACTAATTGTGTTTTTAATATTACATTTTCAAACAGTTAAATTCTGCTAAATAGTTTTTTTAATATTATCAAAAGTTAAACTGAAAGACATGATCTTTCAAAGTTCCATCAAGCTTGAGAACTGCATATCAATGACTGTAACATTGTTTTCATTATCAAAATTTAGCTGTTTTATCACTGTTAAAGTTGGGTTTCAATTGTTTATTAAAATAATTTCTTTAATTCATTCCTAACCTGAATTTTTGTGCACTTTCGTGATGTCACCAGACATACAAATGTACTATTGTTTAAAAAAACATATTCATGCTGACCAAAATTTTGCAACTTAAGCAAGTTGGGTTGTACTTACTTTAAATTAAACATATATTCAAAAATACAATTTTTTAAGCAGTATATAATTTTTAAGTCTAAGGTGCACAAACACAGTGGTCTAATGAGTTTGTAATGGAAAACACAATTGAAAGACCCACTGTTTGTTTATTTGCAAATTCAGAATACTTAACAATCAAATCTAATAATAATGTATTCTTGGGAAGTTATCCCGTCAAATATTATAAATGAAGACATTGAACAATGCACAATCATATTAAATCTGTAGTAAAGTCCGTGAAAACCTCAAAAGATGTTTATTTTCTTTTATCAAAACATTGGCTGACTGTTTTATTGTAAGTGCGACCAGTCTGGCCAGCTACTGGGCATGTATACTAGTCCAAACCCTACATATTTACTAGACAATGTCATTTGGTCATTCCTTAATGTTGAACCCTGAAGATACAAATATATACCAAGTTTAATTGTTAGTAGTTTAATGCCACCTTCAGAAACTTTTCAGCTTTATCGTGAGATCCATATTTTTTGCATGGAAGCCCAAGTACAAAGTGATAACCACAGACAGGAAGACTGGCAATATTTGTCAATGACACGTTGGTAAAAGTAAACTGATCTATAATACAATATTATAACAACTTTTTTTTAAAAATTGAAAAAGAATCTTACTTAAAAAAACAAAAAGAATTGACCAGTGAATAAATGAATGAATGAATGAATGAATGAATGAATGAATGAATGAATGAATGGAATGAAGAAAGAGAAAAATTAATGAAGATTAATTCTAAAGTACAAGGCTTGACTAGTGTGAATGTCTACTGAATCATGTTATCTATATAATTATTCAAATTTAATTCTTCTTTTTAAAATTTTGAATCAACAGTACTATGCATGATCAATGTCTTAAAATGTATTATAATTCATTTCCACAAGAAATACACTTTCTGAGACCTTTGGTCTATCGTAATGAAAAAGGAATTTTAAAATGCCTGAATTCAGTAAATGTTACTAACAACCAAATAGAATCAGAAATTCAGAATATCATGTATTACTGTGAACACATTTTTTCGACTCGTGACACTCTCAACAGAATCATTAAAAATTTTATGAAAAAACTAATCATTTCCTTCACCCCTGAGGTTATAACTTAGAAATGAAAATGATGTCTGATGTCTCTCAGAATCAAACTTGACCAGTATTTTTTCTGTCTTCAGTTAATCTTAAATATTTAAATCAGTGGGATAACTCAAACTAAAGATAACATCTAGAAACCAAAAGGAAGCCAAGTTTGACTTTGTCACAAGTCGGTTAAAATACAATGTCCATCACAAGGGTAAAGTAACCACCAAGACTTACCTTATATATGGTGTATTTCCTGGAATGTGATACTTTGCACCTGGATCAAAATCTTCTTCTGTTCTACTAACTGGTGGTGAAATACCTTGGTATTTGCATCTAAATAAATATACATTTAGTAACTTTATACCAAGTTTTAAAAATAATGAAATTGCATGCACAAGTTTTGAATAATCTGAATAACATTTTTATACAAATTAAAAATTTTCTAATAAAATATAATCAGAGAAAATGGTAATAATTTTTTTACAAATGCACAGTAAATCTAATAATGTCATACATTTATGGATAGACACTGAATACACACAATCTTTAATCTTTTTATTTTAACCCTAAAACAGGAAAATATCTTGGAAATAAGAACATAAAAATATGACTTGATGGAAAAGTGAAAGGTATTACTTGCATTTAGTTTTAATTTGTTCTCCCCCTGAGGGGAGTGGGCCGATCCTGGAGGTACTGCAATACCAGGCCAACCCGTGACGAGAGCGGAGCAAGCCCCTGACATCTCATCGTGTGCCAAAAATCAGTTTAATATCGAAGTACCCACATGGGGCACGTATCAGATATTAAGCTGATAAGAACAGATACTACACTTTGATCTTAGCCAAAAGGCCGAGAAGCGATACCATACAATTGGAAGTCCTAAGTAGTCTTAATTCAGAATATTTTGTTCAGTAAAGGTATACAGGATTAGGTAAATGAGTAACACTAAACCAAGTTATTTATTTACTAAAAGTTTTAATGCTGTTAAAAAAATGAAAGACTTGATTACTATTTTATTCTTGACATTTTGGTAATTTTATTCAAATATACAGCATATCAATATTCAATAAATTGTTGTATTTTTGTATGTAATGAGGACATTTTATCCAGAGTTGTCTGTCCTGTTTAACTGGTATCATAGGTTAATCTATTTAAAGATACTTAATATTAGCCTGGAGGTATGAACAACATTCGATACTAAAATGAGTTAAACTTTTAGTCAAAATTCAAACACAACTATTTTATAATTATACATGTAGTAATAAAAACTGCAAACATTTTTATTTTTGCTGTTTTTAATGCTCATTACAATTTTTCTGTGAAATCAATGTGTCTACATATCTAGCCATCAAAATGATTAGGCCAGGAGAGGTGTGTGGGGGATGTCAAATAAGACTTCAGCTATGATTTTTAAGAAAAAAAGACATAATATTTTAAGAGAATGAAAGAAGGTGTGTTTCTTATGGGTTTTCATCATTTTAAAGTAAAACACTACAATGTTAAATTGCTTTTGTTCATTGACAAAATGAATTTGTTTGACCACATACATGCAACAAAGCCAAATGAAATGAAGTCTAACAGTAATCAGAATAATATCAAAATTAAGATCAAGCTAGACATAATTTTTTTCAATAAAAGCTAATAATAAATTGTTGACCTGAGATCCCACCATTTCTGGTTGTAATTATCAGGAGGAGTCTCTCCATTAAATACACTCCACCTCCACTGGTCAATGAGGTAACCAAATGGAAGGAAGGCTATCTTCTCTAATGCCATCTTCATAAGGAAGTTGATATCACTCTCTGTCAGAAGGTATAAACAATTTATTATAAAATTTGGATGTAAAAAATGGAAGCAATTCTTTACTAACTCGTAAAAAGATATCTGAATTGTTCAAAATTATGTATGGTATAATGTCCTGTGCTCAAATATCTGTCAAGTCTGTGTTCATCTCTGTGGGTCCTTACATCACAAATATCAACAAACTGAAGTTATTATATTACTGACTATTTAAACAACACAGCAAACATTCTAAAAATTTAATATCAGTTTAGTTTGCCAGAATTGACAAGTCAACCCACTTAACAGTATATGGAAATAATAAAAGAATTTTGATCAAATTAAAACTATATATAATTGTACACTATATTTTGTGGTAAAATGGATTCAATATCATGTATTATCAACATTTTGCTAAATCACACAATACAACTAAAATTTATATATAATGTCATACCTTGATCACTTTCCACCTTATCTAATAAGTTAATTTTCATACCTTCATCACTTTCCACCTTATCTAATAAGTAAAATGTCATACCTTCATCACTTTCCACCTTATCTAATAAGTTAATTTTCATACCTTCATCACTTTCCACCTTATCTAATAAGTTAATTTTCATACCTTCATCACTTTCCACCTTATCTAATAAGTTAATTTTCATACCTTCATCACTTTCCACCTTATCTAATAAGTAAAATGTCATACCTTGATCACTTTCCACCTTATCTAATAAGTTAATTTTCATACCTTCATCACTTTCCACCTTATCTAATAAGTTAATTTTCATACCTTCATCACTTTCCACCTTATCTAATAAGTTAATTTTCATACCTTCATCACTTTCCACCTTATCCAATAAGTTAATTTTCATACCTTCATCACTTTCTACCTTATCTAATAAGTTAATTTTCATACCTTGATCACTTTCCACCTTATCTAATAAGTTAATTTTCATACCTTGATCACTTTCCACCTTATCTAATAAGTTAGTTTTCATACCTTGATCACTTTCCACCTTATCTAATAAGTTAATTTTCATACCTTCATCACTTTCCACCTTATCTAATAAGTTAATTTTCATACCTTCATCACTTTCCACCTATCTAATAAGTTAATTTTCATACCTTCATCACTTTCCACCTTATCCAATAAGTTAATTTTCATACCTTCATCACTTTCCACCTTATCCAATAAGTTAATTTTCATACCTTCATCACTTTCCACCTTATCTAATAAGTTAATTTTCATACCTTCATCACTTTCCACCTTATCTAATAAGTAAAATGTCAAACCTTCATCACTTTCCACCTTATCTAATAAGTTAATTTTCATACCTTCATCACTTTCCACCTTATCCAATAAGTTAATTTTCATACCTTCATCACTTTCCACCTTATCTAATAAGTTAATTTTCATACCTTGATCACTTTCCACCTTATCTAATAAGTTAATTTTCATACCTTCATCACTTTCCACCTTATCCAATAAGTTAATTTTCATACCTTCATCACTTTCCACCTTATCTAATAAGTTAATTTTCATACCTTGATCACTTTCCACCTTATCCAATAAGTTAATTTTCATACCTTCATCACTTTCCACCTTATCTAATAAGTTAATTTTCATACCTTCATCACTTTCCACCTTATCTAATAAGTAAAATGTCATACCTTCATCACTTTCCACCTTATCCAATAAGTTAATTTTCATACCTTCATCACTTTCCACCTTATCTAATAAGTAAAATGTCATACCTTCATCACTTTCCACCTTATCTAATAAGTTAATTTTCATACCTTGATCACTTTCCACCTTATCTAATAAGTTAATTTTCATACCTTGATCACTTTCCACCTTATCTAATAAGTTAATTTTCATACCTTCATCACTTTCCACCTTATCTAATAAGTTAATTTTCATACCTTCATCACTTTCCACCTTATCCAATAAGTTAATTTTCATACCTTCATCACTTTCCACCTTATCCAATAAGTTAATTTTCATACCTTCATCACTTTCCACCTTATCCAATAAGTTAATTTTCATACCTTCATCACTTTCCACCTTATCCAATAAGTTAATTTTCATACCTTCATCACTTTCCACCTTATCTAATAAGTTAATTTTCATACCTTCATCACTTTCCACCTTATCTAATAAGTAAAATGTCATACCTTCATCACTTTCCACCTTATCTAATAAGTTAATTTTCATACCTTCATCACTTTCCACCTTATCTAATAAGTTAATTTTCATACCTTCATCACTTTCCACCTTATCTAATAAGTAAAATGTCATACCTTCATCACTTTCCACCTTATCTAATAAGTTAATTTTCATACCTTCATCACTTTCCACCTTATCTAATAAGTAAAATGTCATACCTTCATCACTTTCCACCTTATCCAATAAGTTAATTTTCATACCTTCATCACTTTCCACCTTATCTAATAAGTTAATTTTCATACCTTCATCACTTTCCACCTTATCTAATAAGTAAAATGTCAAACCTTCATCACTTTCCACCTTATCTAATAAGTTAATTTTCATACCTTCATCACTTTCCACCTTATCTAATAAGTTAATTTTCATACCTTCATCACTTTCCACCTTATCCAATAAGTTAATTTTCATACCTTCATCACTTTCCACCTTATCCAATAAGTTAATTTTCATACCTTCATCACTTTCCACCTTATCTAATAAGTTAATTTTCATACCTTCATCACTTTCCACCTTATCTAATAAGTTAATTTTCATACCTTCATCACTTTCCACCTTATCTAATAAGTTAATTTTCATACCTTCATCACTTTCCACCTTATCTAATAAGTTAATTTTCATACCTTCATCACTTTCCACCTTATCCAATAAGTTAATTTTCATACCTTCATCACTTTCCACCTTATCCAATAAGTTAATTTTCATACCTTCATCACTTTCCACCTTATCCAATAAGTTAATTTTCATACCTTCATCACTTTCCACCTTATCTAATAAGTTAATTTTCATACCTTCATCACTTTCCACCTTATCTAATAAGTAAAATGTCAAACCTTCATCACTTTCCACCTTATCTAATAAGTTAATTTTCATACCTTGATCACTTTCCACCTTATCCAATAAGTTAATTTTCATACCTTCATCACTTTCCACCTTATCTAATAAGTTAATTTTCATACCTTCATCACTTTCCACCTTATCTAATAAGTTAATTTTCATACCTTCATCACTTTCCACCTTATCCAATAAGTTAATTTTCATACCTTCATCACTTTCCACCTTATCCAATAAGTTAATTTTCATACCTTCATCACTTTCCACCTTATCTAATAAGTTAATTTTCATACCTTCATCACTTTCCACCTTATCTAATAAGTTAATTTTCATACCTTCATCACTTTCCACCTTATCTAATAAGTTAATTTTCATACCTTCATCACTTTCCACCTTATCTAATAAGTAAAATGTCATACCTTCATCACTTTCCACCTTATCTAATAAGTTAATTTTCATACCTTCATCACTTTCCACCTTATCTAATAAGTAAAATGTCATACCTTCTTCACTTTCCACCTTATCTAATAAGTAAAATGTCATACCTTCATCACTTTCCACCTTATCTAATAAGTTAATTTTCATACCTTCATCACTTTCCACCTTATCTAATATGTTAATTTTCATACCTTCATCACTTTCCACCTTATCTAATAAGTTAATTTTCATACCTTCATCACTTTCCACCTTATCCAATAAGTTAATTTTCATACCTTCATCACTTTCCACCTTATCTAATAAGTAAAATGTCAAACCTTCATCACATTCCACCTTATCTAATAAGTTAATTTTCATACCTTGATCACTTTCCACCTTATCCAATAAGTTAATTTTCATACCTTCATCACTTTCCACCTTATCTAATAAGTTAATTTTCATACCTTCATCACTTTCCACCTTATCTAATAAGTTAATTTTCATACCTTCATCACTTTCCACCTTATCCAATAAGTTAATTTTCATACCTTCATCACTTTCCACCTTATCTAATAAGTTAATTTTCATACCTTCATCACTTTCCACCTTATCTAATAAGTTAATTTTCATACCTTCATCACTTTCCACCTTATCTAAAAGGTTAATTTTCATACCTTCATCACTTTCCACCTTATCTAATAAGTAAAATGTCATACCTTCATCACTTTCCACCTTATCTAATAAGTTAATTTTCATACCTTCATCACTTTCCACCTTATCCAATAAGTAAAATGTCAAACCTTCATCACTTTCCACCTTATCTAATAAGTAAAATGTCAAACCTTCATCACTTTCCACCTTATCTAATAAGTTAATTTTCATACCTTCATCACTTTCCACCTTATCCAATAAGTTAATTTTCATACCTTCATCACTTTCCACCTTATCCAATAAGTTAATTTTCATACCTTCATCACTTTCCACCTTATCTAATAAGTTAATTTTCATACCTTCATCACTTTCCACCTTATCTAATAAGTAAAATGTCATACCTTCATCACTTTCCACCTTATCTAATAAGTTAATTTTCATACCTTCATCACTTTCCACCTTATCTAATAAGTAAAATGTCATACCTTCATCACTTTCCACCTTATCTAATAAGTTAATTTTCATACCTTCATCACTTTCCACCTTATCTAATAAGTAAAATGTCATACCTTCATCACTTTCCACCTTATCTAATAAGTTAATTTTCATACCTTCATCACTTTCCACCTTATCTAATAAGTAAAATGTCATACCTTCATCACTTTCCACCTTATCTAATAAGTTAATTTTCATACCTTCATCACTTTCCACCTTATCTAATAAGTTAATTTTCATACCTTCATCACTTTCCACCTTATCTAATAAGTAAAATGTCATACCTTCATCACTTTCCACCTTATCTAATAAGTTAATTTTCATACCTTCATCACTTTCCACCTTATCTAATATGTTAATTTTCATACCTTGATCACTTTCCACCTTATCTAATAAGTAAAATGTCATACCTTCATCACTTTCCACCTTATCTAATAAGTTAATTTTCATACCTTCATCACTTTCCACCTTATCTAATAAGTTAATTTTCATACCTTCATCACTTTCCACCTTATTCAATAAGTTAATTTTCATACCTTCATCACTTTCCACCTTATCTAATAAGTTAATTTTCATACCTTCATCACTTTCCACCTTATCTAATAAGTTAATTTTCATACCTTGATCACTTTCCACCTTATCTAATAAGTTAATTTTCTGAAGATGTTTAGGAGTGGCTACTGATAAAGCCAAGACATCACCAACAGCCTCATGGAACCCTGAAAAATTATTTTCTTTGAGTCATTTTAATTAATGGTATCTCTTATATATTATATTTTGTAATTTATAAATCTTCATAAATCTGCAATTTTTAAACAAATATCTTACTTTAAACAAATTTATGTATTTCTGCTAATGCATTTGTTCCAAATATTTTACACATGAAGACTATTATAGTCTTCTCCCATAATAACATTTACCCAAGGCTTTTAGGTTTGCAACAACACTCACCCCACTCATCCTTGCTCCACCCCTGTTCAAAATTAAGAATTAAGGATATTCTGCTCGTCACCAGACCAACCAAAACAAAAATATATGAAGTTAACTAAATTGGGATCTTTTAAATAGTGATCTGGTCCATCATATTTAAATTTAAAATGGTACCCTCCAAGGACATTTCATGTATGTTTTTGGTCCAGTTGTTTATAATGGGGAGATAAATATCCTATAAGGCTAAAGGGTTAAAGACAACTACTATGCTTTCTGCACATTTTGCTTTTTTAACTTTCTTGTTGGTAGCCATCATGGATCAAAGGCCAGTTCATAAGTAAAAAAAAAAAGAAACACAGATTTGAAGAACTAGGAAACACTAAGGGCATTGATGACACCAAAGGAGGAACAGAGTTATGTTCCCTTCTTCCTAATTTGAACAGTCAAATTTTTTAGAGGAGTGGTTACTGTCACTTGTCTACTAATTATCATGTGGTCTGTCAATACTGAGATTGGCAGGAACAATAAGCTCAATATTTACTTTAAAAAAAATATTAGATCATTTGATAGATTTTTTTCTACATGTGATAAAGCTTTTAAAACAACCTATGTTGATCCCAACAGAAAGCCATGGTAAAATATATACAGTGTCAAATAACATATAATCAGTACTTTCAAAACAGGTAATAAAGATGATGTCATAACTTTAAAAATAAGGTGGGAGACCACTTATTCGTTTTGGCTTTAGTTGATAATTTTATCTTGAGGAAAGTTAAGATAAAATATCAAGAAAAACTCCTATGGCAATTAAATAGTAGGATATGTCCTTAAGGTCTTCCTAACTTCCAGCCATGTAAAAACTCCTATGGCAATTAAATAGTAGGATATGTCCTTAAGGTCTTCCTAACTTCCAGCCATGTAAAAACTCCTTTGGCAATTAAATAGTAGGATATGTCCTTAAGGTCTTCCTAACTTCCAGCCATGTAAAAACTCCTATGGGAATTAAATAGTAGGATATGTCCTTAAGGTCTTCCTAACTTCCAACCATGTAAAAACTCCTTTGGCAATTAAATAGTAGGATATGTCCTTAAGGTCTTCCTAACTTCCAGCCATGTAAAAACTCCTTTGGCAATTAAATAGTAGGATATGTCCTTAAGGTCTTCCTAACTTCCAGCCATGTAAAAAATCCTATGGGAATTAAATAGTAGGATATGTCCTTAAGGTCTTCCTAACTTCCAACCATGTAAAAACTCCTATGGGAATTAAATAGTAGGATATGTCCTTAAGGTCTTCCTAACTTCCAACCATGTAAAAAATCCTATGGGAATTAAATAGTAGGATATGTCCTTAAGGTCTTCCTAACTTCCAACCATGTAAAAACTCCTATGGGAATTAAATAGTAGGATATGTCCTTAAGGTCTTCCTAACTTCCAACCATGTAAAAACTCCTTTGGCAATTAAATAGTAGGATATGTCCTTAAGGTCTTCCTAACTTCCAGCCATGTAAAAACTCCTATGGGAATTAAATAGTAGGATATGTCCTTAAGGTCTTCCTAACTTCCAACCATGTAAAAACTCCTTTGGCAATTAAATAGTAGGATATGTCCTTAAGGTCTTCCTAACTTCCAGCCATGTAAAAACTCCTTTGGCAATTAAATAGTATGATATGTCCTTAAGGTCTTCCTAACTTCCAACCATGTAAAAACTCCTTTGGCAATTAAATAGTAGGATATGTCCTTAAGGTCTTCCTAACTTCCAGCCATGTAAAAACTCCTATGGGAATTAAATAGTAGGATATGTCCTTAAGGTCTTCCTAACTTCCAGCCATGTAAAAACTCCTTTGGCAATTAAATAGTAGGATATGTCCTTAAGGTCTTCCTAACTTCCAGCCATGTAAAAACTCCTATGGGAATTAAATAGTAGGATATGTCCTTAAGGTCTTCCTAACTTCCAACCATGTAAAAACTCCTTTGGCAATTAAATAGTAGGATATGTCCTTAAGGTCTTCCTAACTTCCAGCCATGTAAAAACTCCTATGGGAATTAAATAGTAGGATATGTCCTTAAGGTCTTCCTAACTTCCAACCATGTAAAAACTCCTTTGGGAATTAAATAGTAGGATATGTCCTTAAGGTCTTCCTAACTTCCAACCATGTAAAAACTCCTTTGGCAATTAAATAGTAGGATATGTCCTTAAGGTCTTCCTAACTTCCAACCATGTAAAAACTCCTTTGGCAATTAAATAGTAGGATATGTCATTAAGGTCTTCCTAACTTCCAACCATGTAAAAACTCCTATGGCAATTAAATAGTAGGATATGTCCTTAAGGTCTTCCTAACTTCCAGCCATGTAAAAACTCCTATGGGAATTAAATAGTAGGATATGTCCTTAAGGTCTTCCTAACTTCCAACCATGTAAAAACTCCTATGGCAATTAAATAGTAGGATATGTCCTTAAGGTCTTCCTAACTTCCAACCATGTAAAAACTCCTATGGCAATTAAATAGTAGGATATGTCCTTAAGGTCTTCCTAACTTCCAGCCATGTAAAAACTCCTTTGGCAATTAAATAGTAGGATATGTCCTTAAGGTCTTCCTAACTTCCAACCATGTAAAAACTCCTATGGCAATTAAATAGTAGGATATGTCCTTAAGGTCTTCCTAACTTCCAACCATGTAAAAACTCCTTTGGCAATTAAATAGTAGGATATGTCCTTAAGGTCTTCCTAACTTCCAACCATGTAAAAACTCCTTTGGCAATTAAATAGCAGGATATGTCCTTAAGGTCTTCCTAACTTCCAACCATGTAAAAACTCCTATGGGAATTAAATAGTAGGATATGTCCTTAAGGTCTTCCTAACTTCCAACTATGTAAAAAATCCTATGGGAATTAAATAATAGGATATGTCCTTAAGGTCTTCCTAACTTCCAACTATGTAAAAACTCCTATGGGAATTAAATAGTAGGATATGTCCTTAAGGTCTTCCTAACTTCCAACCATGTAAAAAATCCTATGGGAATTAAATAATAGGATATGTCCTTAAGGTCTTCCTAACTTCCAGCCATGTAAAAACTCCTATGGGAATTAAATAATAGGATATGTCCTTAAGGTCTTCCTAACTTCCAACCATGTAAAAAATCCTTTGGCAATTAAATAGTAGGATATGTCCTTAAGGTCTTCCTAACTTCCAACCATGTAAAAACTCCTATGGCAATTAAATAGTAGGATATGTCCTTAAGGTCTTCCTAACTTCCAACCATGTAAAAACTCCTATGGGAATTAAATAATAGGATATGTCTTTAAGGTCTTCCTAACTTCCAACCATGTAAAAAATCCTATGGGAATTAAATAGTAGGATATGTCCTTAAGGTCTTCCTAACTTCCAACCATGTAAAAACTCCTATGGGAATTAAATAGTAGGATATGTCCTTAAGGTCTTCCTAACTTCCAACCATGTAAAAACTCCTATGGGAATTAAATAGTAGGATATGTCCTTAAGGTCTTCCTAACTTCCAACCATGTAAAAAATCCTATGGGAATTAAATAGTAGGATATGTCCTTAAGGTCTTCCTAACTTCCAACCATGTAAAAACTCCTATGGGAATTAAATAGTAGGATATGTCCTTAAGGTCTTCCTAACTTCCAACCATGTAAAAACTCCTATGGGAATTAAATAGTAGGATATGTCCTTAAGGTCTTCCTAACTTCCAGCTATGTAAAGAC
The DNA here is from genome assembly GCA_944474755.1 of Limnoperna fortunei. Classification (NCBI taxonomy): domain Eukaryota; kingdom Metazoa; phylum Mollusca; class Bivalvia; order Mytilida; family Modiolidae; genus Limnoperna; species Limnoperna fortunei. Next base: position 87,550,381 of record OX104114.1, on the reverse strand, counting down.
TCCTATGGCAATTAAATAGTAGGATATGTCCTTAAGGTCTTCCTAACTTCCAACCATGTAAAAACTCCTATGGCAATTAAATAGTAGGATATGTCCTTAAGGTCTTCCTAACTTCCAACCATGTAAAAACTCCTTTGGCAATTAAATAGTAGGATATGTCCTTAAGGTCTTCCTAACTTCCAACCATGTAAAAACTCCTATGGCAATTAAATAGTAGGATATGTCCTTAAGGTCTTCCTAACTTCCAACCATGTAAAAACTCCTTTGGCAATTAAATAGTAGGATATGTCCTTAAGGTCTTCCTAACTTCCAACCATGTAAAAACTCCTATGGGAATTAAATAGTAGGATATGTCCTTAAGGTCTTCCTAACTTCCAACCATGTAAAAAATCCTATGGGAATTAAATAATAGGATATGTCCTTAAGGTCTTCCTAACTTCCAACCATGTAAAAACTCCTATGGGAATTAAATAGTAGGATATGTCCTTAAGGTCTTCCTAACTTCCAACCATGTAAAAACTCCTATGGGAATTAAATAGTAGGATATGTCCTTAAGGTCTTCCTAACTTCCAACCATGTAAAAACTCCTTTGGCAATTAAATAGTAGGATATGTCCTTAAGGTCTTCCTAACTTCCAACCATGTAAAAACTCCTATGGCAATTAAATAGTAGGATATGTCCTTAAGGTCTTCCTAACTTCCAGCCATGTAAAAAATCTTATGGCAATTAAATAGTAGGATATGTCCTTAAGGTCTTCCTAACTTCCAACCATGTAAAAACTCCTTTGGCAATTAAATAGTAGGATATGTCCTTAAGGTCTTCCTAACTTCCAACCATGTAAAAACTCCTTTGGCAATTAAATAGTAGGATATGTCCTTAAGGTCTTCCTAACTTCCAACCATGTAAAAACTCCTATGGCAATTAAATAGTAGGATATGTCCTTAAGGTCTTCCTAACTTCCAACCATGTAAAAACTCCTATGGGAATTAAATAATAGGATATGTCCTTAAGGTCTTCCTAACTTCCAGCCATGTAAAAACTCCTATGGCAATTAAATAGTAGGATATGTCCTTAAGGTCTTCCTAACTTCCAACCATGTAAAAAATCCTTTGGCAATTAAATAATAGGATATGTCCTTAAGGTCTTCCTAACTTCCAACCATGTAAAAACTCCTATGGCAATTAAATAGTAGGATATGTCCTTAAGGTCTTCCTAACTTCCAGCCATGTAAAAACTCCTATGGGAATTAAATAGTAGGATATGTCCTTAAGGTCTTCCTAACTTCCAGCCATGTAAAAACTCCTTTGGCAATTAAATAGTAGGATATGTCCTTAAGGTCTTCCTAACTTCCAACCATGTAAAAACTCCTATGGGAATTAAATAGTAGGATATGTCCTTAAGGTCTTCCTAACTTCCAACCATGTAAAAACTCCTTTGGCAATTAAATAGTAGGATATGTCCTTAAGGTCTTCCTAACTTCCAACCATGTAAAAACTCCTATGGCAATTAAATAGTAGGATATGTCCTTAAGGTCTTCCCAACTTCCAACCATGTAAAAACTCCTATGGCAATTAAATAGTAGGATATGTCCTTAAGGTCTTCCTAACTTCCAGCCATGTAAAAACTCCTTTGGCAATTAAATAGTAGGATATGTCCTTAAGGTCTTCCTAACTTCCAGCTATGTAAAAACTCCTATGGCAATTAAATAGTAGGATATATCCTTAAGGTCTTCCTAACTTCCAGCCATGTAAAAACTCCTATGGCAATTAAATAGTAGGATATGTCCTTAAGGTCTTCCTAACTTCCAGCCATGTAAAAACTCCTTTGGCAATTAAATAGTAGGATATGTCCTTAAGGTCTTCCTAACTTCCAGCTATGTAAAAACTCCTATGGCAATTAAATAGTAGGATATATCCTTAAGGTCTTCCCAACTTCCAACCATGTTAACAACAAACAATATCATAAATCATAATTTTATTTCCTGATTTAGTGTTCTATATTCAGTCTGAAAATGGAGGGAAATATTATAAGCATTTTGAAATAATGATGATAACTGTATTTAGACCCTCTATTGAAAAGTTTTATCCCAATATTTTGCAAGTTTACAGTCTCTTCCAGCTCATCCATGGTTACATTCTGATATCTTTAAGGGACTGCAAGGATTTAAACTTAAGTACAGTATGTGTACATTTTCCCTTATCCTCTAGAATAACACAATCTACAGAAAGAGATTAAAACATGTGGCCTTAGCAGAGGTAATACACAGACAAAACTTAAAGTTAATTGGACATGTTGGTTATCATAATAATTATGTTCTGTGGACTTTAAAATGATCATTCCAGTCCCTGAATTCTATCTGTGGTACTGGTACAGACACCTTGATTTGATTTTCTCATTCAGAATGGTAAACAACATACCAGGGTTAGCCCCATCTCTAAATGGTATAGGTTGGTCTTTGTACTGTAGGAAGTACTGTATGTGTCCCATCTCATGATGAATGGTGATGAGGTCTTCCATAGTAATTGCTGTACACATCTTAATCCTTATAAAATATAAATATGTATATAGCAGTCAGTACAGTTTGTGGCATAATTACATATGATTTCTATAATGTCCTAGTTATTGGTCCAAGAGTTGCTGTAGTGGCCTATCGTTATTAGTTAACTAGCCCAAAACAATCGGACCAATACTGATATTTTACAAGTTAGTTCCATATTGGACTTATTAAACAAAATATATCATATCAGTAGTTTTACTGTTACCTAAGTGAATATTATAGTACATGTAATTAAATTGATAGACCAAAACACACAGCTTGAATATCATTGTAATGACAAAAATTCCTGATTTAATCAAAAAGATTGTTTTACAGTCCTGTATACAGTTAAAAAGGTCAACTGGACATGTTTAATGCAGTAAATAAATGTAAATTAACACTTTATTAATGGTTAAGTAGAATATTCTTCTTTAAGACTATATAAATTTTTAAATGATGGATTATCATTTGGCTTAAGTTTGTTGAGACAATACAAGAAATTCCACAAATACTGATGATGTTGAATTATTATTTTGAATATGATTACTTTGGTACTTTTGTCGATAGACATTGTTCACTCGGGAATTTTTTCCACCAGAATCATTACACTGGCGGAATGAAATATCTGTTACAATACCACACCTGAAGTCTTTCTTGTTGAAGAAGTCCCATGCTGAGGCATGACAAACCATCTCTCTATCTGCTGGTTTGACAATAATAGACTTGTCCCAGAATTCTTGTGGCATAGGCTTTAATCCTAGTGATGTAAAAAATTCTTCTGCTGTTTGAAACATCTTTAGAGCTGTATAATTCTACAAATAAACAAACATAAAAAAAACCTGAAAACTATTATAACAGGTGTTTTTCTGGTATAATAACAAATATAATTATTATATGATACAGTTATTGTACTGCATACTAACATTTAAAATTTATGCCTAATCCAGAAAAAAATCTATTGGAGTCGTTAATAAGCACCTACTTACTACTATATATAGAAATATGAATAAAATTTCAAAATGATTCCTTAAGAATTTATTTCTGGATCTTAACCACACTTACAAAATTATTTTAACTGCCTTCTGACCATATACAACTTCATATTTTCAAATACAAATAACTGGTGGTAAAAGTGTAAAACTCACCTGAGCTACCATTTGAGGTGTGTCACAGCAGTCTAAAACTCAACTGAGTAACAATTTGCTGTGTGTCACAGAAGTATAAAACTCACCTGAGTTACAATTTGAGGTGTGTCACAGAAATGTAAAACTCACCTGAGCAATCATTTGAGGTGTGTAACAGCAGTCTAAAACTCAACTGAGCTACCATTTGAGGTGTGTCACAGAAATGTAAAACTCACCTGAGCTGTCATTTGAGGTGTGACAGAAGGGTAAAACTCACCTGAGCTACCATTTGAGATGTGTCACAGAAATGTAAAACTCAACAGAGCTATCATTTGAGGTGTGACAGAAGTGTAAAACTCACCTGAGCTTCCATTTGAGGAATGTCACAGTAGAATAAAACTCACCTGAGCTACCATTTGAGGTGTGTCACAGAAGTGTAAAACTCACTTGAGCTATCATTTGAGGTGTGACAGATTTGTAAAACTCACCTGAGCTACCATTTGAGGTGTGTCACAGACGTGTAAAACTCACCTGAGCTTCCATTTGAGGTGTGTCACAGAAGTGTAAAACTCACCTGAGCTACCATTTGAGGTGTGTCACAGAAGTGTAAAACTCACCTCAGCTATCATTTGAGGTGTGACAGATTTGTAAAACTCACCCGAGCTACCATTTGAGGTGTGACAGATTTGTAAAACTCACATGAGCTATAATTTGAGGTGTGACACAGAAGTGTAAAACTCACCTGAGCTATCATTTGAGGTGTGTCACAGAAGTGTAAAACTCACCTGAGCTATCATTTGAGGTGTGTCACAGATGTGTAAAACTCACCTGAGCTATCATTTGAGGTGTGACAGATTTGTAAGACTCACATGAGCTATAATTTGAGGTGTGACACAGAAGTGTAAAACTCACCTGAGCTATCATTTGAGGCGTGACAGATTTGTAACACTCACATGAGCTATAATTTGAGGTGTGACACAGAAGTGTAAAACTCACCTGAGCTATCATTTGAGGTGTGTCACAGAAGTGTAAAACTCACCTGAGCTATCATTTGAGGTGTGTCACAGAAGTGTAAAACTCCTGAGCTATAATTTGAGGTGTGTCACAGAAGTGTAAAACTCACCTGAGCTATCATTTGAGGTGTGACAGATTTGTAAAACTCACATGAGCTATAATTTGAGGTGTGACACAGAAGTGTAAAACTCACCTGAGCTATCATTTAAGGTGTGTCACAGAAGTGTAAAACTCACCTGAGCTATCATTTGAGGTGTGTCACAGAAGTGTAAAACTCCTAAGCTACCATTAGAGGTGTGTCACAGAAGTGTAAAACTCAACAGAGCTATCATTTGAGGTGTGACAGAAGTGTAAAACTCACCTGAGCTATCATTTGAGGTGTGTCACAGAAGTGTTAAACTCAACAGAGCTATCATTTGAGGTGTGTCACAGAAGTGTAAAACTCACCTTAGCTATCATTTGAGGTGTGACAGATTTGTAAAACTCACCTGAGCTACCATTTGAGGTGTTTCACAGCAGTATAAAACTCACATGAGCTACCATTTGAGGTGTGACACAGAAGTGTAAAACTCACCTGAGCTACCATTTGAGGTGTGACACAGAAGTGTAAAACTCACCTGAGATCCCATTTGAGGTGTGACACAGAAGTGTAAAACTCACCTGAGCTATCATTTGAGGTGTGACACAGAAGTGTAATAATTACCTGAGCTACCATTTGAGGTGTGACATCTACATTGGTTTTGCTGGGGTAAGGTATCATAATATCATATAAATTTTGCCATTCCTGTGCCCACATATTTCCTGAAATATACAACAAAGTTGTAGAAATACTATTATCATATACTTATTGTAAATAACTTATATTTTTTACTGTATGATAAAAGGAATAAATGGGCAAAAATTTATATTTTACCAGATTGGCAAAGTGGGCTGATATCCAAATGTTATTAACTGCTTCCAAATGTTATTACATGCTTTTCCGTAAGTGTTATCACATGCCTTTCCGTAAATGATCGAAATTACCGGAATTGTTTACAAATATGACGTCGAACGATAAAGCAGACGACATGCATGATACAAATGCATGGAGATGGACAATACTTTAGATTATCTAATGTCAATGAAAACTTATACAAAAAAGAAACAAACCGTGAGTGATCTGAAAATATTATCTAAATGACTTAAAAAACTAATTCAGAGCAAATTAATAGCAGTACCTGAACTCGATAAGATTTTGATATATCCAAGTCTATTTCATTTTCCCCTGCTGAAGCATATGATAAAAAGACCATTACATGACATTTTTGATATCATATGCATTATAAGCCCTCGGTTGATATTGGCCCTCGAGCTTGGGCTAATAATGCATATGATATCAAAAATGTCATGTAATAATCTGATATTATTGCATGGATGTATAATATTCATGGTGGACATTAACAAAAGCAAGCCATGCAGTATTCTATTCCAAATTATGATGACATCAATGTGTTAGAATGCTGTTCTGATGACAATGATGCATTAGAATGGAGAATGTAAACTGGAAACAAAATAGAAAAAGATATTTCTTCATTTTATTATTCCAGTTAGAACTTGGATTTTACTTGAATATCAAAAAAGATCTGTAATGGTTGCAGAATAAAAACTTTAACAAATTTATTAACTGGACAACACTAATCAATTCCAAATAACCTACCTAGAAGATGAGCTGGTATGTGCCCAGAAGCTGGGAATTTATCTTTGCCATATTTTTCCTGAAGTTTTCGCCTGACATAAGTATGCAGTTGTTCATATAATGGTTTAAGCTGGTCAAGTAAATGTTCAAGGTCTGTTTGGAATGTCGTAGATTCATAGGATGATCTCCAGTATTCCCCAGTGTCATTGTAAAATCCTGAAATTAAACATATATTCTATCTAATATGACATGCTTTAAAGGCTTTGAGACCACAACTGTGGTATAAAAATGATTTATCTATGAGCCACACGTACTGTGGAGGACATGTTTTAAATGGCTGTTCCAATTACAAAACTGTAACTCCCACCAGAAAGCTATTGCGTATGATGTATAAATCTTATAAATAGCGACACGCGCTATCATTATCCGTCGCTGTTGCTCGTGATAAAATAATACGACATAAATGGTCACCCTGTTGTAAAACAGTGATAAACCACAGCCTGCGTGAATTATTTCTTAATCACACTTCAACAACCTAAAGTGGTGCAACTAAAAGTTGATTGGTTGGGTGTTTTCAATTCTGCTAGAAATTATATTTGATACATACACCTCAGTGGTACTTAATACAGTAGTCATTATTATCACTAGGATACAAAGTTTTTATGGTTTTTCTGAGGACAGGCAAACCAGTAATTTAAAAACTTACATTAAACTTGCTCTGATCAATAAAATTTATGTATCCTCAAAACTACAACTTTTTTCATTCGTGTTAAGTATCCATGCCATAAAACCTTGTTTAACCAACCATCTCTTTTCAAATGCCTTTACAAAGTCAGAACCATTGCTGTAGTTGCTATATTTTTGGATGTTGGTTTACAAGTTTGGGAGTTTCTTGGCCTTTGATTTTTGGATTGTCTTTTCTGACAGTTCCTTGGTGTTCAGAATTACCTTCATTAAGTGAATTCATAGTAGCTTACCCACATATTGATAAAAATTATTTACTTAGTTATGCATCTGATTTCAGCATGTTTTACAAATGTTACAAAAGTCAGGGGTTTTCTTTGGGTACTCTTGCTTCCTCTCCCAATAAAATTTATGATATAGCTAAAAAATTGCTGAAAGTGGCATTAAACACCATTAAAACAAACAAATGTAACATATCCTGATATGAAGCATTGGATAAGATTAGCTGTCAATTAGTTTTGGTTTTGTCTGTTTATTGTTTTTGTCTGTCTTTTAATACATATTTAATACTGGATTGTCGAGGTATTTGCAGAAATTGAATATCACATGTCTATAACAATGTGGTTTATATTTAAGTGCAGCCTGGTTAACCTATTTTATCCCTTGAAATCATCACAGATTTACATTAGTATGGCCTTTATCAATTAAGTTCCTTGTATAATGGTCCATTTTGTTATAGAGATAAAACAAAATTTTGAGTGGTTAAGGTAGTTCATCTTCTATTGATAACATGGATTGCCAACACTGAGATTGCAGGTTCGAGTTTCACTGCGGGCAGGGTGTGCTCGACTCACAATCTTAATTGACAAGGATTGCCAGTTTCCCTACCAAAGGTCAGAAGTTTTCTCCAGTTACTCCTGCTTCCTCCTCCAATAAAAACTGGACGCCATGATATAGCTAAAAAAAAGTAGTGTTAAACATCATTCTAACAAAAAAAAGAAACCAAAAAACCAACAACATTTTGATGTTAACATTATTCTAAATTTGCTGATCTAAGGGGCATAACTCCTACATATGACCAGTAGAGTATATAGTTCAAGACAGTTAACAAAATACCTAATTCTTTAATTCCTTCATTACTAAGTTGCACCAATTTGGCATATTTATCTTTCATTTTCCTACCAGTCTGATCCCGCCATCCTTTCCATACAGCCAGAAGTTCATCGTAGTTACGAGATTTTGCCATTATTTCAGACAAATCTGCAAAACAGATGAATGGATTACTATAACTGAGGCAAATTACTATTTCTTACACTTTTTAGCAATTTGAAACACCTGCCAAAGTGCCACAAAATATGCCTGTCAAACATCCCCATTTTTTTATTAAAAAAGTGACATTACTCTGAAGCAATTTGGCTGGTTATCAATCTTGGTCGAGATATTATGCCCAAAAATATTTTCCCCATTTTCATGAAGATTGGACAACTGTTGGTATAAAGGGCCATAACTCTGAAGTGGCTGAAGTGATTTTGCATGTTATCGAACTTGGCCGAGATATTATACCCATAAACAGTTTCCACAAGTTTCATGCAGTCGAGATCTGACAACAACTGTTTGAGTTATAGAACGGACACTGCTGTGGACCCCATCCTCCCACCATGGGTGTGCCCATAATTCAAAACGTATTTTTTTACAGATGTGCATCAAAACTTGGAAAGTATAATAAGCTCTTACATTAGTTTTTACAAAAGACGTGTTGATCTTTTATAAGTATTAGAAATTCTACGACTTTTTTTTCCATCAGATCACAGCAAAACAAGCGAAAAGACGTAAACATTTCTATAACAACAGAAAGATAACATTGGCTTTCCTACAAAAAACCACATCTTTAGTAAACCAGTTACTTCACATTAATCTCCTATGATAAATAACTAATTAGCATAATTATTAAGTAAATTTCATTACACACTATGAAATGCACATCACATAATATAGACTTCTCTGATACTGACTATTAATAAAATAAGCAGATATTAACAAACCCTGTACCCCAAATGCATATAGTGTCACAAAAATGACTGAATTCAACATCCACAGATTTGGAAAAAAAATTAAAGAATCGTAATAAATGCACACAGTTACAAAAAACAATGTAATATATGAGTTTAAGCTTGAAAGCTGTAAGAACAGGTTACACTATCTACCACTTGTGCATGCATACCTTCACTAAAAATAGGGCATTTAATTGGACATTAAATGATACCTTGCCATGCTGCATTGTTTTTAATATTCAAGAACATATTTTACTGAATCAAATCGGCCTATAATAACAGATGAACATGATAACAATCATGCTCAGAAGACAATTTTACCTTGACATTTGACCTATAAATATAATTACAAATTGACACAACTCAAAGACTACAAATGGGATTGTGCTGAAAATTAAACTTGATCTTCATCTGATAGCACTTAACAGCTGTGCAATGTTTAAACAAAATCTGTTGACATGATTTCATGTTATCATCTGGGAACCACGGAATCATGGACAGACAGACAGATGGTGTGACAGACTGATCACCACAAAGTGGCGGACCCTAATGATGAACCCTATGTAGGATGGGCAGAAGGACAGGGGTAAAACTATATTTCAGCTGACTCATCATAGGGAAAGAACAAATTTTGAATTCATTTATTTTATGCATAAATCAAGAACTTATGCCCTGCTTACCTGGCTCTAGAGGTAAACATTTATCCTTTGTAATACAGACTTGGCCTTTGCCATAGATTCCTTCTATATCTGATTGTAGATTATTTAACTGAAAAGACACAGGTGTCAGACAATTTGAAGAAATTACTCTTTAATCTGTATTAATAATTAACAATTAAGTATAAGTTACTAATTTTCAAAGACAAATAAACCTTTACCTAACATAAAGACCATAAAAAGATGTTTAGACCTTAATCTTAAACCAAAGTGATCTTATATTAGTCTTCTTAAAAAATCAAGACCATTAAACTTAATTGATATAAAATAACCTAAAATACATCATTCTAAATGATCTGGAGCTTTATTCAATTTGACCTTAAATTTCATCAGGTGCAAAGTACTTGAAATGTATGTTAAAATATAGTCATCTCAAAAGATAATGTACTGACACAAATCCAGAAATTATAAATGTCATCCTCGAAGATCTGCAGGAACATAAACTACAATGGCACTAAAATCACTGGAACACTTTTTAAACTGCATGTGCAACAATTTTTTTAAATTACCAGTATTGTACATTGTAGCTGCTACAAAAGGCTAAATTCTCTGCCCCTACCCAAAACTCCATACTTTTCCAGTGGCAGTATAAATTGTGTTCCTTGTGTCCCATCCCACCCCCTTTTTCCATTGATCAATTGTTTAATAACTTGTTCTTGTCTTGAATATAGCTGAAATACTGCTCTATGGATGTAAAGAAAACATCCAATCAATCAATCTATTTCACCAAATTTATGACAAATAAATCTATAAACTCCCTGAACATGAACCAGGAATTCTTTTACAAATATTTACAGGAAAAGATAACTAGGGAGAGATTAGAATGAAAACAATATTTGTACAACTGCAACCATTTTAACTATTTTTTAATTTTGTACATTGAAAGACAGTTGATCCCTACATTATACTTTTTTAAAAGATTTCAATGATTATACAAATGTACATTTATAACATAGAAATTAATGAACAATCTGAGCATATATAAAACATTATCAACTGTCTCCTAAACTGACAGAAATTGTAACACTAAACTGACCTCCTTCAGTTTATTCTCATCAGATAAACCATCAGTTCCAATATCTGCAATACTGTTAAACTGTCTTTTTGTAGATTCATCTGTATACTGTTGCCAGTGGAACTTTGATGCATTTCTGGCAGCTTCCTTATTGAATCTGGCTAAAACCAATCTGGCTTCCACCTTAAAATTGGTTTAAATTAAACAAATATAGAATTCACTTTTTTATAGATTTATTAATCTCCTTAGCCTTATGAAAATTCCCTTAGGTGAGGGGGACATTTCAGTTAAGAACCACTATTCAAATGTTGATGTAGTCTTTAGTTAGCAGGTGTCCTCTGGTGAGAGGTTTTTAACAAAAGGAGGACTACTGTAGCAAAAGAGAAAAGCTAAATAGTTTATTATTGTGTAGATTTTGTTTTGTTCTGTACCATTATCCTAATGAGGTAGTATTGGTTGTTAATTGTGTTAACAAATTGATTTCAAACACCTGACACAAAACTCTTTGGAACAGCCCTCATGATGCTATCAATACATACTATTCCATTTGAAAACAATGAGACAATAAGGACACAACAGGCACACAAAACAAGTGTTGAAAAAATAGATATTTTAATTAGATTAATATGTCTAAGGACCACTGGTATGAAGCACATTTAGTCTGTAATGTTGTATTTTATGACGGTATATCAAACAACAGATATATTGATTTAGGCATACAAGAAAAATTGAAGAACACAGATGCCCCCGCTAAATGAAGTCCCAAACAGGAAGTAGTTGTCCGACAGGTCTGAAAGTCGATTGGACGTTCAAGTTGTGATACTGAACCACCCTGCAAATTGTTCTCGTGTATGGTTTCTGAGAAAAGCTTGATGGGAATTTGTACGAATGGACATACATATGTATGTACAAATGAATTCCCCAAAAGGAAGTAGTTGTCCAACAGGTCTAATAGTAGCTCAGGACGTACAACTTGTGATACTGAACCACCCTGCCAAATTAAGTTCTCATGTAGAGTTTTTGAGAAAAGCTTGAAGGAAATTCGTACAGACGGACGGACATGAGTAAAACTTAATGCCCCCCTCACCCCCCCCCCCCCCCCATGTCGCCACAGGGGCATAAAAACAAGAAAAACATAAAAACATTTTCAAGTATGTCCAATCGTCAGGACTTATGCAAAAATCTCTAAACTAGAATAAAAAAGAATTCAATCTTTAAATTCTCACGTGATTTATATATCAAATATCTAATACACTTATTGAGACATATAAAAAAAAATAATAATAAAAGAAAACTGATATATTCAAGAGATTTTCTTTGTCTAACAGTCACAACTTTTGCCAAATAGTAAAACCAAAGTTTAATTAGATCTCTAACTTCTCATATGATCATTGACCTATAATCTACAACTGATTGAAGCAATGATGGGGTGCAAAAAAACCCCTATAGCTTCAACTGTTGAGACTTGTTATTAATAATTTTAATATGCCAAGGGATTCACAATGATAACTATGGTTTTATACATAACTTTAGTAACAATCATAAACAAGTGTGGATTGTGAGCACGCTCACAAAGGGATAACCCCTGCTTCGCTTTCAAGCCCAATTACCTCCCCTTAATGATATCCAAGGTCAATAAAAATCCTTCATGCACATCTACATATAATGTACTTCCTTTATGCTAAGTTTCATTAAATTTCATCAAGCGGTTTAGGAGGAGTTGCTCTTACAAGGGATGTGGAGAGACAGACAGGGTGATTCCTATATACCCCCCAATCAAGTTTGCAGGGGGTATAAATAGCATATCATACCTGTTTTTCTTGATTCTCATCTGTGATGTTTGAGGCATATGCCCACTCAGCCTCATATGATGTATACAGAGCCTGCTCAGCTGCTGTATTATACTGTCTAAGAAAATCTTTTGCTTTTTCAAGTTCTGAAGTTAGTTGATTTGGTAATGGACTAACTGGGCATGCTTTATCCCAGCCAACTGAATAGCCTTTATTTCCGTTTTCTTGTTTCAACCAATCAATGAGAGGCTTAAAATAATCAATCAAGGCACTGGCATCCATTTTCTTCTGACCTGTAATAACCTCCATGGCTTCTGTCCACGGTTTGGAGGATCCTAATTTCAACATGTCACTAATTTAAAAAATAAATGTTTAACTTATTCATTTTATTATACCTGTTTTCAGGAAGATAGTGAAGGCCATTTTAATGGTTGAGCAAACATAGCGAGAACCTCTGATCAAGGTATAGTAATTTTGGCACATAAGAAATATGGAAAGTCTGCCCACAGATCACAGTGGGTAATGTGTTCGGAGAGTGCCACGCTACTTTCATAATAAAGATCCCTCTTTCAAATGTGAGTATCTGCACACAGATACAATTATTTATTAAGTAACACTTATTGTTTTGATTCATAAATGATTAGTTGGGACATGTTTTTCTGAGGACGACCAGTGTTCTTGCCTAAAGAACTTAGGGTACACAAATTTAACCCTAAAATTTGAAGAAAGTAACTCATTTAGATAAGACTGCATGTCAAAAGCACACTTTTCTTGATCAAAGTAGGGTACTATCTAGCACCTTATTGATAAACTACTGTGAAAGCAACAACATGGACTTCATTAAAAAAATAAGAACATATAAGAAAACACTACATACTGCAGTTTTTGGCCAGCTGCCTTAGAATTGTAGATATCACACTCATGTAGAGGACCTGTTTGTCCAGCGGCCTGACAAAGGGCTTTATGAAACTGAAACTGGACAACAAAACTCACGAAGTATCTACAATTGGAAGAAAAACCACACTATTTAATTCAATGAACTAAAAACACATTTCAAAACATATTCTTAGTAAATTCTAAAGAAATTAATTTACATTGAGCTAATTTTCAAAATTTCAAAATGCATTTAGTATGTTTAGTTTTTGAATTTTGTTTTCCCAATTTTTGAAATAGGGGAAGTTTGCATGAATTTATCTGGAAAAATTTTTTCTTCATTGATAGCAGCCTACTTCTGAATGTTATATCATTTGTAAACATCTTTCATTATTTTCAAAAAACAATGTTGTTAGGGACAAGAAACCTTTCCATGTATTATTTTATTAATTTCCTATACTGTACTTTCAACAGTGTTAGATTCTTATATCCTGGATATAAGGAATTAAACAAGTAGTGATTACCTGATATAAGGAGTATTGGCTGGTATGTGGTACTTCGCCCCCGGGTCAAAATCCTCCTCACTCCTAGGTACTGGTGGGGCTACTCCTTGATAATGGCATCTGTTAAAAAAAAATAAATTTTTCCTTTCCCTATTTTTGATATAGATTCATTTCCCCAACATGTATGAAGTAAAATATTGTGCAACAATGGAGACAACTCAGATGACTTATAATCACCAAATGAAAGATACCTCAACACTACAAAAATAGATACTCAAGTGTAATGCTATTAATTTCATTACATGTATACTGGATTTCTGTATGCATTGCCATGACAAAAATGTGAACAATACAAGGTAAATCTGTGAGCTAATGCTCACTAGTGGCACCCTCACTTTTACAAAAGTATTTAGTAAACAGGAAGTAGATGACCAAGGAGCATAAAATCCCTATATACAATATGGTACTATAGGATAAAGCAATATGCAAAATATCAGGCTTCTGCATGCTATAGTTGCTAAGAAACTTGAGACAGAATTTTTTTTGACAGATTTATGGATTGACAAGGGTAAAACATTATACCCCTTTTCTTGAAATTAGGGGTGTAATAAATGCCTGTTCAAAATACCGTACAAGTAATAAAGTAAATGTATACTAATGTACATATATTATACTTTACAGAAATTAAATAAAGGGTAGTTAACTTACCTTAAATCCCACCATTTCTTGTTGTAATTATCTGGAGTTGTCTCCCCACTAAATACACTCCACCTCCATTGGTCAATGAGGTATCCAAATGGAAGGAAGGCTATCTTCTCCAAGGCAACTTTCAAGAGGAAATTTATCTCGGCTTCTATAGTCATAGATGGAATTTAAAAGGAAAAAAAACAAGAAGTGAATCTTCTGTGAATTAGTAAGCTGTCTATTGTTTCATGTACAATAAAATAAACAGTAAATAATATCTATGGAAACATCAACCAAACTAATAACGACAGTCTTGTGTTAATGTGTGAAATGAAATATCCCAAAACTTTGGAATGCCAAAATACATAACTCTAAATTTGATAATTTTAGTCCTCACAACTGGACAAAGAGAACCCCAAAATCACAGATGACACAATACAGTTTGAAGCTAATGGATAAAGGTGTCCGTAAGTTAATTTTTGACATGTTTAAAATTGCCTAAAGTTTTACAATTAAAGTACTATGACTTTCAAATTATTAAATGTAAAAATCTCAAAAATGTTAAAGGTCATTTTCCATTGCAAAATATTTTTCATATAATATTTATGAAATTTGTTAAAATTATTCTCAGATTATTCTACATCATGTGGACTTTGATACTTTGGATAAAGTAATACTGGTAACAGTTAATTAGGATAGCAATACCATTTATCTTTTCCATATTATCTGTTTTTGTTTATCAACATTTTAGTGGGTAATATATTGCTTAATTAATAAACAGCTTGCATTGGTGTTAATCTCTATATAGATCAGTACATGCATGTTGGAGTTTTGTTCTATGCCTTAAGTTTATTCAAACTTCTTTTATAGATTATTAATGGTTACACATAAAACAAACTTCTAACCATGACTACACCAATAAAATGAACAATTCTTGTTTTAGTGACATACACCTGCACTTAGAAAAAATAAGGTCAGAGTGTTATAAAATAATTTTGTTATTTCTTTGATAGTTTTTAAAGATCAATTTGAGATAACTTTGCACAAAAAAATTAAAATTGTAATGGCCATTAATATTTTAAATATTAGATAATGACAGCCATTTTGAATACAAGAAGAGGCTTTGACATAATACTTTGAAAGGAGACCACAAAGTTTCTTGAATGGCCAATTTTATTCCAATATTAATCGGCCTAGTAATTTAAGAAATATACAAATTGTCTATATAGAAAATAATCCCAAAGTTAAAAAATAGACCTACAATAAATTTCTTGTTTTTCCACTTAATTTTAAATTTGTAGACCTTAAGATATATTACCCTTATCTGTCTCTACTTTGTCTAACAGTCCTATGGTGTGGAGATGTTTGGGTGTGGCTACAGATAAAGCCATAACATCTCCAATTCCTTCATGGAAACCTAGTTAAAAAACAATAATAATAACCATGGTACTATTATAGTGAACAGTTTGGTTTTTAATCACATTTTCCAATTAATCTACTTAAAATTACTGACTACAAATGAAACTTGTGTAATAACCTTAATTTTCATTTTATAATAAAAATGTATCCATCAAAAACTAATTATTCAACATATAAAAGCATTGATGTGCTACAAAGTTTCAATGAGTTTTATCCACGCACATGTCATAACTATTCGTTGCTTGAAATACCTGGGGCTGTTCCAGCACAACATACATGGTACCTGGGGACGGCAAAAACATAAAACATATATACAAGATTATGGAAATTGCATCTATGGTCAGTTGTTTTACTAAATAAAATGCTTATGTGCAGATCACTGTAGGGCCTATGCCACTAAGTGGCAGGGCCCTCATAAAGTATATGAACCACCATACTGCACTGTGGACTGTACCTACAAAGGACCTTACCTGGATTAGCCCCTTCTCTATATATTCTGGGTTGGTCTTTATATTGCAGATAATACTGTATATGGCCCATCTCATGATGAATAGTCACAAGGTGCTCCATCGTAATGTCTGTGCACATCTTTATTCTACAAAAAAGAAATAATAAAAGATAACCAAAAGTACAAACATCAGCACAATATTACATTGGCTTAAATCCAAAATGAAAATTTACAAAACAATAAAAACATGCAAAACTTACAACAAACAAATAATTAACATGTACCCCTATTTAGTCTTTATAAGACCCCTTTTCGAGTATGCCTGTGAAGTTTGGGACAACATTGGTGTGGGTTACTGTAATAAGCTCGAGCTACTGAAGCTAGAGGCTGCTAGAATTGTCAGACCTAATAAGTTTTACTAATACAGCTAACATTTATACTGAAACTGGGTGGGAGCCTTAGCCGAGCGTAGGAAACGTAGAAAGCTACAAATGTTTTATAATATACAACATAGCTCTGCACCAGCATATCCATGTAATCTAATACCACCAACTATACAAAGCACCTCAGTGTATCCCTTGCGTAATGGTAATAACATTATGACCCCTTATTGTAGACTGTCCTTAACTAGCGAATCAATCATTTCATCAACTATTCGACAGTGGAACAGTTTGGATATGTCGATCCGTAATGTCGATTCTATATTTAAATTCAAATCCGAACTTAAAAACATGAATCCATGTATAAAAATTCCCAAGCAATATGAATATGGACAGCGTAAATTTAATATTGTCCTAACACAGCTAAGATGCTTAGCTTCATTTTTAAACTTTGATCTTTACAGAGTTAATATTACTTCTGATCCATCCTGTTGCTGTGGATCTAACCGTGAAGATTCATATCATTATTTATTTGCATGTTTTAAATATGCCATCATTAGAGACAGATTCTATGAGAACCTTTCCTGGCTGCCCAATAAATCTTTTAACATGTGGTAACCCGTTATGGTCCACTGAGCAGAACAAACAAGTTTTTAAACATGTATTTGAGTATATCAAAGGGTCAGAAAGATTCCACGTTGATTAATAACTTGTACACAGGGTTATTGAAGCACACAATTCATCAACCCCCCCCCCCCCCCCTATTCACTAATTATTCGTTTATCTTTGCTAATTTTTTTTTTTTGGGTACATTCCACTTATCTCATGTATTGCACAGAACTCATCTTACACATATAATATATATTGTATTAAATTGTATGCATGCTCCATAAATGTTCTTTTGCAACATATTGTATATTTGGAGAAGACTTCATAAGTTTGTCTAACTTGTGTCTTATCCTTTTTGCAAATTTGAGCAAATAAAATATGTTTAAACTAAACTACCCCTATCAACAACATGGAGACATCTGTGTGAGGTCATAGAGGAAAGAGGAGACAAATTTCCATGACTTACACAAAATATATCTTTTATTTTCTTCCAACTAAAAATGATATGGGCAGGGGTCACCAAACTCTAAAAAAGTAGGGAGAAGTGACTTCTCCCTGGCAGCCAAACAGGGAGAAGTCAGGCCCTGATAGGGAGACTTCAGGAGACGCTAGGGAGAAATCAGGGGGACCATACAAATAATTAATTTCGCAGTAGCTACATAAATTTTTCATTATTTACATCGATTTCCAGGATTATTTCTCTTGTGTTTAAAAACCATAACACACTTAAATTCAGTTTTTTTTCTTCCTTTTTCATTTATTCATGGTATGCAATATCAAACAGCACATAACCGTTATCATTTATCAATGAAAAAAACACCAGATATAGGGACTATTTTCTATATACTTCAGTACTTGTAGCCGTACAAGGTATTCACAAATAAAAATAGACCAACAAAAATATTTGTACATGTATATGTGAAGACATAAACTTCATTCACGAGTTCTTGTATCATAATATTCCTATGAACATGTCATGTTTATCTGATCAAATTTCCAAAGAAGATAGATAGAATAACATTACATTAAACCCAGAAATAATTCTTCTGTTCAGCACACTTCCACTTGGACAAAGTTGTGCTGATCCAAATACGTCGTTTTCAAGATATAATCGCTCTCATTAAAGGAGGTGAAAATTGTAATACTGATCACGTGACGTCATAAAAAATTTAGGGCACTTTTAATATAAAACGGCAACACTTGATACAATGGGACGGCATAAGAAAGACGATGCAAAACGTAACCTGGGTTGTGTTGTGCCGGGGTGCAAAGCCAACGCTAAACATAAAATTTATGGAAAGGGGTAAAGTTTTATTCCGTTTTATGACGTTCACACGATGTTAAATGACAGTGCGTTGAGGAAAATGCCCTCAATAAAATCACGTGATATCATTAATCACATGAAAGGATACATCTAACTACCTATCTTGAAAACGACATATTGCTTCATGGGACACCCATTTACAGAACTTAAATTACTATACATCTTTATTCTTTCAAGTGAAGCTCATATACTTATCAAAGAAAATTGTTAAAGAACAATACTGTTTGAATGAACTGAAGTTTGACGAAAATTAAAAGTGTTTGTTCATCAAAAAAATAATGATTTTTCATTCTGGGCCGTTGTACATTACTTTTCTTTGTTGTTCACTTCTGGTAATTAGTCACATCCAGTAAAATAAACAAATGGTGCGTAATACATTCGAAAGACGTAAATTCTTTGAAAAATATGTTAAATACGCATATTGTTTGCCGTTTTTTATTGGAATTACACATTTACTGATAAATTGGGTGAATTATTTGGACCAGATCATATACAAGTATCGTCTGTGAACCATCGAGTGACTTGAGGGAAATAACAGGGCGACCTCGACTTCGCTTTTGAGGCGCCTTAGGGCGACATCAGGTCCCAGTGCCCACTTCACCCAGTGTGGTGAGCCCTGTATAGGGTTATTGCATTAGTGTTGTTCTGAGCTGAATATTATACTGCCTGAGCATATAACTGTAATTATAGTCCTTTAAACTCTTATAAATTGTCAACAATAATATGGGTAATGTTTAACATTTTTGTAGCTCTAACATTGCTGACAATAATTTTTTTGTTTGTGTGTTGAGAGTTTTTCTCTGTCTATTGTAGTTTTCAATAAGACAATAGCCAAAAACAGAAAAAATTGAAACAATGTTCATTAAAGGACAATACATCCTATAAAAAGTCAAGTGTCAACTTTAATCATGTTGATTTGTAGATCTTTTAAGCTATCTATCATAGTTTTAAAAAAACATTTTAATTAGTCACTAAATAGCAATTATTTCTGTAAAGAGCCATCTGACTATTTTTGATATAAATGAATGATCAGTAGCTCTTGACAATGAGCATTTTTACATATAATGGTTTTTAAGGTATTACATGATTTCTTATGTTCTATTGTTTAGTTAGTTTTATATCATTGTCCTTTGCATTTTACCACCCTGTTTACCTGAAATCTTTCTGATTGTAGAAATCCCAGGCAGACGCATGACAAACAATTTCTCTATCCTTTGGTTTTACCAGTACTGAGTTTTTCCAGAATAACTCAGGCATTGCAGTCAGGTTCAGAGATGTAAAGAAATCCTCTGCAGTTTTAAACATTCTTTCAACTGTATAGTTCTGAAAGTTGCAAATTATAACATAAATTAAATTTAAATTTTTTATGTACTATCTTGTTGTTCTATGTGACAGCCGTTAAAAAATAACTAATTTGGTCAAAATAAATGATTTAACTACAGATTTAACATATGTGTTAGTATAGATTGACATAATAAAAATCTCCCAAATATGAAAATCTTTGCAAAGCATTATTTAAAGACAAAATTTTCTCCAAATCTTATTATCCCATTGCTTTTTTGAATAAACAAAACTTTACTTTTTCAGAATTGTAATAACTCATCATGTCTAGTGTATACAACAATTGCATTATGAAACTTCAAAATCAAGATCTGAGGAGCTACTAAGGGCTGTTCCAGGAAAACAAACATTGGACCTGGGACGGCAAAACAAAACCCCAAAAATATATATACATCGTTATGGTTCATTGGAAATTGCATCTATGGTCAATTGCTTTACTTAATAAAATGCTTCTGTTGGTGGGTGTTATGTAAAATCAAAGATTTTTGTTAAACTGAGTGTTGAAACTTGTCGAATCAATGAATAGCGAAAGTTTCGAAAGAATGACATTGTGAACTTGCATCTGATTGTTTTTCATTTATTCCTACTTCTGTTGTGATCGTTAATTTTGGACTTTTAGAAAATCTCAAACATAATTCATAACAATGACTCCCTCTTACGATGTTTCACATTTATTTGCTTCTATCAGTTCCTGTATAGTTTCTTAATTCACCTCTGTGGTAGGGTTGAAGTTAAAAAACTTCTATAGGGGGTCCTCTTATTTTTAAGTGCCTCCCCCCCCATCAGCTCTGATTATAAATACAAAACTTTACAGGCCCATATTAAAATTGTAGTTATGACCTGTATAAATTATGGGTCACTGTTTTTCAGAAACTTAGTAAACAGAACTCGTTTGTGGTAAAATTCTCTGTATATCTGTATCTATTTTATTATATTGACCGCGATGAAATACCGTTCTTCCAATCCCTGTAAGTGACATCACATTGCATGTCCTTAATGACATTGCTAGCAAACATTGACATTAAAAGTTCTTAGTTTTTGACAACATAGTAAATATTTGTCAATGTAATAAATAGGAGAATAAACAGTGCATCGTTAATATATTGAACATATGATCACTCGTGCAAAAACGTAACCAGATTTAACTGTTCCGTGCATTCCTTCATCGGTAATCTCATTACCTGTTATGTGCATTCCTTCATCTGTAATCTCATGCATTCTGTGGTCCTTGTGATCACTTTTGCAATATTCACTCTGACCCATTGATGATTCTATACATTTTTTATATTGTTTGAAATTGGTTAAACAAGAGACTAAATAGATATGGGGGTCTTCTATGGAAGACATGTGTCCCTTGCAGAAATAGTGCATCCCAAAACAATACAATATTTTCAGAATAAAATAAAATGCTACTGGCATACAGACATTTTAACAACAACAAGTGATACTTATGCAGACACAAGCAGATGGACAGCAATGTCTCAATATCGACTCTGCTGTAAGTAACAAAAAATACCACTCTCTTTTTCTCCCGATACTTAATACATACTATGATTTAACTTGCTGAGGCCATGCCTTTTGTAACAATATATACCTGAGCCCTGAGAGCTGGTGTAATGTCAACGCTGACCTTGCCTTTGTATGGAATGACAATGTCGTATATGTTGTTCCATTCCTGGGCCCACATGTTACCTAGGATAAATCAGGATTTGTAAATACAATACTTAGAAAATGTCCAATTAATTCTGGCAATGTCAATTGCAATAAAAATAAATATGATAAAAAAAAAATGTCCACTTTACTATGATATACGTCTATATCTAAATATTGGACAGATCATTACTATTCATGGTTTTTTTTAAATATCATGAAATATTGTACCAGTAAAACAGTAAATAATGGCAATCTAGTGCATCTTTATTAACATTTACTAACCGCAAACCCTCCCCCCAAACCAAAGACTGATATTAACATAAGATCTTTTAAGGTAGATAACTCAAACTAATTTGTTCTTGTTACAGTTCCCTACCTAACAGATGTGCTGGAATATGTCTTGTTGATGGGAAATGTTCAGCCCCATATTGCTCAATAAGCTTTCCTCTCACATAGCCATGAAGTTGTTCATAAAGGGGACGTAACTGGTCCAGTAAATCTCTAAGATCTTCTTGAAATGTTTCTGATTCATACCAAGACCTCCAGTAAGCTCCTGTATCCTTGTACCCTGTCAATGATATGGAAATTTGCAACAGTTGACTATTTTGAAATATCAATTTATGCAATTCAGACTGAATATGAGAAAAGGCAGTTTGTGTATATACGTATGTTTCTTAATTCAAATTGAATTTTTCATCAGCTATTACAGAGTTATATCCTGACAATAACAAATTTTGTGTTATGTATATTTTTCATGTCTCTTTGGCATTAGACAACTATGATGGATTCTAATGTTATAGTGTTTTCACACTAGGGTAACTGTAAGCAGTAAGGCACATCCCTTCAATTTGCATAATCCTCTCTATGTCAACCTTCCATTGCTGTACATTCTTAAGCTGTATGCTTAGTGAAGGAACCACAGATGCAAAGTAGCATGTATGTAAGTTTTTTTTTGTCTTCGGAACATTATTTTATGCCTCAGAGTACATGGGAGGAATCATTTTGATGTAGATCAGAAATAATATTCTACTTTCTTAAACAACTCCAACACCAGGTAAATCATTTTCATTCAAAAATAATAAATGTTTTCTACCTACAAATAATAATGAAATAATTAGGAACTGTTTGGATCCTAATCAGTATACTTTTTTTCTAGTCAGATTAATTTGGATGTGTTCTTCAGCTCCTTGCTTATTCTGTTTCAAGGTTTTCACATGTAATAAATCTATTGACTAACTATTCTACTATTTTAAATAAAAGTTATTTGCAAGAATGGTTTTGTGCAACCTGTCCAATATGTCTTAATTTCATGGGTATTCACTAGCGATTTGCAGTCACCTGACCATGCATCTAACACTTTTTTTTAATAGCAAATATTCTGTGTAGGTTTCATAATAATATACAAATTACCCAATTCTCGAATTCCCTCATTACTAAGCTCTACAAAGTTAGCATATTTATCCTTCATTTTCTTCCCAGTCGCATCTCTCCACAATTTCCATGCCATCAATAATTCTGTGTAGTTTCTTGAAGTGGCAATAAGTTCCAACAAATCTAAAAATAAATCTTTTAAATAAGCTACAGGAATGAATTGGACTCAATGTTATCAAAACTCATTAAAGCAGTTTTTTCATCAAAATCATCAGTAGGAGTTTTATTGACAGAGTTAGCTGTAAGATGTAAGAGAACTGTCAACCATGGGCATGAATTGGCAACATTTTGATATCAATTTGTCAGTTGAATCCACCATTTCTTAGACTGACACATAGAAAACAAATATTGTGTCACTTAAAACATATTTTCTTAAAATGACGATGTCAAATAATCTTAACAGAACAAAAATGCTTTCCAATTTCATTTTAGCTAAAGGCATTAACTGTTGTGCAAGTCTAGAGTAATAACAAATCCCCCCCCCCCCCCCAAGACAAACGGCGAGTACTCAGTACACTGTTTGCAAGAAAAACATCATATTCAAGGAGGATTGACTGCAACACCATTTTAAAATTACAAATAAATTTAAATTGTAAAAAAAAATATCACAACATTTATGACAGAAAAATACATTACCTGGTTCTAATGGCAGACATTTGTTTTCTGACATACACACTGTAGCTTTACCATAGATACCTTCTATATCTGATTGGGCTTTATTCATCTATAAATAAATATTTTTATGCTGTCAGAGAAAATATGAAGGTAATTTAAGTTACTACAGTTTTTCCTTTCACATAATTTTTAAAAAAGAGTGTGACTTAATTGCTATTAAAAGCAGATATTTTTATATTTCTTTCCATATGTTTTATTGTAGCATGTCTACAAGTTTTGAAAAAAGTTTTCTCTGTAGGTCACAATTAGCCTTTAGCTCAAGTAGACCTATAGTAAAACAATACTGCATTCCTCTGGATTTTCAAAAAAATCTTATGTGCATTGAATATGCTGTTGGGTTCTGAAAACAACAAAATTTAAAATTATACACATCATTGATTAAAAATGCTCTATATTTGGGGGTATAGTTATAAGAGTATGGAAAATACAGCTTTTAAAAAAAAATAGGGAGGTACGTTAGACATTTTGTCAGTTTCATTCAGCGCTGATTGTTTCACACTAAATTTTCTGTCATTATTGCTGAACGATATATACATATTTTCATTTGTTAATAATGCATGGAAACTAATTGGTGTATTGTAACCTTATAATGCTATATTACTTACCTCCCTTAGTTTTGCTTTGTCTGATAGTGCACTGGTTCCAATATCAGATATTTTTATAAACTGTCGTTTTATGTCACCAGAGAAGGTCTGCCAATCAAAATATGATGCTTCCTTAACCATGTCTTGTTGGAATTTTGCAAATCGTTCTCTAGCTTCCAGCTAAAAAAATGTAAATAAATAGTAGATGAAGTTCAAAGTTATTTGAGGACTTTATTGATGTGTAAAAGCTGCCTTTATGGAAATCACTAGACTCAACTCTGAAAAGTAACATTTAAAACTTATATTCCCAAAAACTGTACTAAAAAATTATGTCTAAATCTCATTGACACTTATAGAACTATTTCACTTATGCAGGACTTACTGGTATACATGTGTAAATGTTTTGGTTCCCACAATGACCAATAAGATTTAAAATACTCAATAGAGATAAACATCTATTGTATTTTTGTATACACTGATATATTGTCTGCATTGCTTTTTTTAACCAGAAAGTTGTGAAAAAATGAGTGTAAGCACTTAATATCCATAGATAAAAGTTTATAGACTTTTAGAACAATTAATTTTCTTACAAATTATACTTACAGAAGTTTGCAAGGAATCACTCATAATCATGAATATGAAAATAATAAAACTCTAAAATGATGAAGGCCAGTGACAACATTCAAGATGTTAAACAAAAATCTACTACATTTGTAGTTATATATAATCCACATCCCTAAGGCCTTTTGAAAAAAAAACCAAATATTTATGGTAGTTTGAATTTGTGTTGTTTGTGCAGTTTTTCAAAAAATACCTGTTTCTTCTGATTTTCATCAGTAATATTAGCAGCATAGTTCCAATCTGCCAGTGTCGCTATATAGTACTCGTCCTGAGATCGCTTATTGTACTCATCTAGCCATGCCTGTGCTTTAGTTAAATCTGTTTCAACAGCAACAGGATCTGGACAGCTGGTCTTATCCCAGCCAGGGTCATCACCATCTTTATTCTGTTCCTTTAACCAATCAGTAAGAGGTTTAAAATAATTCATTAAAGGTTTGGCACTCATACTTCTTTGTCCAGTGATCTGTTCCATTGCATCCTGCCATGGTTTGGATGAACCAAGTTTTAACATGTCCCTGAAATGTAATATATTTGTAAAGAATGTTTGGTAGTCAAGTTACAATACCCAAATCAATCCATTACCAACTGCATTGTCCAGTTTTTCCAACAAGAGTATTAATGAGCTTATTTCTTGTGTTTAATTTCATTTGTGATAAAAAACCAGGGAAGGTAAAAAAAATATTACTTTTCTTAGGGCGGTTTACAAATGATACAGATCCATACAATAAAAATCATATAAAACTAAGTTAGATATAAGACTACTGCCCAAATTAGATAAAAGCAGGCAAAAGGTATGTTTTCAAAC
This sequence comes from Limnoperna fortunei, assembly GCA_944474755.1. Lineage (NCBI taxonomy): Eukaryota > Metazoa > Mollusca > Bivalvia > Mytilida > Modiolidae > Limnoperna > Limnoperna fortunei. Next base: position 87,524,426 of record OX104114.1, on the reverse strand, counting down.
TGTCGAGAGATTTGACACAGAAAAGCCTGTTTATTTGCAATAAAATAAAAATAATAAAACAAATAAATAAAAACAAACAAACAAACAAATTATCTCTCTAGAATTAAATAACCAACTTTGAAGAAATATTTTCTCGTGTCCAAACACTTCAAAAACATATACAAAAGCAACAGTAGAAGTATTCTATTGTAAATTTTTCACCATTGTCAGAAGTTTCTTTTACATGTACATATTACTTGGTAATCTAGACTGCAATTTTTTAAGGATATTTTTAACCTGCAGAGCAAAAGTTTTTTTTACTTTTATAAATATGAAAAAATTATATGCATAACTTTTATAAATACTACAATTTAGTGTAAACAATATTTTATTCAATAAATGTACAAGTACGTCACACAATTTTACAATTTAAGTAAGTGGAACATTTAAACAAAAGGATTCGGAAAAAGCAACATGCTTATTAAAATCTGTTTCCTTATAACTATAAATTACATATACTGTCTGGAATAAAAGGCGCATGACAAAATCGATTATGTTACACTAAAGTGACAATTGGGAATGTTAAATCTAATATAATATATAAGTGAAAAAAGAGAAAAAAAAGAACATAGAAAAGCAGCGAATCTCTTAGTTTTTATGATATAGTTTTGAACATGTTGAAATATTTTAGTATTAATGTCCAGGGATAATTCTTGTGAACCAAAAAGGCAGATTTCTATGGAGTAGGTATATTAATGGAAAGCAAGTGTTGTTCTCTGAGTGTATTGTATTTTTGGCAGTATAAAATAAAATGAGCAGTAGATTCGATGGAGCCACGGGTACAGTTGGGAGTATCCACTAGATTTCTCAAAAACAGGTGTTCGTTAAGGCTGCTACAACTCATTCTACAATTTCAAAAAGATACGTCCTGAATATAGCTGAAATGTTGCTTGCTGGACGTTAAAATTCAATCAATCAATCAATTTCAAAAGATATTTAATATATAATGAAATGAATTGTGAAACCAAAAAAATGAACTTTAATGAACCAGATTAGTTTATTAACAAAACTGTTAGTCATAAAAACCAATCTATTAAAGATCAGTTAATTAATGACACTGTACAACAGCCATTGCAAGAGTGAAGAAATTTTCATAAACATAAAAAAGTTGAGTAATATGAATTCTATCACACCAAACATTTTTTGTTCCAAATAAAACTGAAAGACTAACAGTTGTGCAGCTTTTGTAAAAATATTTATGAAATGTAGTAGTTTATCACACAAAAGTGGTACCATCTTCTGCAAACCTTCTGAAAAATGTACCACCTTTTGCAAATTTTCTGAAAAATGACCAAGTTCCCAAGTCTGGAAAATAAGGAAAAAATTCTTCCAACAATGCCTAAATAGCAGGTGCACAACTTCAATATGCTTACAATATTTTTGTATAGTTTTAGAAATCTGGGTTAAAACAGTCGGTGGAATTATTTACACAAAAATAGATACCCTATTTTTCCCGCCTGCCCATCCGCTTGACTTCATCATGCTATAACAAGGAGTTTGCACTTTGTGTAACCAGGCCAAAAATTGATAAATTATGATCATACAAATTATAAACTATGTTCCAGGCTTGTACAAATGTTTCTTCCACTTCTGATCTAGGAAAAGTTTTAAAATACAACAATAAAGCATTTCCTTAATGTGTGTTGTATTATAATTTTGATTGGCTATGCCAATTACTTGATTTACAGAATATACTGTGTATATTACAACCACAGGCATTCTGGACACCTCATTTCCATTTTTAAAAATATTGATGTTTCTATTTTTACATAATTTCGAACTATGTTACTGAAAAAAAATCGTAATATATGAGGCATATTACTTAATATAGATCCACTGATATGTGTTCTGGATTAGAATTAATTGGACTATTGATATAAATATGGTGGGTGTACAGGCAAAAAATAACACTATATATAATTAACAGAATTTTCAGATGTTTTAATTTGTACAATTAAGGACTTTTCATTTGGTCAATAGGCTCTATATGGACCTCTTTACAAGTTCATAATTGAATAATATTACATTTGTTGAAGGATGCATGTTTCGTGTTGACCCTTCAGCCGCTGTCAACTTATAGTAACAGTATACACTGAAATGTTCTTATTTCTGCAAGGGAGAAAAGTGTCAAAAATTTCTGAATCCACCACAAATAATGTATAATTACCCTAAGAGTTTGCCTGCCTTTGTTGAATTGTAGATATCACATTGGTGCAGAGGTCCATTGTGATTGGCTGCCTTACACAGAGCCTCATGGAACTGAAACTGGATCACAAAACTCACAAAATATCTGAAAATATACATTTATTTATTTACTTATTTATTTCCCTCTTTCATTAAATTTATTGAGGGACTATTCTAGAAAAAAATATGCCAATGAGTGGAAAAATATTTAGAGATCTTTTATGGATTATAGGTTTTTGTTTTTAAGAGAGATCAGGACATAATGTAATGCATCCATACTTTAAATACTTATACATTGACAATAAATTCCCGCAAAGACCAAGCCTCACCATGAAAACAATTATTTTGAAGAAGCCATTAGATTGCACAGTGGTTACTTTTTAATTTTTCTGTACACAAAAGAAAAAGAAAAAAGCCAAACAGAAAGATAATTCAATATTTTCTTTAGCTTGTAGTTTAGTAATCTTGTTTAGAATGAATTGAGGATAGTGTTATCCATGAACATGACACTGAAGCAATTTAAATTTATGGAAACACTTTGGCATGTTAAAAAATAGACTCAGTAGACTGGATAGGTTGCATTTAAAATGCTTTGAATGCATTTTAATTAACAATCTGTTTTTTTGCCCAAACAGCAACTGTAAGTGGTTGGAAAGGCTGATCATGTGAACTTCATCAGAACAAGTTGTGAGATTGAAGACATTTCAGAGTTTGCAAGTGGAAAAAAAATGACATTTCTGGGAGTCAATGAATTATAGAATAATAATTTGTACAGAGTGGATATTGAAAACATGATCAACATAACCTTCATAATGAAATAACTAAGCCAAATGTTTTTTTGGTATAGGGTTGAAACTATTAATTTTCATTACTGGTGAATCAATTTTAAACATGCTGTAAGGGTGATCTTGTCTCCACTTTAGATCTTTTGGAAAAATATTAGAAAACTCGAAAGTGGAACAATCTGAAACAAATACTGAACTCTGAACAACAATCTAAAATTTTGACAATTCCAACAAAACCAAAATGGATGGCAAGAATGCAATGCGTCTTTATGAAAAATACAAGAAAACTCGAAAGCGGAATATTCTGAAACAAATACAGAACTCTGAACAACAATCTAAAATTTTGACAATTCCAACAAAACCAAAATGGTTGGCAAGAATGCAATGGAACCAACTGTTTAGTCCATTAGGCTACCTTGGACCACAGAAAGGACAAGTAATGAATTACAATGCAAGGTTTTATTGTATAAAGCTAATGCAACTTTTAACAATTTTTCTTAAAGCAATTTGTATCTATATACTATTCAAGTATCCTACCTAATATATGGAACATTTGCTGGAATATGGTATTTTGCCCCAGGATCAAAGTCCTCCTTACTCCTCTTGACAGGAGGTGATAGCCCTTGGAATTTACATCTGAAAAATAAAAGAAGTTAATAAAAATCTCTATAAATATTTACATAAAGTACACTGATATAAAACTAAAAAAATAATCCATTCTTATGAAGACCCAATTTTCAATTATATTTTATGTTTATTTGATAGTAATATAAATATTATTATCTGTGTGAAGAAAACCTACCTCAAATCCCACCATTTATCATTGTATTTATCTGGAGTTGTCTCCCCACTAAACACACTCCACCGCCACTGGTCTATCAAGTAACCAAAAGGTAGGAAAGCAATCTTTTCTAAAGCCATTGACATTAGAAAATTTAAATCAGCCTCTGGAAAAAAGTATAATAACACGTAATATGAAAAACAAAGAAGAAGTATGTGCCACATTATTTACCAAAATGAATTTTCTGCAAACAAAATCAACTTCCTTTTATCGACCATCATTAACATTTTTTGTAATTTAAACATACCATTATCCTCCTCTACGTCTGCCAATAACCCTATTCGCTTTAAATGTTTTGGTGTGGATACAGAAAGGGCCATAACATCACCTACAGCTTCATGGAACCCTGAAATAATGTAATTAGTTTAAATGTTCACAAGCAGTGTATTTCGCATTAACTATTAAATCTATATTCATTTTGATTTATATCTCTTTTTTCTCTCATACATGAATTTTCTGTTTTTAAAATTTAAAAATATATCATATATCAACATATAATTCTAATATTATTTGCATAATGAGAAATATGTTTATTTAATTGGTTGAAATTACTTCCCATAGAGGTTTAAAAAGGAATTTATATTTTGATAAATAAAGTTGACCAAACTTATTTTTAGATAAATTACATGGACTGAACTATTTTTAGCTTAAGCAACGAAAACAAAGATGATGGCTTTTAATATAGATGGCGATCAACTTAAAAATTATTTGTTTGATGAAATGTCATTAATGATAAGTTGTCAATTTTAAAACTTTTCTTGTGTTCAATAAAGACAATAAGTTAAAGATTGAAGTTAAAACTTATTATAGTTGTGTTTATTAAAATCAGAAGATGGTTTATGGAATAATTGTACGTAAACATCAATAAAAATACACAAGAAACTGAGAATACCTTAAACAAATTAATTTCTTTATGCCATTTTAAAGAATCATCAGGATTGAACACTGTTATTTATGGATTACCAGTATATCAACAACACCAACTCACTCACAAACATATCATATTGATATACAATGTACCGATAAATCCATTAAAAACGATGTTTAATCCTATAATGTTGCCATTTTAGTCTAATTTGAAACTGCACTACAAAGTGATAATATGTCTCTTTTCAAATTACTTAAGGTTTTAAGTTTGAATGTGATTTTGGGCAGGATGTGCTCATACAAATTCCTTCTTTTCTGCTAAAGTTTTGGGGTTTTCAACAGGTAGTAGAACTTGGGCCCTCCATAAAAACTGGACCCAATTATACAGCTGAATAAGTGCTACCAATGACATCGAACATCATGCAAACAAAACAAACCATTTACGTACATACCAGAGTTAGCTCCCCTTCTGAATGGAACAGGAAGGTTTTTATACTGTAAATAATACTGAATGTGTCCCATTTCATGGTGGATGGTAATCAAGTCCTCCATATTGATGTCTGTACACATCTTGATCCTGAAATAGTATTTCCACAAAGGTCATTATAATGAGGTTTTTAAATGAAAAATCAGAGAACAGATATATGCTCCCTCTGCACACTCTTGAAAATCAAACTCCACTGGTACTGCACACCTTTATTATGTATACAACATGATACAAAAATATATATGCTGTTACTCAAAAAATAAAGGAAAAGATAGCTTTACAAGGCATGAACCCATATCTTGGTTACTAAGTCCAACTAGTTTTACTATCTTTAGTTTTATAAAAACATCACAAAAATGTAATGTTTGGCACTGCACACCTCGATTTTATGGGTTCAAATATACTACCAAATATGAATGCTGAATAGCCTTCAAAGCTGTAAGAAGACAGGCAAACAAAACATGTACCCTTACATTGCCTGCAACTGTCCAACTATCTGTAATTTTAAGAAAATACAAAATCCTTTGGCCATGAACACCTCCATTATATGTAAAAACATCCTACAAAATATATAAATGCTATAGCACCAAAACTGTGGGAGAAGATAGCCAAACAATCCATTCTGAATGGATGGATGCACAGAGGATTGGAGGGACCTGCCGACAGACAAGGCTTAATGAATATGCCCCCCCCCCCAAATTATTAGTCACCAAAGCAGTTGCAGCCATGTACAATCTTGATTTCATTCAACTGTGTTATCATATTTTTATCAGTTTCTTGTACATATCAGATCTCTCATTATTGATACCTGATGATAATATTGCAGATTCTAATTACCAGCTGTCCTTAATGTCTTAATTGACATACATGTCTCTGTTACATTTACTACCTAAAAAACATTTAGAACACTGAATGGTGGGTATGGAATGTTATATCTTGGGAAGGTGTCATATATGTAAATTATGTTCCATTTATGGTTATTTTTGCTATTGAATGTGTGTTGTAGTATGCACATTTGTACCATTTTACTACACTTGGGTCACAATTATCCATCTATGGAAAAATGACAAATGACTCATAGTATCATGGCTGCATCAAACAGTATTTTCAAAAACAAAAAGAAATTACTTCAATACAGATAGTATCTGTATATTTTTTCAATATCTGAAGCTTGATTACATAGAAGAGATGTATTTTATGTTTGCATTTTGTAAAAAAAGATCGAAGTTAAACATTTGTATTTGCCACATTAAAAGTCGTTGCACTAAATTTTGATGTTGATCCAACAAATAACAAAACTAAACTTGGATTATTATAGCTGTAAAATTCTACCTATAGTTATTTCATAATGCATCCAGCTTTCATAAGAAATTTTACTTATAATATCTTAAAATTACTTGAACAGGTCGGATAAGCTTTGACTTTACAACAGTCTTGTGTTAAATTCAAATTTGATATTTACAACTCTGCGATGATGTCAAGTTAACTCAATTAGCAAAGTAATCTAACACCAGATGCAGATATCACAGAAAAATTCGAATAAGTGGAATAAATAGTTTTCTAAGTCCCAGTTCCACATTTACCATACAATTTCTCTGTCCACTAACACAGCTATATTACCATGACACATGTGCAAAAATAACAAGTGTGGACTGTGAGCAAGCCCACAAAGGGATACCCCCAGCTTTGATTCAAGTCCAATTATCTCCCCTGAATAATATCCAACAGCAACGAAAATTCTTCATGCAGATCTACATATGATTTACTTCCTTCATGTAAAGTTTCATCAAAATCTGTCAAGCAGTTGAGGAGGAGAACCACTTACAAGGGATGTGGATAGACGGACAGGGTGATTCCTATATACCCCCCAAAACAAGTTTGTGGGGTATAATTATATAAAATCAATCTAGGGTGTGGGAAAACCATTACCTGGTTATTTTATAAAAATTGCAGATTTTTTATGTCAAATTTGAGGCCAAAAAAACCCAGATGTTCCTTCCTAATAATGTACATGTTCTCGAATCTACTAGTGAACCAAGCAAGGTTTTGCAATAAATATTTTAGTAAATATTCAGAAGCATACCTAAAATCCTTTTGATTGTAGAAGTCCCAAGCTGATGCATGGCAGATTACTTCTCTACCATCTGTTGGTTTTGTAATCATTGAATTATCCCAGAAAGTCTGAGGCATTTTCTCTAATCCAAGGGAAACAAAAAAATCTTCTGCTCGTTTGAAGAGATTCGATGCTGAGGCATTCTAAATAATATAATTAATACATTTAATCTTGACAGCCACTTAGTATGAACAGTTGTTCAGTAACAGAGAAGTTTATGTCTGTAGTATCTACAATATGCCTAGAATTTTATTGTATAACTGGGTCCTTTTTAAGTAAGTCTGGCAAAAAACAATAAACAGGAAAACAAAATGTTCCCTATATAAAACTTTTTTTTGGCCAAAGACAGAAATTTATGTTGGCCATAAATAGCATACACATCAAAATAAAAGATGGATTCTTATCATAGATAAACAAATAAATTGTATAAGAATACTGACTTTTGATTGGCTGGAATATATTTTCTACCAAAGGATGAAAAAGAAGATCATCATCATGGAAACAGGCACCATTTGACATCATATATTACTGTTGAAAACTACACAGTTTTGGTGTTGATCTTTTTTTTAAAGGTCCAATTACTCAAATAAAATTGTTCAGTTTATTCTAATGTTTGAATTTATGTGAGGTACTAACTAAAAAAATTTTTCTCCATTGATTGATAACAAAATTTCTGTTGTGAACATTTAATCGGCTAATAGATGATTATACAATGCACAAAAATTAAAAATTTTGTGATCACTCGATGAAGAAAATATTTTTTGTAGATAATCCTTAAGTAGAAAAAGTTAAAACAGTGTCAGTTTATAATGAAACTATATCAAATAATGGAAATTTATATAAAGCATGTAGGCCTATTTTAAAAAAAAAAAAAAACAATAAAATAATAATAAAGAATGGACACAATTTTTGTTTACAATTCTTTGCATATAGTTGAATGTATTATATTTTTTTTACAGTAAAATCACTTAACAAGTGAAAAGCAAAGGATTTACCATTTGTTGTAATACAGGTGTGACATCAATTCCTTTTTTCCCTTTAAATGGAACCAGTTCATCATATATATTATTCCACTGTTGTGCCCACATATTTCCTAGAAAAAAATGCAGTTCAGGTTTTGTAACCCTTAATATGAACAATGTAGTGCAAATCAAATAATCTTTAATTTTAATCTTCTGCTGTTATTTATTTCACAGGTCTCTCACAGCTGTTCTGTATAAACAAACATGAACAAACAGGAGGTAGCCTGTTATAGCATCATTTTTTAATTTGTCACTTTAAATACAATGAAAAGGCAAAACTCATTCAAAGTAAATATATCAACTGATTCTCTTTATTGAAATATGTTTTAATGGAAAATACCAGAATTATTATCAGTTCATAATTTTCATTTCTCATTTTCAAAAAAGTATGTTATTTAACATTTCTTTTATTACCTAGTAAATGAGCAGGAATATGCCCTGATGAAGGAAAATACTGTGATCCATATTTCGTTTTCAACTTTTTACGTGCATAAGCATGCAAGTTTTCGTATAAGGGAGCTAACTCCTTCAAAAGATTTTCCAAATCCTCTCTGAATGTTGTAGTCTCGTAACCTGACCGCCAATATTCACCAGTGTCCTTATAACCTGCAATAAAATACATTTATGAATACAACCTAATAAATAAAAACTGTTTATTTTACCCACATTTCCATAACCACTGCCATCTTTATTTAAGGCATATTCAAAAATGATAAAAGATGTAAGTGGTCAGCAAAATTTACTTTTTATTTTATAACTGTTTTATAAACAGGCTGTGTCTATCTGAACAAAATTGTATAAAGAATATAAAAAAAATAACATTTTATTTAACCTAGAAACAATTTACAAAGCTGCGCTGAAAGCAACTGCTTCATTGGACACCCATCTACAGAAATTATCATGAGGTCATTGATAACTACTTATAATTATTCCTTCAATTTAAGCTTACTAGTATTTATTGTATATATTTATCAAAGTCAATTATTAAAATAAAATATGTTTTAAAAGAGATTCAAACTCATTTAAAAGTTTTTGCTTATCATACAGTAACAATTTGTTTAAAGGCAGCTGTAGTCTACTTTTGTCTCATTTCTTACAGTTGGTAATTAGAAGTATATCGGAAATAAACAACAAATGGCGTGTAATCCATGTGCAAAACATAAAACATTTCAAAAATGAGTTAAATATGCAAGGTCTTTGCAATTTTTATTGGTTTAAATATTTACTCAAAATATGGAAGTCTGTGTGAATCAGTTTGACCAGATATATATACAAGTATTTTTTCAAAATATCAGGCTTCCACATGCTATAGTTGCTTAGAAAACTGCAAGAGAAAATTCTGTTACCGACAGACAGATCCACGGACAAATGAAGGAACAAACATAGCTGAATCAGTATACCCCACTTCTTGGAAGTGGGGGTATAATTATAATAACTAAACAACTATACTTTTATAATATCATATGTTAAGATGTACATATGGCATTGTCTCCTTAAGACTTAGGTAAAATGACTGAAAGTTCAAAAATAGGAAAAGAGCATAGCTTGCAGCTCTTTTTAATTAACAAGACACAATCTTCAAGTTCTACTTCACATGTTTTTAAAACCTTTTTATGTATATACTACAAAAACAACACATTTTTGGTTACTTTGCACAGTTACCTGAAACAGCAAGAGCCTCATTGCTTATATTGACCATTTCCTCATAATCTTTTTTCATTTTCTTCCCAGTGTGGTCCCTCCATTTTTGCCATGCCTCAGCAAGGAGATGGTAATGTTGAGAAGTGTTACCAGAAGAGGCTAACAGTCTTGTTAAACCTAAAAGATACAAATTAAAAAGGGTTTTGATTTTATACAAATTTGCCAAGTGTCTCCAAAATCTTCTGTAACTAAAACAGTCTTTAATGAAATTGTCACATCCATTTAAAGTTTTCAAATGGATTTGCAGTGCACATCAACATAATATTAGAGACTGTCACATTTTCCTAACGTTCTTTATTACTTGCTCATGCAACCCATAAGCAATGATGCTAAATGAATAAAATTGCAAACTAAAAATACTTTTTGTTTTATTTAATTTTACAGAACATGATCTCCCTATCTGACCGACTAAATAAAGATATTGTTAGAATTGATTAATTCTCCCAGAAGTACATTCTTGATAATAAATATGCAGTCAATTAGCAGTGCATTCTAGAATTAATGTATGTATTAGCATTGTTTTTGTTCACTGCACTACTACTCATTACCAGATACCTATGTATCCAATCTTACTAAACTTAAACGTTTCATTTGATTCACCTATTTTTACATGTGTGGTAAGAAAAATCTTTTTTCTGCCGAAACATTGCCATTGTTTACTGATCTGTTTAGATGTGACTTTACTCTGCATGAATAATGAAAAAACTATAAAGAATACAAGTGTTTATTAAAGATAAACATTAAATCATTCAAACTGCAACAATAGAAAAAATGGAAGCAAGTGAAAGATTTAGTTTTAATGTGATTGCTCTATAGCAAATTTTAAACGAATCTATCAATTAGTTATCAATTTATTCTCTGGAAAAGATAGTCAGTCAGAAAGACTGAGAGAAAAGGGAAGCTAGGGGAGATAACTTAAAAACTGACACATATAATATGAGATAATGGTTTTTGTGCACTGCACTTTTAATCATCACCAGGTACCTTATACTATGTTTTGAAAATTGAAAATGATTTAAGTAAAGGGATATAACTCACATTTATAACATAGGCAAAATTATGGTTCACGAGCATTGCATTCCTACTCTTTTGCAACATTTAAGTTTTAAGTCAAAATGTCATATGGTTTTAAAGATAGGACGAACAAAATGATTTATGGACAACGTTGCAACTACTAGTAAATGCCATCCCTTCAGGGAGCGTAAAAATCCCTGAATAGGAAGCTATATATATATATAGGCTTTGAACCAATGAACCAAAAATGAACCAAAGAGGGGACAGAATTCTAGGAATAATATGTAGCTCTGCCACTAACATTTTTACTAGTTCAATGGGTTTTCAGAAAGAAATACAATCCATTCTTTAGAAAACAATAAATGAACAGCCTCATTACCTGGTTCTATCTGATAACACTGTCCATCTGACAAACAGACATTAGCTTTACTGTATACTCCCTGCATTCTGGACACAACATTACTGAGCTAAAACAAAAAACAATAATTTTCTATAAAAAGTCATGACAGTCTTGTAGTTATTTTTATTTAACGAAATTTTGTAAGGTACCAATAAACTTTTTATTTGTGTACCAAATAATATAATAAGATTTATTTTTATTAACTTACAACATATAATATGCAGTAAAACTGTTTTCTAAAGTACCGTATTTTGTTATGTATTGTCCATGGTCTTTTTCTTTTTTTTCCATTTTGAGCTTTAAGGATGCGGATTATACATAAATACAGCGTAAGAAGGGTTTTTTTTTCTCAACTCGTTGAATGTTGTCAATCGCGGTCGCCATTTTGTCACGTTTCGATGTTTACAGCTGTATTTTCGTATTCACTTTAATGACACAAAGAATTATATACGTGGTAATTGTAACGTGTGTGGATATTATTATGTCAAAGTTTTATTGTGTATTTATTATATTGATAGTAAAAAATTACTATAAAAATTGAAGTAAGTACGAAAACAATCAGTAAATTACCTGTACAGGTATAAATGCAAATGTCACGCTTATTTCTAGTGAAGGTTAAGTTGTTGATTAATGATGTTTTTATTGCAATTCTTAAGCGATTAAAATAAAATACATGATCCTTTGTTTTTCTTTGTCTTTGTTCATTGTCTAAGGTAAACACATGTTCATTGTATTAACAGAGAAGATAAATTAACAATAATAAACATCAATAGTTCAAACATAGCAGTGTCATAACTTGTTAAAATCCTTCAAAATTGGACTCGTCGTCTTCCTCTCTGAAAAACTGATACATTTCCCTCAACTCAGAAAGTGGCATGTTTTCTTCATTTTCTTCATCGTTGTAATAGATATCCCTATCATCTTCGGTGTCTTCTACATCAGGAGATGTTGTTTGGGTGTCTTTATCCTCCCAGACAATGTCATCTTCGCTTCCGTCCATAGCATTTGAAATGGTACACTTTTTGAAGGCACGTACAATAATCTGTGGATCCAGTTCTTGCCATGCCTCCACAATCCAGGAACAAATGGTGGGAAGTTCTGGTTTTCTCATTCTTCCACTGTTGGTAAAGAATGGTCGTCCCCGGATATCCAAGTGTTCCACTTTTGACGCAGCAACACCTTCATAAGTTTGTTGATGCTGACGTCTAGGGGTTGGAGCATGCTGGTCATGCCACCTGGAATTATGGCCAGATCTGTACGGTTTTCAGATTGAAGAATCTGTTTAGCGGTTTCTGACCGATGGCACCAAAATGCACCCAGCACGAGCAGACTGAGTGAAAGGTTAGCACCTGGTCGTCTGCCCCATATCCTTGTTATCCAGTCTCTCATAATATTGTCATCAAACCACCCGTTTGGTTGCACTTTCACTACAATTCCAGGTGGAAAGTTCAGCTTGGGCATGGTTTTCTTTTAAAAACATAAGGTGGCAGTTTTCCACCATATGCTGTACATGAAAGCATGACAGTGAATCTGTTTTTTTCATTACCAGTTGTCTTTATGATTTAGCACCTTTAGGTGCAATGGTGGTATCCGCTGGTAAATCAAATGTTAAAGGCGTCTGATCAGTGTTTCCTATCTGAGAGAGAGCATAATGGTGTGTTTTTTTGGGACTGTATTAGAAATTTCTGGAATTTAGTCAATTTGTCCTCGAAGTCTTCTGTTAATTTTTGAGCGATGCGAGTTCTCCTTCTGATTGATAAAACGTGTCTACGGAGAAAAGCATACGACCAATGAACTGAAGCTGCAAATTGCTTTGAACCTTCTATATTTTTAGCCAGGTTTAAGGCTTTTAGTCTAACTTCTGCTGTTGAAACAGCAACCCCCTGTTTTCTACGGTCTTCAACCCAAGGAAGAAGGGCTGACTCAATGGCTGGGTAGTGTGCTGCACTCCCTCCATCTGCCATCTTATTACGTGGCATTAGGAGAAAGCGGTCTTTTTGTTTTCTCCATTTATGGACATTTGACTTGTCAATGCTGAATTCTCTACCTGTGGCACGATTACCATGAGCTTCTGCATAGGAAATAACTTGTTTTTAAAGTTTTTCCTTCGCCGTGAACGACTGACGTATTTTACCCATCTTCTCAATGAAAATTTGGAGGTATGATTTACCACTCAAAGTTGCATTAATTTATATCATTTCATTAATTTTGAGTAAACAGTAAAGGGTTTCATTAAACAGCCATAGCTTGGGTATTACTTATTTAAACATTTATATCAAATGGTTTGAAGATATTTCATTTCTTTATAACTGCACTTGGGCACGCATATGATCAGAAGGTTAGTATTAATTATTTCTACAATCATCCTCGGGATATATCTATCAACTTTTAATTATGAAGCAATCATTTATTGCTATTATTTTACAGAATCTTTGCTATCTGTCATTAAATACTACAAAAAATACATTGTATATGATAATGAAAATTTCGCAGACAAACTTTTTAAGCGACCGGTAAACTGAATCATGCTTTTGATAATTAATGTGCGATTTTTCAGGCAGTATATTTTATGAAACATTTAGATGCTGATTATACATGCATATATGCATTTTTCCACACTTTTTTGGTCCAAGAAAGGGGTGCGGACAATACACAACACAATACGGTAAACCTTAGAGTTATTGCTAAAGATCTGCACTTGTGAAATATTCAACATTGTCTTTTTAAATTTGCAACAGCCTGAAGCTTAATATTCATTCTGATGAAGAAACAAACATATTTTGTTTTTGATAAACATTTTGAACTACAAAAGGCCAACTAAAAGGTGTGATCAATGATAAATGTAAAAACCTTTGGTGACTAAAATTAGGTCATCATTCATTATTATTATTATTTATTATAGGGTCATTATTTTGATTGTTTCCACAAATGTAATTTTATCTGAAATAAATATCAGTTACCCAGTAAAAGAGAGAGACTTTCCAAGTAACTTAAAAGTATAAATAACGATTTAACAGATGCTTTAAACAACTTCACTTGACACAAACGGTTTGTTCCCCGAACGCCTACTGGATTAAATAAACATCTAATTAATGTATGGGATTATGGGGCCTTCAAAGGGGTGTTTAAATTAGTGTAAATTTTTATAGTTAATATTGTAGCAGAAAATATAAGGTTGAAAACAAAGTCAATCTAAAGAAAATACTTTGATCATACATTTTAATACATTAAATGATATTCATTACATCTATATAATAATAATAATAACTAAGTAAAAAAAAAGCAAAAAAAACCCCCCAAAAATAGAGCATTTTAATAAATTAAATCATATTCATTACATCTATTTCATGATATAGCACTATACATCTAATATAATAATAATAACTAAGTAACAAAAAAAAAGCAAAAAAGCCAAAAAAAAAATTAGAGCATTTCTTTTTCATGATATAGAACTATACATCTAATATAATAATAATAACTAAGTAACAAAAAAAATTTAAACAAAAACAGAGCACTAGAGTCATTTTGTCACTTATTCTAGATGTAGGAGTTGTGATGCTGAGTCGGCGTATCTACAGCTCAAAAAGTTGGCTTGTAACATTTTGAAGACAAGTTTATTTTATATATTGCAGCTTAAGTTTTTAATTTTATTTTAATTAACTTGAAACTATCCATTCTTTTTTTTAATTTTATTTTGATATTTTTCTTGTCAATTCAGTTACAATGTCTACTATGCTTATTATAATTTTCAAGGTAAATACAGGTAAATACAGGTAAACTAATTATTGCATTCCCCTTAACAGGCCCCATAATCCCCATACATAATGAGGTGTTGTTTTTATCCAGTAGGCGTTCGGGAACACACCACACAAACCTGGCTCTAAACTTACATCATGAAGTTTATCCTTATCTTCTAGTGCACTAGTTCCTATGTCCGAGATTTTTGCGAAGAGTCTTTTCAGTGTTTCATTCTTAAAGTTTTTCCAATCAAACAAGCTGGCATTCTTGTAGGCTTCTTTTTCAAAGTCAGCCACGGTCACACTATAGTTCACCTACAAATACCAAGTACAGGTAACCATTGTCAAAACAAATCATGTACCATGGTTAATTTCAATTTTACATACATATTGAAACTCTTTTGTGTCAGTTAAACAAAGGTGTACATGTTTCATGACATTAAAGTCTGATTACCATATCACAGCAAGTGGTTCACAAGGAAAGCTGTTCCTTATGGCTTACTTAATCAAAATAGCAATACAGCTGCAAAGTACCAAGTAAACCCAACCTGGTAGCATCAAAAAGACGCATCTTTAATACATAATGATTTATAAATTATATTCATAGTCATTAAAAAATATGAAAATGTTAAATGGAGGTTGAGGTTATTCATGAAACTTCATGTAACTTATCAACTTTATAATATACCTACATGTATGTACACCACCTCACAGGGTTAGTCTGTGATGTTGGCACAATAGTTTAGCCTAATTTATCAACAATAAACATACAGAGACTTTCTGACTAGTCTGTGATGTTAATACCATAGTGTAACCTAATTTATCAACAACAGCCTACATAGTACATAAGAAGACCTTCTGGTTGTAGTCTGTGATGTTAATACTATAGTGTAATCTATTTTACCAACAACAGCCTACAACAGACCTACCAAGCCCTCCTGGTTGCAGTCTGTGATGTTGGTGTTATTGTATCAACAACAACCTATAGAAGACCTACCGAGACTTCCTGATTATAGTCTGTGATGTTGGTAGCATAGGCCCAGTCTACTTCAACCTGTTTCGCATTCATATTCTGAGCAAGAGCATTGTATTGTTCTACAAACTCCCATGCAACATCTTCATCGGTGATTTTCCCAGAGATTGGATTAGGACAAGCATCTGTCCATCCTGACTTCTGTCCTTTGTTTTGTTCTTTAAGCCAATCAATGAGAGGTGCAAAATATTCCAAGATGGCTGATACATCCATTTTGGTTTGGTTGGTAATAGCTTTCATTGCTTCAGGCCATGGTTTTGACTGTCCCATTTTCAGCATGTCTCTGTTAGAAAGCCAAAAAACCATATTGATTTTAAAGTTATTAATCTAATGAACAACACTCTGACTAGAATTGTCCTAGTGCTATTACACTATATGTCATCTACAGCTTCCTTTACTGCTAAAAGATGTTCAACAATACTCTAAACATAAAACCAATATATTTTTAGAGAGGTTATTCTTAATGGATATCAGAGCCATTCATATCATGATGCTACACAGGTATAATTTTTGTTTAATGTATACCATCAACAGTAAGAATAAAAGTATATAATGTATGATTTCACCATTCATGTGTTAACTTAAAGGTCCAAAGTTTGCAAACAGAAGTACCTATTGTTGCAGAGGTTTTTTGTGTGGCTCAAAAATTTCACAATTATATTATAAACCATAATTAAATGTCATTTTGTATTTAACAGTCACAAGGAATAAAAAATAATGATGGGACCTACTTCTAGCAGCTATTTTCTATTGCCTTCTCTGGTGCATCATCAGTAAAACAAATAACCATATAAATTGGTAGTATACCGTATACACAACTTTTATTATTTTGACAGACATAAAAAAACCTGTTTCTCTAGACTAAATCCCTATTTTTGTTTACATCCCTACACAATATGCCCTACCCTAATAAAGTTCCAGCAGCTGTAGAGTTATATATATCACATTCATGTAGAGGTCCTGTATGGCCTGCTGCTGCACACAATGCTTTGTGGAACTGAAACTGTATCACATAGCTTACAAAGTATCTGAAACAAGATATGATAGACTACAGTAATGCTGTAAAAGATCCAAATTTAACCTGTACTTTAGTAATGCCATTAAGGATATATTTCAACCTTTATGTATTGCCTAATTTGATGACAGTAAAGCTTTCATAGATCCAACTTTTGCCTAATTTTCCTATAATAACCCTGTTGGAGATCCAACTTTAACTTTCATGTAGTGTCTAGTGTCTACATGCAGGGTTACCTTCCCAAATAAACAATTTACTTCCTTAATCTGTAAGGATCATGTTTTACACCCTTTTCAATAATTCTACATCTATATTACATGTTTCTTTATTGTGGGATGAAGCCACAGTACCAAATGAGTACCCTTGACCATAAGGGAAATATTTATAACTGAAACTATAGTTTTTTCATGTATAACATAACATACAAGTGTAATATAGTCTTTTCCATCAGCTGACCCATATAAATGTAAGAGATCATACCGTATGTAAGGTGTACTGGCAGGAATGTGATACTTTGCTCCTGGATCAAAGTCATCCTCTGTTCTTTCTACTGGAGGTGAAATGCCTTGGAATTTACATCTGAAAAATCAACTACAGTATACTAATGTGACTTAATTAGACACATTTTTGAAACACCTTTTTCAAACTGAAAAAAAGCAATACTGAGTGTGTAAAATGAAAATAAGATAAATATATTAATTTGCTTACAACTAAAGATTAGTGACAAACTGATTGTACAATCAAATGATCACCTACAAAGACAAATAAGAATTTTTTTTCAATAAAAGTGTTCTACAGGTACTTTCAATTTATGTCTTCCATTGATTCAAACTTGTTGGAAAAGGGTGTTACTGGTACCCCTCCCCACTCCATCTTTGATAAAAAAAACTGCTAAGTATCTCAAAAAGATCTATGATATAAAATTTTTGTGTTTTAGTATTTGTGTGTTTAAGAAGAAATTAAATAAATCCATGAAAATGCCTTATTTTTATCAATACTATGTTTAGAATTAATGTTCCAAATATATTTACATGACCGTTGTTGGTTTAAAGGTTAGCAGAATAGAAATACATTGAAACTGATTTATGGAGACAATTTTTCAAAAATGCCTTTTTAGTGGTTTTCTCCCAGTGTATTTGTGTATTAAAGTCAAACACTTTTCAAAAATAAATATAAAGATTGTTGTCATGAGGAAAGATAATGAGCATGATTTAGACAACTGATAAGTCCCCTGAGAAAATAAACACTTTATACAATAATTAATATTTTCATACTATTACAAAAATGACATTTTCTGATGAATTTTAAACATGTTTTTCAGTTTTCAACCTTTAAGGCCATGTTTACACTAAAGGTAGGAAGAATCGATTCAAATTAAATCGATCTTTATATTAACCGTTTTGCGTTCAGATTACACAATGCGAAATCGATTGCAATCCATTTATTTTAAATTGCTGCGTTTACATTATTATATAAATCGATAGGTTTTAACTGTCATGTGTAAACAAATAATTATTTTTAGAATGTATATTTCTTCTTGAAGTTCTTTCCAACTCCTCCTGTACCCGTTCATCACCCCATAATTCAATGAAAAGCACTGTTTCATCATTGGGCCACGCATCCCCACTTCCTGCTCGCTCTCATTTTTTTTTGGTTTTGCAATAAAATACCCGGGAAAAATACAGGTGGATATTTGGCGCCATACTTGCGTACTTATCATTGACGTAATTTAAATCGATTGCAATCGATTTCAACGTGTTTACACCAAAAAATAGATCTGTTTATTTTGAATCGATGTATTATAAACTACCTCCTCAGATCTGTTTACCCTATTTAAACCACTATAGTAGTTTCAAGCCAGAAAAATCGTAATTTTGCCCATGAAATAGTAGTTTTTCATAGTTTGCCTTAAATTGTGTATTAATGCTATATATATTGATTTTTGGTACTCAAACATCTTCTTATTGAGATATGAATCAATTTAAGCACACATAAATAATCCGAGTCTGACATCCTGACATTCCGCAATGGAAGCTTCAAACCCACGAGTCGGCAATCAGTCGAGCGCTTGAAATGAATGGCGGTCATCAGAACGATTCAAAGCGTTTGTAAGAGCAACCACTCGGGATCCTCTAATCTTTTCATTAGTCATAGACAAGCATCAGATAGGTTCGAAATTTGAGCTTAAATATTTTTTTCCACGATTTCGCCGCAAATCATAGTAAACTGAAGAAAAATCATAGGGCATAATTTCATGTCAAAAATTGTAGAAATTACGGTAAAATCGTAGGGGTAAACATGTCTGCCTCCTCAACTGCACTATTTTTTAATCAATTGCAATCGATTTAAAGTGTTTACATTAGAGAGAGATCGATGCTTTTTGAATCGTCTCCAAAACGATCTATCTTTTTCCTCTAGTGTAAACACGGCCTTAGATAATAAGCTTCCTCCTCATTTTTTTCTCTTTTTTCACAGAACTGTGAAGTTAGAGGCAAGATCAGAAGACTTAAAAAAACAATTGGTATGAGAAAACTGTTGGAAATTTTTTGTTTTAATTAAGTGAAAGAAATCATTAGCAACAGACTTTTTTTTTATTTAAAAAAAATGTAACAGCATAAGAAAACAGTGTTACATAAAGTTATAAAAAAAATCTTACCTGAGCTGCCACCATTTTTTGTTGTATTTGTCTATTGGTGTATCTCCTCTGAAGACGCTCCATCTCCACTGATCTATGAGGTACCCAAAGGGTAAGAAAGCTATCTTACTTAAAGCTTGGCTCATAAGGAAATTTATTTCATTTTCTGTAATACAGGAAAATTTATTCAACTTCAAATAATGTTACCCTAAAGACTGCTTTAGGACTTATTACATGCTGTAAAATAAGTGAATGAGACTGGACTCAATTTTGTGTGAGCTTTGATGATATTGTGAGATTTTTAGTCGACCCTGATTTTACGTTTATAATTAGCAGTTTCATTCATAGATTTTGCTTGATGCTTTGATTATAACCATGTTAATGATACCCTTCTCTTGTTCTGAGTAGACCCTGTATTGAACATGTGTTTGTCCCCTCTTGGAGTGTATCAACCACTGTGTGCAAATACGAAAGTCAATATTACAAGCAGTATAAAATGCATGGTTGACACTAGTGCTGGTGTCCTGTCAGTGATATCCTAACTGACACTCATGTACTGTTTAGGTTTTTGCTTGTTAGCTGACTAGAATTTTGGAATATTTATAACCACAAAAATTATAGTCAGCATTTTGTATGTTTCCACTATAAATGCAAAATTTTTCCTCATTTATAAGAAATTGTTGTATAAAATTTAAAAAAAGAAATTCATAACTTGTATTTACCACTAAAATAAACATGTTCATATCTAACATTATTAATTTTTTTATTAGCTTTTTATTAAACTTCACCAAAGTAATTATAATACTTTTATTGATTGTTGGTAAAATAATCAGTAGTGTGACCTCAGGATTTATCTACCACACTACAAACAATGAAATAACATGATACTTTGTGCTGAGAAACTGAATTTTTTTAAAATTTCACTTTAAAAAATGATTTTTGCATGAGATTGTTGTCTCAAGTCGTGAGAGAGTGGCGATCTTCAGAATTGTATGAGTTTTTGTCTCACGCATTGAGATATCACATGTATGATGTTACATCAAGTACCTTTTTACATATATCTATACAAATTGCTTATTTCATAGCGATTTATTTTTGTAATCAACAGGGTTCATGGTTGCGATTTGTTTTACCTTTGAAGCAGAAATTTAAAAAGTCGTGCTTTGTCCACCATGAATTAGGCAAAAAATAAATTGCTTGTAAATAAAAATAGGTTTACAGTTATCCATATAATTTGTACCTTTATCATGTTCAGCCTTCTTCAATAGACCTATCTTCTGCAGATGTTTAGGTGTAGCTACAGAAAGGGCAATCACATCTCCTACTGCCTCATGAAACCCTGAAATAAAAGTGATTTTTTTAAAATAACAAACTGTAGTAATAATAAATAAGAAAACACTATTTTGCAATAGTAGCAGATTTTTGAATGTCCTGGCTATTCCCTATCAACAATAAATTTGATGATTTGAAGAACAAGTATATCAAGATTATAGGGGTAACAACAAAGTATAAGGGTTATGTAGATGAATGAGAAGTGAATGGTTAGACAGAAGGTATATAGATTTGTACACAAGTTAACATGGGTTGTAAATACCCCAAGAGATAAAAAACACAGAGAATTAACATGGTTTTAACTCCATTTTATCCTCTAAAATACTAGTTAATGAAACAGGCCTCTGAACACAGTAAACTTTGGCCCTGGCAAACAAATGTTTGAAAAATAAACAGTTCAACCTTAAATTAAATGAATACATTGAAAAACATAGAAAATAATTTTTTTAGGCAATAAAGGCTACAAATCAATTATTTCTCATAAATTCCAAAGCACTGTAGTGTTAAATATATATAAATACAAGTATGTAATATATGTTAAAGCATTGCATATACAAGGTTTCAATATGAATTTGAACATTCCCCAGACAGCATTGTCATAGTCTATGGTAAGTGAATACATGCCATTTATTGTTCTGTTGTAATTACTATTTTTTCAATCATAAGAAAACTCAAAACCCAACATCATGCTAACTAACTTATAAATCTATCTCATAAAGACAGAAACCATTAAGACAAAAAATGGCCAACAAACAACAGTACAGTTGATATAAAGGCTAGGAAATATTTTGTGAAAATGTCTTTTTTTCATGACCAGCAAAACATATGTCACAAAGCTTTAACATCATATTGCATGTTTATCATTGACCTGACATGATTAAAGATATATACAATATTGTCAGAAAATATACAGTTCATTTGTACGAGCCTTAGAAACAGGTTGAAATGTGAGGCGCTGCTTTTCATTTTCTGCTAATGTACAAATAATGTTTTTATTCTGCAACCAGAAAATACATTTTATACTAAGGGGTCGTCCATAATTGTCAACCATTTTCATAAGTGTGCAAACCGCACACTTTAGGGAGGGGGTGAAAAATTTCAACATTTTTGCGTACACTTTTCTTTATCTTCAGAAATTTTTCATTTCCGTAGGGTTTGGTTTTTATATTAATGGTTGATGTACACTTTTGGACGGGGGGTGGGGGGTCTCAAAAAGTGTGCTTTTTGCACACTTGTGAAAATGGTTGACAATTATGGACGACCCCTAATGAAAAACATGAAAAGTGCACTTCTAGCAGATTTTTTACTTGAAATTTACAACCCATATTTGAGTGAGAGCCTGACGTCACAAATATTGTTTTTTCGACATGCCAAAAACCAGAACAGAATACTCAATATCGTTATATGAAAGGACAAGGGTACCAGGAGCTAACATCATATTTTACAAAGATTTGCTTTATTTGTAGGGTCGTATTTGCATAGTTGCAGAATAAAAAAAACCAGTAGTTTGGAAGGTTTTGACAAATTTTTATCAGTAGTTGCACAGCCTTTGATATAAGACCTTGATTAAAGATGTTTTAATTATTGTCTGCCAACAAATAAAGTTATTTTTTAATATATGTTCAATTTATTAAAAATTACAGATTATTTGAACATCAATAAACCTTGTTAACCTACCAGGATTTGCTCCCCCTTTGAACAGAATGGGTTGACCTTTGTACTGTAAATAGTACTGAATGTGTCCCATCTCATGGTGGATGGTTATCAAGTCCTCCATGTTTATGGATGTACACATCTTGATCCTGAAAGGGATTAAACATCTTAGAAACACAGAAACTGACAAATATAGACAGCTTACTTTAATATTGGTAGTCATCTAACAGATACAATTAAAACACTGACACATATTGATTTAAAACTATAAAAAAAAATGACCGAGACAAATTGCAAAGAGTAACATTTCAGTGTGGGAAACGATTTTTTTTTCCAGCTCGCCATCCTGGCCAGTACCAAAACAATAGTACTTGCCGAATTTATGATCTACTAGCCTAAGTTGGCGAGTAGTTTTCAAAGTTACTAGTCAACATACAATATCAATTCTCCTTCTCTGAGAAGAATCTGTAATTCTTTTTGTTTTTGGATTGATTAAAAACTTTTCTATATTTGAGTTTTAATTTTGGCGCCCATAGCACTATTTGTCATACAAAAATAAGTACCATATTTCCGACCTTGTACCCACATTAATGAAATTGGTCTAATAACTTCATTTCTTCTAATTCCGTAATAATTTGAATTTCTTACATCATATTTCACCTGGGATAAATGGAAAATCTAGATATTTCGGTAATATAAATTGTTTAAAATAAAGAAATTAAAAAATAAAATTACAATTATGGCAATCAAAGATAGGGATCACCGCATAGTTTTTAGCCCTACCGGTGAAAAAACCGGAAGTTAAAACAAGTTTATCGTGGTCAAAAATTGTTTTTGTTTATAATTAAAATGAAGTTAATTACTCTTAAAAACGAACTATATATAGAGAAACATCGTGAATAACATCGTTAACGCTCAGTTATGGGGCATTTATCATCAAGTAAGCCTGGATTGTTACATTTTCTTAGAACTCTCCAGATAATTTCAGCTCGCCAAACTGACGAGTAGCAGTTGATCTGAGCTCGCCAAAATTCTTCTCTACTCGCATTGGGCGAGTTGGCAAGCGGTCGTTTCCCACACTGCATTTTATTGCTATAGAAGAAACAATAAAGTATCATTGTTTGCCCAATTTTACTGTAGATATGAGTGGACAAATATAGCATCAATCAAAAAAAAAAAATTGTAAAGATTTTGTCCCACCAAGGGAGATAATTAAAAATTATATGACATTATATGTGTATGCTGGGCTAAGGTGTTTTCGACAAGTTAATTTTTGTCAATGAACTTGATGCATTTGTAGATGAATAAAAAAAATTATTTGGTAGATGAATAAAAAAAAACCCATTCTTTTATAATGAATTTAAATAATCACCCAATATAATGTTTTCATCTAGTTTTTTTCGTCTCGTCAACTTTTTATTGGACAAGACATACTTGATTGAACATAGTGTAAATAGTACATGTATATATGGAATAAACGTAAGGTGTTTTCAAGGATTATTAAGATGATGTAGTACACAAGAATTTTAGGTTCAATATGGTGAAACTCATCATTTATTCGAACCTTAGAGAAAGATCTGCATTGAATTATATTTAAGTAACCTTATAATAGGTTTGTATATTTTACACTTCAGACCATTAATTATTTGAGTGGGATACCACTGTCTGTATTTCATACGTTTGTAGTGAGTCTGAAAAACTTGGAAAAAGACTAAGAAAATTTTTTAAAATATAATTAAAAAAGGTTATTGTCTGAAAATATATGCAGTCAACCAGGTGAATTGCACAAAAATACCATTAAAAGTCTCCTAAATTGAAATAAGTTAATGTCTTTGGACTGTGTTATACCTATCTTGTGATTTATTTTTGACCCACAAATTCCCAAATAGCAAATAGCAAAACACTGCAAAAAACTTCTGGCTACCTGGAAGTGCAGACAACAATCAAAGTTAAGCTTAGAGTGATTTATAATGAGGACTGATGAAATCTGTTCCCAAGCTTGAAAGGGTGTAAGAAAAATTGCAGAAAATGGTATGTCATAAAATAAAAGTGCACTTGATTTTTGAGAGGCTTGTGAAACTCTGTGTACGTCCTGCTGATTATAGGAATAAATGATTGTCTTGTACTGTGCCCTGTAGTGATTTAAGTCTGAAAATGCTTAAAATGTGTGTTACTTTATTATAAGTTATGACAAATTATAAGAACTGTCTTAAAATAATTTATACTGTTGAAAAAAATTATTACAACCAAAAAAGGTGTCTCAAAACTGAAAAAATTGCCATGTTGTGGTCTTACAATGATATAAACTAGGAGGTCATCTTCTGTTGACCTTGAAACATGTTGAAAATCAACTTGAAATTTTAATAACAGAAAAGTACTAATGATAAATCTAGCTTGCATGCTTTGAGGCACAATTTTAAGGCAACCTTTGATAGTTTAAAAAAAATCTTATTGTAGTCTGATGAAACTGTCAGAAACTATACTCTCTGATCCCAGAACATGTTTTGTTTCTGGAGGTAACATTTTATTAAAGATTACCCCCAAGACACTCAGTTAACCAATTTATATCGTTTCCTAAGTAAAATCTGAAAAAATATGCATAAAGTACTCAAGTTCATTAGAAAGTTCTGTATATATATACACACTAAATAAAAGCTAAACTGTAATTCAAAGCAATATAATTCTTGCTAGCAAACATGCATAGGGAATTAAAATTATTGGTAGGCAACACATGCATAGTGCATACACTGAACATGATAAACCAATAAAAATAGTAAAACAAAAATTTTACAAGAAACAAACCTTGAGGTAAAAATAAAATGTTAAATGAATGAGCTATTTTTATTGAAGAAAATTTTTTTAAAGACTTGGTAACGAACAAAACAAAATGCACAACTATACATGTTTTTAGCCTACCAGGGTTGGCACCGCTCCGGTATAGTATGGGTTGTCTACTGTATTGCATGTCATATACAATATGTCCCATTTCATGGTGAATTACAACCATTTCCTTCATTGTTATATCAGTACACATTTTAATTCTACAAGTAAATTACCACCAATTCAATACAAACACCCAACTGTTTTTCAACGCACAAACAAGACCTCTAGTATGATTAAATTTTAAGAAAAGTTAACAGAATTTTGATAGCATGGTTGGAAAGTAGACCCAAACTAGTGAAATTCTTAGGGGTTAGTTAAATTTCATAAAACCAGAAATGGCTACTTTAAGTTTACTGTCTATCAAGGACTATTTTGCAGTACAATTTGTTTTAAAATTAAACAATTTATTGACCGAGACCTCAATCGATAACAAAAACTGGTTCCTTCGGGTGAACCTAGTAACTTAGTAACTTTTTACTATTATTTACATTGTCTAAATTGAAAAAGTGCTATAAACAAAGTACATTTATGTAAAACATGTTTTATAAAATTGAAGAGGTTTAACAATTTTCAGGAATTTTTTTAGCTTTATCATGACATACCTAATAGGTGCCTTTGCCTTTTTATTTGTGAATTTTACTTCATGGGAATTTTTTTATTTTTTTTTTATGTCATTTTAGCCTTGGAAAGGGGGCAAAGACTGGTCACAATATTAAGGTAGTTAAAACAAACCTATTTATACACATAAACTATCATAGAAATGGTGTGCACTACTTTCCCAACCACTACCTAGGTGGCTATGGACATGTTAAAATATAGAATAGTTTCATAATGTATTACAAAATATTATAAATAATACCAACATGATAAATACAAGATCAACACATTTATTTTATTTAATTTTTATTTTTTTTTTTTTTCGGGGGGTGGGGGGTGTTTCATATACAGCCTAGCATACTTACTTTCAACATTCATTGGAAAATTAATCACAACTTTTTCAAACATACAGAATGAATTTACATTTTCCCTTGCCTGGAAACAAGTGCTAACATATTATTGACACCCCTGAATGTATGCTTTTTACATGTATATTAGAGCTGTTAAGAGTATAGTTGACAACAGCAATAGAATTAACATCCACTTACCTGAAATCTTTTCCATTATATAAATCCCAAGCAGATGCATGACAAACTACTTTTCTGCCAGCTGGTCTCTCTAGCATAGAGTTATTCCAGAATGTAGCTGGCATTGGATCTAGTCCCAAGGACACAAAGAAGTCCTCTGCTGTTTTAAACATTCTGTGTACTGTATAATTCTAAATACAAACAATTTTTTTTTCTAACTTCAAATTTGTCCATTAAACAAAAGACAACTGATGCATAAAATAACATTTATTTAGTTTGCCCCTCCCCAACCCATCTGAAAAATCAGTAAAAGCCCCAAAATTATTATAAAAACTGAAAATTATTTTTTTTATTTTCTTGGGACTAATGGATTCCAGATTTTGTGGTTGACTTAGTTCTTGGTCTGATATAAATCAATCAATGTCAAAAGCATGCTTTACCTGGTGGAGGGAAGTGGGGTGGGGGTGGGGGTGGGGCATTTGTGTATATTTTTTAAACATTTACCCATTTCATTTTATGATTTACAATGAACTATGATGATTTTATGATTTAAAATAAAACTTCCTATGTCATATAAAATTTGCTAAATTGGGACAAGTGATACATTTCTAAAATCATATACATATACATATCATATGCATAATGGGGTCACGACATTAAAGGGGACCAATCAAATTAAGAACATAAGAAAATAGTACTTAGAAGCGAAATATTCCTGTTTATCTTAGTATATTGTTTAAAAACTTCCGAATGAAAGTTTTCAATAAAAGTTGAATATATTGGGACAATTTTGAGTATTAATTTGCTGTTCTAATGGTGTTAAGGGTGTTTATGTCACATTTAATACGTTACCTATAAACCAAGATTTTCTGAAAAGAAAGTAGAATGGGGTTTACCCTGGAAGCTGGTTTTATCTTAGAAGGTTTTAAAGTGGTGAGGAGATTTTGAAAGAAAGTAGGTCTGTCATGTACGATTCTGGATATACATCCTTTGGGTCAAGTTAAACTTAACAGTGAAAACAAAATGTCATCGGACAGACAGACATGGATGTTAAATATAATCTAGGTCCAGTTAAATTAAATGTATTTCCGCACTAAGTAACTGGTGCTGATTCTGGCGGTGGCTCCGAAAATATGTCATGAACTTCCACTTCGAATAAAAAGGAATAAAAAGGAATTCCTGTATTGTTTACTCAAATAAAAATGCATGGAATATTTTTCACAGAGCCATTTGACATGGAGATTAGTCTAGTAATTGTACTGCATGCACAAATAAATGCAATTTAATTATTTTATGAAAACATTGATAAGAAAAAAAGCCATTTTCTGTGCAGAATAATCCCGTGAGAAAATCAGACAAATTAATACTAAGTAGCATTTAGCTTCATTTTAAAAACTCATACACATTAATGCCTAAAAACATGGATTTGTTCATTTAACCGATTTATGCTGGAGAAAAACACCAGTAAAATTCATGTCATCCATCTTGACTTTCACAAGGAAGCTGCCATTATGGAGGGTTTTAATTAGTTAATAAATAGTAAAGTTAGCAGGCAAATGGTCATACTTGTAACAGAGGTTGCGTTAACGCCAAATATTGCGTTTTTTACGCAATTTAAAAAAATTATACGCAAAAATATTAGACCCTGCTTGCAAATGCATGCAAGGATAGAAAGAACAAATTGTAACTGAAACAGGGTTTATTCAATGAAATAGTAAAATAAATCACTTTAGGTAGTAACCTCTTTTTTGTTTGCAAGTGTTTTTTATCTTGATTTTAAAGCCAATGTCGGCGAAACAGTTGCATCAAGAATTTTGTTTTCGTTTATAAATAGAAATGGTAATGATGAAAGTAAGGGAATTCTCAAAATGTATTATCGGAGAATAAAAATTAAAGAGCGCAGATTGCAACTTAGAACTGATATGAATTAAAATTTTATTTGTTCAAATAATAAGTTAAACATTTTGAAATCAGCTGATGTAGTTCCTACGAAATCGGATGGCATGTTTAAACACACATTCCGAGAAAGTCCCCTATAATAATTATTTATATCAACCAATCAGATCTTTACAATGGTCAATACACAACATTTTCTCTCGTTGAATAAACCAGTGAAGACTATATTGCATTAATTTTAATATTGAACAATCAAACCTTTAAAAAAATAATATCGAATTGATCTGAAACAGAAGAGTAATAAACTTACCTTACAAATCAATACGCATGTGTATGTCATATTGTGTTTTGGGTCACGCTTATTTCAACGACTTGCACGCAGATTTTTACCATTACTGCGTTTTTTTAACGCAGCAATTTATAGCCTATCACGACCACTGCTTGTAATAGTAGTTGCTAAGCTACAAAAATTTGTCTTGCTACTAAAGTAGCACAGCCAGGGTTGCCAGCATGTTCCAACTCAAACAAGACTCAAATGTGATCCTTGGCAAGCCAAAATATTTTTTTTTTTTTGGTCCGGTAAAAAATGATTCGGTCTGGTAATGTTTCTCTGGTTACCAGACCGAATGTCCTGTAAAATATTTAACATTTCACGATCACTGACTTAAGGTAAAAGAGTAGCTCTTATTACAAAATAGGACATTTATTGCGACATTAAATGATACCCCGCCACATTGGAGTAACAAGCAGATAACTATCACACCAATCTTCTACGATGTATTACCAACATTCAAATTGTTCACATTTACGGTAGTGTTATCGTCCTTGCACATTTAATTTTTTTAAAGATATCTATGAATGTCAACCATTTGCTGAGGTATTAGGCCTGAGAATAGTGATATTAAACAACATACCTGTTCTTTCAATGCAGGTGTAACATCTACTGAGACTTTGTTTTTATATGGTTGGACAATATCCAGTATGTTCTCCCATCCTTGTGACCACATGTTGCCTAAAAAACAGGAAAAGTATATTTCCTCCGGTATTTACAACTTTAAGTTTATTTGTTCATTTTGTCTAAAAAATAGTTTTCTTTTACGTTGATAAACTCAAAAAAGCTTTGACACAACTCAGGCTCAGTATATAACAAGTGTTGATGTGCTTACTGAAGTTCTGATTTGAAAATCTATTGATTAACTGACTGAAATTACCAAAAACAAAGATGATTTTTTCATTTCAAGCAATTTTGTTTTTATACATATGTTATAAATACTGTACATATTTTGGAAATGTAAACATAATTATCTCCCTGAACTTAAATAACTAAAATTTGTAACAAGTTAATGTACATAAATATTTATGTTCTTATTATTTAAAAAGCTAAATCAGAGTTTTAAAATAAATAAAAGTTAAAAAAAAATGAAAATAAAGTTATAGGGTTTGTAAATTAACATAATAATTCATAAAAAAAACCCAGTGACATGTGTATTAGTTAGTTTATCGGTTTTCAGTTGTATCATGACATCACCAGATGTATTAAGTAAAATCGATATTTGTGCAAAAAGTGGTATTACAAATAGAAATATGTAAACTGTATAAATTAAACAAGGCTCAAGTAACAAAATCTTTATTAATATCATAAATAAATTTAGCATACTAATAAAACATGTCAATTTTCTTCTTTATAGTTCAGTGTACAGCCTTTAAAATTTGACTGGAATTCTGTCTTGTGGAATAGCTCGCTTTTAAGTGAAAACTCTTCTCGTAAACAAATTTTAACTCCCCATTTCCTGACTTATTTCCAAGTATTACAGGTGTTTGTGGTGATTTTAACGAATAATTTTTGAAGAATTGAAATTGGTAAATTGATTTGTATTGTGTCCCACTTTTTGTTATGTCTACATTAAAGTAAAACCAGGTGTTATTCATGTAGCTGTTAACCAGTGCTGTTACTGTTACCCACCTAACAAATGAGCTGGAATGTGACCAGTGATAGGAAATGGGTGGTCTTTGTAAAAGTCCTGTAACTTGGATCTGACGTAAGTGTGCAGCTCTTTATACAGTGGTTGCAACTGGACCAGTAATTGGACAAGATCATCTTCAAAAGTCTTAGACTCATAAGCTGACATCCAACTATCAGCTGTGTTGTTGTAACCTGTTGAAGTATATATAATATATTATAGTGAGAAAAATGCACACAAGTTCAGTTTTGGTGGTCAAACTTTTCAGTTCATATATGGGAATCTTCATGCACTGTCTATTAATGCCCAATGAAAATGCAACCAACCACGAGGGTTTGTGATACTGTTTAATCAACCTCATGACACGTGCCTCATGACAAGCATGCACACACTGTTTTTAATTGCAATGTTAAAATTAAGATTTGAACTGTTTACACATTGATTGCAGTGTTTTAAGATTTTTTTGGTAACTTAACTTTACATAGTGTAAAGTGTCACATATACATTGTAAATAGGCTTTCCTGTCAAAAATTGTTCAATAAATAATTGGTTCATTTAATATCAGTATTTTCAACACAAACACATACGGCCCGAGATCCTTGCTCCTTCATTTCTTAATTCCACAAATTCAGCATATAGCTTCTTCATTTTCTTTCCTGTGGCATCTCTCCAACCTTTCCAAGCTGCAACTAATTGGCTATAATTCCTACTCGTGGCCATCATTGAAGTGAGATCTGGCTCCATTGCCATACATTTGCCTTCAGTGATATCGCATACCTCAGCCTCACTATATATTTTCTCTAATTCTGCTTCAACATTGTTCAACTATAAAAAGAAGTTTAATTAAATTTAAGATTTATAGTAATAGTAAAAATATGCATATAAGCTAAATAACAATATGCTAGGTACTTGGATATAGTGGAAATAGAGAACTGTAATAGAAGGCAATTATTTATACTTGTGTCGTATTAATTTCTATTGTAAATAATTGTTGTTCGATTTTTAAGGGCTGTCCACAAAATTTAATGTTGTTTAAAGTGAGGTAAAGATATAGTCAAAATACAATGACCTGTCAGGTATTTTCTACCTATTGGTCAACCAATTCTAAATACAGATAACAGCTGTTTAGAAAACTGCTTCATTCTGTTTTCTTTAAAGCTTTTCATCAGTGATAACTTGAATTGCAGCTACTCATGTGTGACTCAGGTAATTTTAAACTTCTATCTTGTTTCATCTACATTGTACTCTATAGCTATCTTCCCTATTAGAAGTTTAAAGTTACCCGAGTCATGAATGAATAGCTGCAATTTAAATGTCCAGCTAAATTTCTTTCTAAATTTAAAATCTCTGTTCACTTCCTACAAAAAGGTGTTCGAACAAATATGCCATTTCATTCATTATTTTGTAAGAAAAAATAACATAAACAATACA
This sequence comes from Limnoperna fortunei, assembly GCA_944474755.1. Lineage (NCBI taxonomy): Eukaryota > Metazoa > Mollusca > Bivalvia > Mytilida > Modiolidae > Limnoperna > Limnoperna fortunei. The sequence goes on along the minus strand of OX104114.1, from coordinate 87,492,273 downwards.
CTTTTTCTAAGGACAAGATCAGTGAGATATGTACAGTTTAAACTATAACAGAAATTTGAAAAACATATTATGTATAAAAAAAAAAGACATTTTATGTTAACACAGTAATTTTCAAATCTCTGCTTTTTAATCCTGAAGCATAAATTACTACAGATATAGTCTCAAATTTTTTATAACATTGGAACTGCATATGTGGAGTTAAAAGTTTTAAAGAGTTTACAGATATTTAAGGAAGTTTCTAATAAATCTTTCATGTTGAATGAGGGACTTTAGAAGTGAAGTTGTAAACATTATTTTGTTATGGACCAATTTTCAGATTTGCTTAACTGAATACTGTAGTGGGTACATTTTAAAAATCAACACTATTCTGAAACACCATGTTTTATTTGGTTTAATGAATATAATTTAAACTGTGAATTATTATATTGAAAATTCTGATAGTTACTAAATGTATAAAAGCTCACACAATCAATGTTTTTTTTTACAAACTCCACCCTTCAAAAGAATACATTAAAAAATGTATCAATTTATTTGATTATTTTGTCAAAAATAGCATCAACAATACACTTAAAACATACACTTTGTAACAAAATGACATTTAAGTATCTCTCTAAAGATCTTAATGCCCATATTTCTTAATATACAAATATTACAGTTCTTATCTGGGGCAAATATGATACAGCATTGTTATATATCCAAGATCTTTCAGTATGGATGATACCTAAAATTTTATGTTGACAGGTTGTCTTTTTGCAAAATGTTTTTAATCTTAGTGATGAATGTATCTAAACCTTTAACAAATACATTTCATGTGGAGTACTGATTAAGAAAATCCTGTCCCGACACAATTTGTTCATGGTTTTGCACTTGTATAGTAAAATATACCAACTTCAGCATATTTTTTTTTTAATTCAGATAGAGATAGACAAAAAAAACATCAAATGAATATTGATGTTTTCTTTCAACTCGCAGTGTTTCAACAATAGTTTCAAATAAGCATCCCTTTTAAAGTTTTTTTTTTTAGTTATGCATGGGTTTCATTGTTAATCCCTATGGCGACAGCAACTTGGATTTCTGATCAGAATAAAAAAACAAATTTAAAGCCTTACCATAATAAACCATAAGGATACAGGTCAATTGGTCCCAATTCCAATTCATCCTAAATTTTGTCAATTGGTCCCATTTCCAATTTGTCCCAAGTCAATTGGTCTCAACTTGCATTTAAAATGTTTTATTTGTGTTTAAGATATTATTTATGAGATTATTTCAACATTATCGATGTATATTTATGATTTAATTTAACATTTATTATAAAATGTATGCTCTAAGTTAACATGATATGTCAAAATAATACCAATAGAAGACAAAACACACAAGTTTATGTTCTTTATTGAGATTTACAGCACTATATATACTATTATTTTACTAATATTTGAAGCTCTAATTCCTACCCATTCAATCTGGCATACAAAATGTCTTTCTGACTTTTCTCACTTGCTACTTTCATACCTACTTTCACCATACAAAAATGCCTTTTCACACATTCAAAATATATACTTGTTAATTTTGTTATATATGTTATTCACTCGAAACACAAAACACTTTCACACAATACAACTATATTCATAAGTACATAAACGCTCTAAAACAAAGCACACAAGCACAACATTAATAAAATCAAAGCACAAAAGCACAACATAAAGCACATCATAAAGAATATTGTCCATTTTAAAAGTCTTTACACAACCTAAAGTTCAACTGACTTTATAAGGGTAGAACCACGTGGGTGAATGAATTATTTCTTCTACGCAGTAGCTCTCCCATAAATAAAAGTAAATATGTTTCATTATAATTAGCAAATTCAAAGGCAATATAATTGAGATATTCAGGTAATCTAATTAGCCAATTAAACAGTGGCACATGCCATTGACAACTTTGTTAATTGAATTGTGATTGACATTAACAAACTTTGAAGACAAATATGATTTTTACAATTTTGTTAATACTGATAGTGTCATTGCTGACCAAGTCTTAAGTTATTTTAAATCTAATAAGCAATTTACAAAAATTATTTAATCAATTTATATAGTGATGTAATGATTAAATTAAATTTGATTGGTTTTTCTATAACTGACCTATCATAAGACATTATATTTTTAACCCTACCTCCAAAGCCGAAGTCACAATCATGTGCGTTTTTGATTTTGTTTCTGTAAGACTTCAAAAGGGATAGTGAATAAATAAATTAGTTGTAAAATATACAAATGTATGGTTTAAGAGTTAATGTTCAGATAAACATTTAACCGCTTGATGTTTGTATAATGACATTCAAAGGCAATCAATTGCATTTACAGCTCCTTGAATTTTAAATTAAAACTAAAACCTTATGCTTTCAAAAGATAAAAAAAGTAATTATTATAAGTCCAAGCTGCTTATGAAACTTATAAGACAAAATTATTATACTATACAACTTTTATGTTTTAAAAAGACTGCACAATTCTCAAATTATTTTCATTAATATTTCTCATTACTTGTACATGTATATATAAATGTGTATATTAAATATTATTAAATTTGAACAAATTATAATTTGTTTTGTATTGTGAGCTTCTTAAATTTCAATAACCTATTAATTTCTATACAAAACCAAAAATTGTTCTAAAATATACTTTTTAAAAGTGTTGGGACCAACTGTCCAAAAGTGGGACCAATTGCCAAAGACCTGGGACAAATTGGCTGGGACCTATTTGCATGTGGGACCAGACACCAACAATAACACATTTGAAGTTGAAGTTTCTGAAAAAAGGGATTTAACAATTTTCACCACAGCCATAGGAAATCAGCCAGAGACATGGTGGACTCATATTAGATTTTATGGTCAGAATAAATAGAAAACTTTGCAAGACTATTGCTTTTGAAGTGTCTTACCAAATCCGGCCATTGCTGTTGTTTGTTTGGTTTTTTTTTGTTGTTGTTGGTTCCAACGTTTCCAGTTTTTTATCTTGTCTTTTTATTGTTTGGTAATTTGTTATTACCTTCATTCCAGTGAAATTTGGCCTGTAATAGTGTGGTGTCAATCAGAAAAGATTGAAATGTAAAAGTTTATTGACGGCAATGGGCGTAAAGTGAATATAAGCTCACCTGGTGCAGTTTATAAGACACATGACCAAAGAAGAAAGTCGGTTGAAGAGCTCATTGATTGATTGATTGGATGTCTGATTACATCCAGTGAGCAGTATTTCAGCTATATTCAGGACAGGAACAAGTTAACAGACTATAAATCAACAGAAGATGGGGGTGGGATGGGTCACAGAGAATACAATTTTGACTGCCACTGGAAAAGTATGGCGTTTTGGGTAGGGCGGAAAATTTAGCCTTTTGTAGCGGCTACAATGAGCCTACTTGTCAGAGAGTAGTTCTCGCCATTAAAATGACAGAAACAATTTTCGCCATTTCGGTGACTGTGCCGTTATTTTTCAATTAAAATAGACGGAAAAGGCTTCATTTGATAAATTTAATTCATTATCTTAAACCCAAAAATTACGGCTATCCAATTTAAAATTCCAGTTTTTCACAAAAACTGTCAAAAAATTGGGTGGCGAGAATTACTTGCCGGCGAGAACTACTCCGTGACCAGTACTCTTTTTCGAAATCTACAAAAGGGGTCTTTATCGTGCAAGGAGCGTGGCACTCTCCAAACACCTAACCCTCTACGGTCCGTGGTCAGGCTTTCTGTATTATGACCTGACAACCCCTTATTAGAGGGTCTCCCCTATCCGCCATCTGGGGACGCGCTGCGTTGCTCTGTGCCTGTGGGTCGAGCACTGGGAACCCTCCCAGTAATGCAGTATGGTCCCAGCACAAGAGCTCATGTTCATTTGTTACTATGTATTGTTCCTTTGTTATTATCATATGTTCGATTTCTTCTTATTATCTCTTGATGATATATAATTGTTTTCGGGTAAATTGAGCAAAAAGGTAAAAACCATACTCTACAATATAGTTCATGTTATAAGTGATAAAAAGACAAATTTAATACTCAAGAAAATATTTCAATTACAGTTTTTCGTATTTGTTAAATCCTTCAAGCTTTAAAATACGTTTTTTGTTGTCCTGATCTAATAAAAAGAAGTAAAGATGTACATGATTGCATATTAATGCGCTCTTGACCAGTATCTTGGTAGAATGAATAGATCCGCTTCAATTTTTATTTCTGGATTATTTTACTATCTATAGGGTAAGCCTAGGATTTTTATTAATGCATTCTATTCTTGAAATAATAAAAGGCATTTAAAAATTTTGTTATGTTATATTACGTAATGTATTTCATCGCTTCAATTGTATTTCTTGGATTATTTTTTTTATGCATTCTTATTTTAACATGATAAAGTGTAAATTTTTCGGTTTCTTTTATTAGTAACAGATAATTTGACAATAAAAGTGCATTTTTAGATTTTGTTTAACGCGCTTGTGACCACTCATCCATAAAACTTATTTCTGGATTATTTCATAATTTATAAGGTAGAAAATGGAACTTTTACGCAGAAAATTAGTCATCTTGAACATTAAATTTAATTTCCCTGGGTTTTGTTTATTGACGGTTTAGAAATCCCAAACTCTCGTGAACGATTCGTGTGTGGTAGTAGTGGTTTTAGGGAGGGGGCAGAGACATTTCTGTGATGTAATTGTATATTAGATATGCCTTGTTTATTTGCTAATTGATTATTTATTACCCGACACTGAACTTTGATGAAAGGTAAAAATGAAAGACCAATCAGACTCGCATAATAAGCCGCTAAAATGGCTAATTTAGATTGTGATTTTGATATAAATATATTTTATATAGCCTGTTGTTTTGTTTGTTTATTTGTTACTTTCTCTGTACCAATTGTATTATTGGCTGTGTGAGAAGAAACTATATATACAAAATTAGATTTTCAAACAGTCATGTTATTTAAAAAAATTGATGTCTGAATCAGTGAAAAATGTGGTAGAAATTAGTAGGGAAAACAAATTTCTCAATAATAAAAAAAGCACAAAAGATGTAGATTTTTTATTTAATTCAAGATTTAAAAATTTTGATGTTAAGATATTTAAACGAAGCAAGGTATATATATATAATACAACAGAAAAAAATTCAGTTACGTTCGAATAAAGGTCATCAACAGTTTATATTGTTGAAAATAATTGTAGAAGTTAATAATCTCATCAATTGTTTTGCAAAATAAGACTCTTCTTCTAATTGTTTTTTTTTATATTTTAAATTCTGGAAATTTTATAAAGTTCTTAGCAATGTTTATGCACCTGAATGCTAGTTTGACGTTTGAAATACATTTAATTGCAAATCTCTTGAAACAATTTTAAAAATTAAATCAATAAAAATTGTAACTTGTTTGTATGTTTTCTTTGATTTTCCGAGGACGCGATAACTGCCGATCTTACATTCACATTTTCCCCCACAGAACCACTTGACACCGTCCGACCAAGGGCATTAAGTTGTCGGTGTAGGACGTAAAAAACTCCCCAAGTCAAGTCAACCACTTGACTATGGTCAATGTATTTTTATTGGTAAACATATATTTGTCCTTCCAAAACTTGCTTTTTTTATTACAGTACTCTTCTCAAAGTTGAGATATTATAATCAAGATGATTATTTCTTGCCTTTCACAATCGTCTATATTTGCATCCCTTTACACCATATGATGAAATTTTAAAAATAAAACAAATTTTTAAAAAACTATTAAACCAGGGACAGTCTATACTATATATAGTATAGACTGTCCGTGATTAAACCAAATGGGATACACCTATAACATATAAATCGAACATCTCTGGATATGGTTTTAACCCATATCTTTTCTTGTGTATATATGTGCCGACTCTAAATAAAAATTACTTACTTATTTACTTACTTACTAAAGTTGTGAATCACTGAATGTGATGTCGTCGATGAACGAACACTGCACGGCCACAGGACAAGTTTAAACCCTTTATTTGTATCGAATGACGTTGAAAACAAAAATACTAATTCTGAAATAACCAATACAGATATTGCTAACATTTCCAACATTTTTGTTCGAATGTGAACCCTCTTCTAAAGAGAAGACTCCAGAGTTGTGAACGTTCATTCTTTTGTAGCAGACGATAAAGAATTTTATTGTCTCCCTTACGTTCACCTCGGTTATTTCCGCCTATGGTCCCTTGACGGAAATGACAAAGAGAAGTTCCGACTGCCTTAAAATACGAATAACAGTGTGCTTTAGAACAAAAGCGCAAAATCCGCCGCCGCCAAAATCAAAGATAGAATAGAATGGAAACAATGCCTCCACTTTTAGCACATCCATTATTAAAATATCTATGGTAAGAGAGTGATATATGCAGTCAGATAATTTTTTGATCTCAAATGCAGGCTTCATAAAACTTGGCTTATACTGTAGGCAACGTAAGATTGCAGCAATATGTTTTCTACCTAAAACAGCTAAAATTAAAAAAAAAAACATCTGACACAAAATCTAAACTATCTAGATAGAAGTAGATCGGACGGAAGTACACAAAATCTTGCAGCACCCAAAGAGCTATGGGAAACCGATTATGTATGATTTACATCTGGTTTTTTTAAGTCTATAATTGTGGGGAAAATTTGATTATGTATCCCCCAAATGATCCACTACGGGCATTTTTTCTATCAGTAACAATGTAACCAATGATACTGGAGAATATGCGTTATCAATATACTAAAGTCGTAAAGGAGACAAAGTATATTAACCATCCTAATGCTTACTCCTAAGTTCAGTATAGCAGCCATTTTGGATTTCCAATTTAAATTTTTGTAGATGACATCCATTTTGTTCGTGTACCATAACAGTCTCCAATAAGCCATTTGTTTTTAAACACAGTCCAGCGGTAACAGTTATTTCAGATAGGAGGAAACAATATAAACTTTGTAGAGGACCAATGTGCGGAAGACTTGATGTACTTTTCTTCTCTGATAAATTATTAGATCTAATTCTAATGTATCATTGTTTATATTTGTTTAAGACTTAAACTTGAGTAGGTAGGGCATAAAACAATAGAAAAAGCAATATCCATTCATCTGATTGCAAAACGAAGTAACGAAACCAACCATAAAATGTAAACAACAACAAAGATGGTGGTAATTACAACATAGACAATTTGTAATTAATTTATACTATAGACGATTTATTCAGTCGGGTATCAAATAAACAATGTTATTCTTCAACATATTCCATTTCTTAATGTCCATTGAACACCTGTGTCGCCCAGAAAACAGATTATCGACACATGTAGATTTTGTACACTTCTTGTCTGAACGAGAAAGATAAAGTATTCTCAACCCCAATGTACCAAATGTTATCAATAGTGAGGCGTCAGAACATTATTAAACGCAGATATAAAGGAAACAATTTGACGTAAATATCACTAATTCTTCCATCAATGTCAAATGATATAGAATTATACTCGGGTCCTAGTAAATCTACAACGATATATTCATGTGGTACCTGTGACAACGCTGTACCATGGGATGATCGAGTATCGTATGCGACACCTGTAATCAATGGTATCATGCACACTTCCAGTTCATGTATACTAAACTCTACCTAGAAAACGTTATTGACTCTGCTATTGCTTGGGACTGCATCATGTGTGGTTGCCCAAATTACTCGACATTTTGCTTTTCAATGGTCTTCCGTACTTATAACCAGTACAGCATTCTTTCTAAAATATCACTACTGAGTTCAACACAACTAGTAAACTAAAACCAGTTCACTTATCTACCCCAGAAAATCGAAGATTAAAATCAACTGAACCCAAGTAATCTCTACGACTGATAAATGTAAATTTCCAATCACTGAAGACCAAACAAGGGCAACTGTATAATCTTATAGACAGCATAAAGCCAGATGTATTGTTTGAAACAGAAAGGTGGTTGGACCCAACAATCAAGGATATCTTTCCTCAAGGCTACACCACATACAGAAAGAAAGCAACCCTAAATGGAGGTGGTGTCTTAATCGCAATAAAAGATGACATCATTAGTTCACCAGAGTTTTAGATTGACTGTGAAATAATTTGTTGTAAAATGGAACTAGCAGGACACAAGACATCATTCTATAACCCAAAAAATCAAATGAGGAAAAGTATTAAAAAAACTAAATGCCAGTATCAACAGAGCATCAAGTATAAATAACACCTTCATGGTATTTGCTGGTGACTTCAACCTACCTGAATGGGACTGAATGGAAAACAACTTGTACCAAAATGTGGCTCTGCACCATAACTTTACATATATTTAGGATGATCATAGCTTATTTCAACTTGTTGAAGGACCGACTAGAAATATGAAGACACTTGATCTGGTATTTACGAACTACATAGAAAGATTTAGGAGAGCTGAAATTATACCAGGACTTTCTGACCATGACATGGTATATACCGATGTAAACAAAATTCCAGCAAAAATACAACAAAACCCGAGAAAAATCCCACTATACAACAAGGCAGTGGGAAAATGTTGAGAAAGATCTGGTAGCGACCAGAGAAGAAATAGTGAAAATTAACGACAATTGTAACAGTGTTAATTATATGTGGGAACTTTTTAAACACAAACCTTGATAGCAGCATAAAGAAAAATAATCGACATAAAACTGCAAGAAAGAAAAACGGATGTCAATGTGTAACATCCGATATTAGACGTTTATAGAGCCTATAAGAGGAACAACAAGACGGATGTCAGGAAGAAACAAAGAGAAATTAGGAAAACATATTAGAAGTATACAGAGGGAATAATTTCACCATGTAGCGATGAACACCACGAGAAAACAAACTGTTCAAAGTTCTGGTCATACATAAAGCACAAAAAGTCAGATGGAAATAGTCATCCCACCACTAAAATCAAACAGACTTCTACGTAGTGATTCTGCAGAAAAGGCAAACATCTTGAACCAACAATTCCAACAGGCCTTCTCAGGCAAAGATAAATTCTCAACCCAATAATATAAGCCGAGATGCAATATGTCTGGTAAATACCATGCAGCACCTGATCGCATAGAATGGTATCAAAAAATTACTATCAAACCTAAACCCACACAAAACAGCAGGCACAGATATCATGAAACATAGAGTATTAAAACAATTTTCTACTGAAATAGCATCAATACTTTGTATCATTTCAGAAGATCATATAAAATTCTGAAGATATACCCAACAATATGGAAATCATCAAATGTCTGTCCAGTGTTTAAAAAAGGCAAACAATATGAGGCAGTAAATAATAGACCTGTCTAACTTACTTGTATTTGCTACAAGATCATGGAGCATATAGTTACAAGCCACATTATGAATCATGCAAACTAACACAAAATACTCAATAAATGCAACACGGATTCCGAAAGAATTATCATGTGAAACCCAACTTGTTGAATTTGTTGATGACATAACCACTAACCTGGATAACGGCCACCAAACTGACTGTCTGATCATGAATTTTTCAAAGTCCTTTGACAAAATCAGTCACTAGTCACTATTTGCTAACTTACAGGCTAGAATAATATGGTATTAGAGGTAAAACTAACATCTGGATAAAAAACTTCATATCAGATAGACTTAGTGTGTTTTAGTTGAAGAAGAAAAATCGAACACCATCAATGTTGAGTCTGGGGTGCCACAGGGATCAGTGCTAGGACCTAGGTTCCTTTACTACATCAATGACATGCCAGAAAACATAACATCCACTGTCCGACTTCTTGCATGAAGGAACTTTAAATGAGTTAGTGTTCATATTCCTTGTTTGTCTACCTGGTGGAAGGAGCTTGTGATCAGCTTTTTGTTCATGCCGAACAACAGCAACAAAAGAATCGTTCTATCCAAGAACAGTCAAGGAATGGAATGCCTTACCTATCTCTACCACAAATACAGATAGCCTCATTTCCTTCAAAAGGTGACTGCATTCTAAAACAAATTGGCTACCGTACGTCAGGATATTTTACTTGCACTTTTTTCCTGTATAGCACATAATTTTTGGGTCCTTCTTTTTTACAATTTTGTCATGCGCACACTCAAAAGTGATAGAATATTCATCCTGATGACGATGGTCACTTAGCGGTAGAAGTAGAAGCATAGTATGAAATTGTTTCCTATCACGGTGTTAAACTATGTACCGCGGCAGGGGCCATTTTTAATATCTGGTTGGCATAAGAAATAATGTTTTTACATATAATTTTCAATTAGTAAAATAAACAAACTTTGTAGAGGTTAATCCAGTAAACATTAATATACAGTATGACTTCAATCAGCTTTTCATCTGCAAGAAGAAAGCCTTCATTTGATAGTGTTATCGCGTTTTACGTATATTACAATTAATGGTCTTTTATCCCCCGTCTCCACATTGAAATATCGAAAATTGGACAGATAAAGAACATACGCGAAGGTAAAACGTAGATTTCTATTACAGCATTAAAGATGTGGAAGTAAACAACGATAGATCATGGTGAGCTACATATAGATTTGAAATTGCCGAATTAACGGTTATTTGTCTTCTTGAAATATTTATTGTTGTAATGTCAATTCCAAAACGCTATTCTGAAGTCCATACAAGTACAATTAAGGTCAATGTCACCATCACTTCCAATCTGACAAAGAATGACCCTATTGACAATGTAACATCAAAGGTACAAAAGATACTTGGCTTCATTGGTAGAAACTTACAAATAAATAGCGAATAAACTAAAAGTATGGCATTAAAAATCACTGGAGAGATCACACTGGTCGCCTCACACTAAAAACATATACAACAGGTAGAAAAATACAACGTAGAGCAGCAAGGTATATAACAGGCGGATACCATAACACTAGCATTGTTGGCTCTATGTTGGAACAGCTTCAAATGTTTACGCTCGAAACATGCAGAAACTTAACCAAAGAAATGGTGTTCAACAAGATAACAAACAGCGTAGTACCATAAATCTAAGTCTATACTAAAGACCATACTCATCAAGACTTTCTGCCACACTCCCCAGTCATAGTCACCAATATTAACTGTTCAACAACACATTATTTCAAATTCGGTTTCTTCCCTCACATTGTAGTTTCTTAAATGTTTTGCTGCTACAATTAAATAATGGTTCCATCTCTGTACTAGATCTGTTCACGCCGTTGCATAGTCGTCGACTTTGCTCGGAGCAATATATCATGTAGGTGTAGGACCACCATTGTTTTTTTACTCTTTACGTACAACCTCTGGTCTGGTTCCCGGTATTTGGTGGTCCTACACCTGTAGATGTATATATAGGTTTAAAAATTTACATTACCTTTTCAAGTTTTGATGTGTCCAATGCACTGGTTTCAAGATCTGTTACCATGGTAAACTGCCTTTTCAAATCTGTGTCGGCGAAGTTTTTCCAGGCAAACCTCGATGCGTTAATAGCTGCTTCTTTGGTGAATTTTGATGATTCTAAAGAGGCTTGAACCTTCAATAATACAAATAAAATATATTTTCGTTAATTTATTTATTGTTTACGCCAATGTACGTTATAACTATATAAAGCAATATAATGAAACGGTTACGAATACTACTGAATGAATATATAACTGATTCTACAAAGAATCCATGTCCACAGCATTCTACAATCATTCAATGTTTTTGTTCGCGAGGATTTTACTATTTTTAACATTTGGCCTAGTATTACAGGCAGTAAACGATACAGTTATTTTTACAGCAATCTGTTTACTTTATCTGCATTTTTCTTACCCTGTAAGTGATAATTACGCGCAGATTAAAAACACAGGAGGCGTATAAAACATAACAAAATCATGTACAAGCAGTGCATATTTACGTGTTAGATAGTGTTTTACCCTATTATTATGTTAGCTTTATCTTGACGTCCAGTATATTATGGGCCGTAGCCAATGTACATGATGAGAACCTCCGAAAAATGGAAATTAATGACTAACACGTTACGGTCAATTTGTTAAAAAAAGTTATCGCTCCAACCTCATCCACACCACCATAAAACCGCTATATCTATGACGCGTGCATTATTATACATAAATATAGAATATCCTATAGGACTTTTCATATCATATTATATAATGACCCCGAGACACCCATAACAACCCGAGAGCTTAGAGTTATGAGTTGTTATGAGTTTAGATGTTGTTATGGAATGTGATATGAAAAGACCACTACATATCCTGTTTATCATATTATACAATTAATGACTTTGATATAGGTCGCTATCTGGATTTATCAGCCAGAGAAAATGTAATATTCACCGAGCCGCTAGGCGAGGTGAATATACATTTTTAAGGGCTGATCAATCCTGATAGCGACCATATATCAAAGTCATTAATTGTTTTATTACATGAATAAAACCACCATCTCCCCTCGATCAGAAAAACAGAGGATGCCTTTTCTACTGGAGCCCCTGCTTACATTTTGTAATTGTTGTTACCCTTAATATTTTTTATTTAATACTGCATTTTGATATAAATTTGCTGGTAATCCTGAAATTCCACTTTCAAAAAAGAATATAAATGAATCAACATATCGCAGAGCCGACGTTTCTCCCATTTGTTGTCGTCACGCACGACGTACAATTAATACAATCGATTTGACTGAACGAATGAATTTGTTAAGACGGCTATTCTGATTGGCTAAAACATTAAAACCAGGTCGATATCGTATTCCGCTTGACTACTATGCAGCGGAATCGTGCAGCGTACAAACATATTATGTAATTTTAGTACTGTTGCGATTTATCGTGACCTAAAAGTTGTTTTTAGACCAATCAAAAACACGCAAAATTCCATTCATGTAATAAATGCTATTATTACATGAATAGAAATTTGCGTATTTTTGATTAGTCTAAAAACAACTTTCGGGTCACGATAAATCGCAACAGTAATAAAATTACATAAAATGTTTGTACGCTGCACGATTCCGCTGCATAGTAGTCAAGCGGAATCCGATATCGACCTGGTTTTAATGTTTTAGCCAATCAGAATAGCCGTCTTAATAAATTCATTCGTCCAATCAAATCGATTGTATTAATTGTAGTGTACATAATTTATGACGTCTGCTACACGAACATCGTGTGTGTCAACAACAACATTGGAAGAAACGTCAGCTCTGCGATTCTCAATATTTAAAACTAGAATTTCATGATTATCGGCGAATTGATATCAAAATGAGTATTAAATTCAAAAAATATTAAGGGTTACTAGCATTAAAACAATTACAAAATGAGCAGGTGCTCCAGTAGAAAAGGCATCCTCTGTTTTTTTTCTGATCAGGGGAGATGTTTGTTTTATTCATGTAATAAAACAATTAATGACTTTGATATACGGTCGCTGTCAGGATTTATCAGCCCTCAAAAATGTATATTCACCGCGCCTAACGGCTCGGTGAATATTACATTTTCTCTGGCTGATAAATCCCGATAGCGACCTATATCAAAGTCATTAATTGTATAATATTGCATGGACAGAATGAAGGCTTCTAAATTTTAGCCGTTGTTTAGACCAGCATTCAATAATATGACGTGGTAGTTAATGTGGAATGTGGGATCTCCATACCCGGTGTTTACCAATTTTATTACCGGTATGTTACGGATAACTATCCTCCGGGATATTGTGGAAGAGGTCATCAGCGGATCTTAGGTGTGTTACGAGTTTTCTAGCGGGATGTAACAGATAAAAGATATGGAAAAGATATGGATTTCTGATCATCACGATGGGGCGAACGCGGACTCAGAACCCCTGACTTGAGAGGATGCACATATGTAGAATATCAATATTTTATAGTAAATATATGATTAGGACTGGAGTCGAGCACACCCTTCCTGACAAGCCTGAACGCGCAAACTCATAGCTAGATGACTGACCAACCTTCCAAGCCACCAAGGTCCCTTGAGACAACTTTTATAGCAACTGTGTTGTATGATGATTTGGTATATTTGTGAATGTTGTTAAGTTTTTTCTTCTAAAACATATTTATGACATTTATTGCAGAGAAATAAAACAGACTGCACTTGACCGTTTGCCAGAGCTAATTAGGAGCAAAAATACGTTTATTATCAATTTTATGGATTTGTGAAGTCAGTTTCATCTCAGATCGTTAGCGGTTGAATTATAAACCTCTCAATTAAAAATGTACAAATTCTGAAGTTAATATGAAAATGAATGAAGTTTAATAACTGACGTTGTCTGTTACGTTTTAAATCTAAGATTTTATCTCGACAACTTGATTAAACTATGACGCAAAATTAACAGATTTAGAAAGATATTGCGCATGTTATTCACACCAGAGGATCTTTTAATATATATTTAGAAATAAAATTATTTTAGCCAGTATTACAAGTAGATGCAAATGTAACATTTCTTTTAACGCAAAACGCTGTGCGAGATGGTCATTGGACAGTTGCGTCAAGTGTCACAGTGTTAATAAAACGAAACAAGCCGGATATCAGTATTGAATTTAATCAACAATATTACTAATATTTGTTGCGGTCATGTTTAACGGACAACTTAACTAACGAATATAATTGAATATATGTATTGAGAAACATAACCTGTATATAGTAAAACTAACCCCTACATAACATTTGATCAAAGCGAGCATGAAATATGTTCGAAATATGTTAATAATATCATTCTGTTTCCAGAAATGAATGCAAACTTGACTTTATACCGAAATGGCGAAAGTGGTGCGTAAAGTTTATAATATAGGTATACATTTCAATAGTAAGGTATCGATGCTATTATAGTTTTTGAGCCTTCGCTAGGTAGAGTTGGCAGCTTCGGAAACCTCGTTATAGTTACAGTTTGCAGCTACTGAGCCATCGTTATTGTGGGCAGCTTTTGAACTTTTACTTTTACTTTAACTTTGAACCTTATTGACCACCGTAGAGTTTTACCTAGTTACTGTTGACATCTTCAGAGCCTTACTTGACCTTTTTCGAGGTTTTTTAAGTAAGCTTTGACTGCTTTTGAGTCGCCGCTAGTTACAGTTGAAAGCGTTTGAAAACTAGCAGATTTGACAATAAAAAATTCACACGACTTACATTACTTCGAGGTCTGTGGTAGTGTTATTGTCTACCACAAAAGTTTTGTTTATGTTTTATACTACCAGAATTGTAAGGGCCGAAAAAATAAAATAAAACAAAACAAAAATTAAATGAAATGATATAAAATAAAATAAAATAAAGAAACGTGGACCATACTGTGGCTCATGGATCCGCCTATGTATTCTTACACTCGGCGTTATCCGTCAGGTGTATATGGGTCATAGACATTCTATTTGAGGTATCCACAAATTTAACATACAATTATACCCCTTTCCCTTTGTATTTAAAATTCAAACACACACAAAAACATTTATCGTCGACACTCCATGTTCGTATAAAATTTTCTATCAAAATTTATTATTTGATTCATGTGGTTTTAAAGATACTTTAATAAAATATTTTACGTTATTGTTTTTAAGGATTCTATTATATTCACAATTTTAGCTGATTTTACAATATATTTCAACTCACAGAAAGATTTTGGTTATAATCCGTGATGTTTGTATTCCAGTTCCACGCTGCTATAGATTCTTTGTAATAAACTTCTGATGCCATCTTGTTGTATTCGTCGAGCCACTGTTTAGCCATGGTTTCATTTGTCCACTTCACGTCGCTTTCCTCGCAGAGCGCACAAACAACACAAAGGAATAAAATATTAAAGAAATTTTTCATTTTCCTTCGAAAAATCTCCAAATCCAAATGGAATGTTCAATGGAAATCACAAAAATAATAGATATATTTTTTATAACATTTTTAAATTCTCAAAGTCTTCACTAATTATACGGTATCTTCGTATAATGCACATACAACTATGTATATTTGTTATATTTGTTACTTTGCAAAAGTTCAGATTGTGTAGGAATATCATATAGGAATAATTATCAATGTTACCTCCATACTCCTTTAGCCCTGATTTCATAACCTGACTCGTTTAATAAAACATATCACCACGCGATAGATAGCATACGTAGTAAAATATGATAAGATTTTCTATTTCTTTTATCAAACTGTTTACTAAGAATAATGTGTGGCCTTTAATGGTATAAAAGCTCCAGGTTACAAAGATATACGGCTTGTTTTGAAGCTCTAATTCACAGAATGGCGCGGAAAATTGTTGTCCCATTGTTTACAGCAATAACGTTGACGTTTGTGTGATCAGCAAAAAAGAACTATTTGGCATTAAAAGGCAATATTTATATAATCAAATTGTTTTAAATCTTTGTTATAGAATTATCTTTATTAGATATTGATTATTACACTGGTATTTTTTCCTGAGAACAACATTTAAATGCGCATTGCCGCCATAGGCTGCAAGAACTATAGCAATTGAAATAGAATGGGGGTTTCCAACGGATGGTCTACACTGCCGTTTGAGAAAAGTCTACTCTTGCTTCTTTCATCCTCCAATGTCAGATGATATAGTATATGCATTGCTCCAGACACTTATTTCACCACCTGGAGTGTCGCTTTGTAGCGCGTGACCTCGGCTTACGATAATAGCATGTCTTTTTATTTCGAACGGAGAAGCAAAAAATATGTTACGACTATGTACCAAGAATACATTGCTTATTAACTTTGTGACATTCTTTACAGACATCGGTTTACGATCAAATATTAAGCAGAAATGAATTCTTAATCATGAAACTGTGCCTATAATATGTGCAAACTGATAGTTTATCAATTTACATGAAGCCAGTACGATTGTTTTAAAAAACAATAAATCTTATGAACCAATCAACTTATCAAATTAATATCAAATAAACTATGTTTTATGTTTCAAGTACTTTCGTGTTAAGTGTTCTGCTACCAGCAACTCTAAAATATAAAAAATAGAGAATTGTTTGCTAATACACCCAAGGCCAAAGTGACTGCTTGTTGGTGGTTGTCCTGCAGCAATGATGGTTACAGCTACAAAATCTCAATTTTACAAGCTGACCAAGTTCTGTACTCTTTAGGTCGGGAGCCGTAATTTCTTTTCATTATTCCATCCTATCCCCAATCCTTCTTTTTAATTCGTTATGCATTGTTATGCAGTCATCCCACAAGTCCATTATTATTAAATTATTACTATCATGAAATATTCAGTGGAAATATAGGCTTCAGAGTATGTCATTATTATGACATTATACGGTTTTGCGAACATATTATACAAGAATTGCCCGGTAAATGTCTATCAACACAATAACATGGGCTTATTGATTAATTTAACAAATATACGCTCATATTTTCTGACGGCATACAGAAATTTATTTTCGTGTTACGAAATTAGCTTCTAAAGATAAACACAATCACGCCCTTTGCAGCATCTATTTATTTAGATCTTATCCTATAAACAGCTAATTACTGCACTATAATAACTTGATATAAAAAACATTTTACACCACATAATAGTTAAATAATTATCTACCATCATTACAAATTCACGCATTTTCCACACAAGATTTATAATGATCACAACTAGGCTTGCCTCAAGTCACTAGTCATCACAACTAGACGCATAATTTTCTACTTATCACAACTAGACTCGTCGCAAGTCACTTCTTATTACAACTAGACTTGCCGAGAGTCACTTCTTATCACAACTACTACCTATCACAATTAGGCTTGCCTCAAATCACTACTTATCACAACTAGACGCACAATTTTCTACTTATCACACTAGACGCACAATTTTCTACTTATCACAACTAGACTCGCCGCAAGTCACTTCTATCACAACTAGACTTGCCGAAAGTCACTACTTATCGCAACTAGACGTCCAATTCACTACTTATCACAAATAAACGTGTCACAAGTCCCTCTGAATATTTTTTCTTGCAGATATAGACTTTGGTTTTAATTAGCAAATATATCCTATCTATCCACATATGTATCATTGCAAACATATGGGTAGGATACGTAATGATCTTAATATTAGCATACCAGAGGGTTATATATTTAGTCTAAAATGCTCGATACTCAATTCTCTCATAGCAAACTTTAAAAAACTTACAGAGACTTTAGCAAACCTATATCTTAGCAAACCTATGATATCTACGTATAGATGTTCAGTTTTGGTAATATTTTAGAGGGTTTCATGGAAACGAAAGTAAATTCGCAGTCTCCAGTCTACCCATAACTTGTATCGCCGTCGAGGAAACCTTTCAGGTAAACATTCCAATATCAACATGTTTTATGAAGTCAGCGAGCTATCATTATTTGAAAATTCAGGTTATACTAGCAACCATTATATGATATCAGTGTAAGTGAGCAATCGGTTTCCTACTGACTTGGACCTGGTATCGTTAATTAGTAAAGACACTTTTGGTCGTTGAGTAAGTTTACACGTTGTTTTTTTTCAAAATTCAAACGATATGGCAAATTAAAGATAATTTACATTTTTTTAAACAGATAATCTATTCCAACATCTTAGGGTTCATGTATTACTGAGTATATATGTTAAAATACTAGCACCATTTACTGAAATAAACTACTGGTGTCAAATAAACTATAGCACACAATAATATACTTTGTTATTTTAAAGGTTTATACAAAGCAATTTGGACTGACGCTATTAAATCGGGCTAATCCTAGTTAAGGTCATTTTAAAACAATAAATTTGTCCATAATGGTTGTTTATTAAGACATTGTGTCTTCTATTTTTATGAATAAGCACTACACAAATGTAGAATTTAGTTAAATTACATCCCTTTGATATATATGACGTCACAGTAGAACAATTGTCGTCAGTGACGATTCATTTCCAGAAAGAGACTGTGAAAGGTAAGGACGTGATAATGAATTCGTGTGAAAACGATTTTTAAAGTTACTATCTTAATGATAGATATTAAATTTCTATCATTGTTTTGAAGTTTGCAAGACAAAAATAAAACATTAAATAGTGTAATTCCTATGCAATACAGAGAATAGAAGTCGTGAAACTCAGAATTAACTATTCGAGTTTTGTTTCCGAATAATAATAATAATAATAATAATAATAATAATAATAATAATAATAATAATAATAATAATAATAATAATAATGACTGTTAGAGTTTTTCCGAATAATAATAATAATAATAATAATATTATTATTATTATTATTAATGAGCTTTATTTTACGTCAACATGGTAAGTCAACAACAACCCAAGCTCTAATGATATACATAGTAATTTAAAGCAGCAAACTTAAAGAAATAGTGTATATAAGCACTATGTTAAGAGATAAGCAATGAATAGTTTTAAAACAAAAAGACAAAAGAGGCAATCAAATCATATAAAAGCATAATTAAAAGACATGCAGAGCATAGACATACACATAAAATAAGAGACAAGCAAACAACACATCGGCACAATATTAAAAAGCACATAGCACAAATTCATTTAAAAGCACTAGGGTTATATAAGTTTTATTTATAAAACTATTCTAAAAGAACATGTAATGAAATAAGAATAAGCGTATATTGCAGCAGATATGCCCGAGATTTTTAATTATTATTTTTATTGCCCACAAATTTGACATTGGCTAGTTATCTACTATATTGATCACGTGGTCTGTCAACATTGAGGTTGCTGGTTTGAGTCTGACTGCGGACAGGTTGTACTCGACTCCATATCGGGGCATCGGTGGCCGAGTTGTTAAGGTATTTCGTCTACTATTGATCACGTGGTCTGTCTACACTGAGATGGGGTTTCGATTCTCACTGCAGGCAGGGTGTACTCTGGCTTCCTCCACCAATAAAAACTGGACGCCATGTTATAGCTGAAAAATTGGAAAGTGGCGTTAGACACCAATCAAACAAACAAACAAAATCGACTCCATATTTTAATTGACAGGATTGCCAATTTTCCTAACGAAGGTCGGGGGTTGTATCCGAGTACTAAGGATTCCTTCTCCAATAAAAGCTGAACGCCTTGATAGAGCTGGAAATATTTAAAAATAACAGAAGGACAAACAACGGCCCTTAAGAGTCTGTATCGCTCGCCTAATTTTCAATCATTTCTCATTTGTTAACGTAATTCATATTCTGGAGGGCATTTTTAAAATTTGCAGAGGACCTCCTAACAAAAATTCATGCAGAACTCAAGAATACATTATAACCATTGTGATGTCCTGTAGTTGTGAATTTCTTATTATCATACAAAAGCATTAACTTGTCATGAACATACAATGGTTTAACGTTGTCAGAGTAGAAGAGTTTTTTTTTAAATCCCTAGATGTTGCTATGAACATCGATCAGTTGGCATTTATCTAAGATTTCCTATCGAAACCAAACAAACGTCCTTGCACCCTGTTTCACAGGTCGTACCACGATCAGTCGTATGTTGTATGGTTATACATGATTTACGACCAATTGAATGTCGTACCACCTTTTTTTATACGATGGACCACACGTGTGCATATAAAGTCAAGCCAACCAGCTTCGCAGATTTTGGAAAGATGTCTTTTAATCGGTTCCTATAGGAACCTGTTTTAAACTCAGTCCCGTGGCCTATTAGTATTACTCGTCATAATTTAAAAAAAATGTAAAAGACCGTCCAATGAACCAAGTTTGATTCACATTTGCTCAGTGGATTGAAAAGTGTACAGACAACGCTGATGGCGCAAAATGATGATAATAAAGAACATGAACTTTCGGGAGACGTGATCTAAAAACTTAAAAGTTTTCATTCCACACGACTGTGTACATACACACCGAAAAGCGAAACGCATAATCAAGGTTGCGTAGAAGATAGCAGTATTTATGTCCTAGTTCACACCAATCGTCAATTTGAATATTTTATCAGGGATCTAGCCATTATTCAAAAGTAATCACAAGATGTCCTAGTTCGTGACTTTATGATTCAACTACTCTTTCTCTGGAGAATACACTCGTTGCCAATTTTTGTTGTAATTCTATTATATATTCTGGTTTAATTCTTGTGCAAATAAATACTTTGAAAGGTTTATTAGTTATAAACATGAATGTCTCCGGAACAACACAGACATCCATGTTTTAACTAGATTACATTTAAATTAAGTGTTTATTTGTAAAACTACTAAATAATATAAATGTTGCTCATTAAACGATAAATTTGGTTTTTTTTTATTTTTAAACAAATAGAAAACATAACACAAATTTTGAAATATGTTCAAGACAGATTTTTTACAAATTTTTCAATTTTTTAAGCAATGAATCGTTGGAATTCGGTCATTGTATTTTCGCTGACTTTATTATCTAGATTGATACTTAAAAATATGTTTATAAAATGTCCAAATTTATTTCCCGATAAAACTTAATGCCAAGTGGTTTTGCATCTATTGCGATAACAAGGCGCGTGTTACGTCATCTTTAGCGATAGAAAGACACGTGAACTGTGTAACGCGCGGATTTTTATAGTTTAAACCCATATTGTTGATACAAACTCTTCAGTACAGTTTTTCCTTCCTCTAATAACACAATTGTATGGCCCTACGAAACTCGATATCACTTTCGAATGGCAATCCTGATCATTTTATTTCTCCAGTTGAATTATTATTGTTTGTTAATTTGTCCTCGTCCTGCATTGAAATATTTTATTTTAACGTTTGTAATATCTAATGAACCTTAAAATGTTTGTTTTGACTTAGTTACTGTTATGCCAATATTATTGTCGTTAACCACACTGGAGGAAGTTACTTGAAACACTGAAAGAATAGATAGAAAGAACAGTATTCAACAATACTGTTGTGATTGGAAGCTTCCTGTAAATCTTAATAAAATAAAACTTATGATCTTCTTTTAAAGAAACACAGACAAGAATATACATTTTTACTATGGACCTAACTCAGTTAAAATAGTTGACTTCTATAAATATCTTGGAGTTATATTTTGTTTTATGGAAAGTTTAAAGAATCGGTATCAAGTCTCACTGATAAAGCAAGAAATGCATATTTTGCTCTCAAATCTAAACTACACTATAGTAATAACTTGTCAGTTGGCTGAAATTGTATTACTCTAAGATAGCTCCAATATTAACCTATGGTTCAGAGGTATGTATCTCTGATTTAAAAAAAAAACGATTTCGAATTTCTTGAAAAGACTTATTTTGAAAAAAAACACAAAATATGATTCTGAAAAACATACTAGGGGTTCATGGTAAGTCTTCCACAACAGTTAGATGTGAACTGGGCATGTTTCAATTGTATACCAAATGTTATTCTCTAATGTATTATATAGAACTATGTAATGTAGAAAGATAGTCTGGTGGTCCTTTGAGTTTACTCAAAGCAGCTTTTGAAGTAGATGAATCCTTCACAAAAAAATAAAATTCTTGGTCACAATGCTTGACTAAAATTTGTAAAAATATAAAAATTGATTCTATGGATGTCTCAAAACTAGTATTTAAATCTAAAATACAAGAATTTTGTAAATCCAAAATATTGACCGAATATAAAAAATGAATCTTCAGGAAAACTCTTATTTTACAGTAAAATCTTTACAGAATTTAAATTGCAAAATTCTTTGAACTTTAGTGTCCGAATAGAAATAAGAAACAAATTAACAGAATTAAGAATAAGAGCCCATTCTTAGGCTATTGAAACAGGTAGGTATTCAAAACCAAAAACTCCACCACAAGAAACATATTTCAAATTTTGTGTAAAAACCAAGTGGAAGACGAAACACACTTCTTAATACAATGCCCCCAATATAAAACTTTGAGAAAAAAAAATACCTGGTTTAACCCTTTTACAAATAACTTTAGTATTTCGGATAAATTAATCTCAGATATATTGAATCTTAAATCTCTAACTATATTTAAAAAGTCTTTGTCATTTTATAAAAGAAGCCTTTAAACAAAGGGACCACCCCACTGTCTAATATATGTTTATCTTACTTATCACTAAATAATATTATTCTTAGAATACATAACTATATTAACAGAATTACTATACTCATTCAAATGCTTACAGTTTACTCATAATCTTATGCTTTATTATACATTTATAATGTCTATTTTAACATATTTCAAGATATTTCTGTTAAAAGCATCTTGATATATAGAGATGTCGAAAGCAAATACAGAAGAAAACCATATGTTTATCTCCTATTCCCTAAATTTCATTGCTTTCACCATGAATAATACGTCTTAATTTTGATAGTATGGTTAAGACCAGTCTAGCGTAACAAATCGTTGATTTAAAACAAATTTCTTAAATAAACCAACAACTTCACATAATTTCCGCACTAAAGGAAATCCCATCCTCACAAGTCAGGGTTTCTGTGTCCACATGTGTCCACGAACCCCTGACAAACTTAGCTAGGAAATTCCCGGGCTAGAAGATGTTCGTATGACGTCAATCCTTTAAAATATCAACTAATGAAATTGGTTGAAAGAGGCAAGTGTTTGGCAGTAGTCATTCTTACTCATTCTGGTGTGTGAAGAAAACGTAACACAATTAAATAATAACGCGGTAATAACAAACTATTAACACTACTGTACAAAATACACTGATTTTCACATGGTCTACGCAACACATCCGTTTGGTTTATTTACAGTCGACATCGGGATATCCCCTAACCAAGTCGTGAATGAAAGCTAGCTTTTGATTGGCTACATTAAGGTACGATGTAGCCAATCAAAATAGTGACTTCTAGCCCGGGAATTTCCTAGCTAAGTTTGTCAGGGGTTCGTGGACACATGTGGACCCAGAAACCCTGACTTGTGAGGATGAGGAAATCCTGGATCCTCGTCTATGAATGAATAACATAATGGGTTGTCATAAGTTTCAAATAATAATTGTACGTTACTGGTGTCATACCAATATCAACTCCCACTAGAAATGAGCCTAGTTAAACAACAAAATCCCTTTATTGGTCCATCTTATATATATTGAATATCGGAACTGATTTATAATTTAAGATAAACTTGCCAGATGCTAGTTATATAAAATAAAATCAAGTTAATTGCAATAAAGTTCACAAATGACATCGTAACTATTCTAAAAGTTAAGTGAAGCACGTGTACTTATAGTACTATAATAACTCTTTGATATACTAAATATAAATATTGCTATTGCTTGTTTGTGTGTAAATTGATCAGAAAATGTGGCTACTTTGATTCAGTGTCGTTACTTAGATACTGTCAACATTTATGATAAAATCGTAACCCTGGACTGTATTCTTGTAATACAAGCCTAGTAACCCCATTGTGTAATGCACTTTATTAGGTCTTATTTGTGAAATTAAAACACACAAGCAACACTGTAAGACAAATTTCCTTTCTATAACAGTAATCTGGATAATTTTACTTTATTTCCGCCATTATTGGGTTCCCTGCTTATTTATTTGCCACTGTTCCCATTGATACGAATAAAAAATATGTATAAAAAGTACGATGTGATTTATTTTCACATTTCTTTACATGCGAATTGAGCTAAATAACATCGTTATAATAAATAAGCTATTTTACACACATGTGTCACAATATAAGCAGTAATGCGTTGATGTAATTACACAATGCTAATACAAGCAGAATGGGTTCTTTAACCAAATATCCTAGTTGATTAACTTTTACAAAATATATTGCAGATATTACAGATTTAGTTATAAGTTACACGAATATGGCCGACTTTGATTTTGAGCTTGAAAACATCAATACTTCAAATTTAGTTACGTTTCTGCCAGTCAGAGACTGCTTTACGGCTGACCATAGGATCAGGGTGCAGTGGAATCTTGGTGACGATTTTAATCCGGATGTCTGGGACTATGTAGGATTATACCACACAGGATGGGAATCTGTCAATGATTACCTGGCATACAAATGGGCACCAACAATGCCCCGGCATCCATTTTGTATCAGGCGACGATGCGTTCATTTTATGGATGTAGATTTTGATGTAAGTCTAAATATTTGTATCAATAAAAAATCACAAAAATCAGCTGATTTATGTTTGCAAAAAAAACACAAAAACTCCCACCACTGTACTGTTTAAAATAGATTTTTGCAGTTCAAAGTCGTCAGAATATTCGGATATTATAATTATTATAATTAAAATGTTGATATTGAAAAAAGTCAAACAGCAAAAAGAAAAACTCTAAAAAAACTGCAACAGGATTTATAATAAATCTATGAACAAATTAACACTCATAACTAAAAAAACCGACGAAAATCCATGTTGCTTTTGTAATCTGTAAATCTGTGTAATTGTGTTTAATTTCTATGAATCACCATAATATTTACTCCTCTCCTCAAAAACACCCCCCCCCCCCCCAAAAAAAAACCCCACAAAAATACAAAACCTAACAATAACCCTAAAAAATGAAACAAACAAAAACAAAACATTAACATAAAATCAGATGAGAATATATATTTATAAAAGTCACTTTGTGTACTTATCTTTTATACAATAAAACTTTTACTTCCAGCATGTAAGAATGCCAGAGGTGGATTATCAGTTTTTGTACGTTGCTAATGGTGACTACGTTGTCGGTATTAGTAATCCGTTTCAGTTTCCGAGATCTGCCGGTTACGACGACGATTTATGCTTCGATATATTAGAAAGTCTATCCCAACCCAAACCTTCCTACCCTCCACCAACAGAGTCCAGAAAGAGATGTATGTATCATTTAATCACTGGGAATTTTGTTTCAGTATAAGAAGCCATATCAAAGCGGCTAAAGTTAAATTTTACACAGAGAGTGTCTTATTATAGCAGCTAAAAGCGCATTTTATCTAGCAATCGCCTACAACTAGATCCCACAAGCACCGAAGGGAATCAGTTAAAAGCTAATTTTCTCCAGAGATTGCCTTATTATAGCAGCTGAAAGTACATTTTATCTAGCAAGCGCCTTCAGCTCTATCCCGCAATCGTCCAAGTGAATCAGCTATAAGCTACTTTCCCCAGAGATTTCATTACTATCCTGCAATCGTCCAAGTGAATCAGATAAAATCATTTTTCTCAAGATATTGCCTTATTATAGAAGCCAAAAGTTCATTTTGTCTAGTAATTGCCTGAGTGAAGCAGCTAAAGCGAATTTTCTCCAGGGATTGTTGACATTACATTGATTATACTATCCACTAAAACGCAGTAAACTATATCACCGACGTGTGTATGTCGCACTGATTTTTTTATGTTTTGAACGCTTCACGATTTTGATACGACTGTGTTAGTTGATTTTTCTACTTAGTAATGAATACAGCGATTACAGGAAAAGATAGTTAATAATTTTTTTTATTTTGCACGGACCACAAGAACAGTATACATGCATATGCTTACCAAATACGTATTGCAATTCAGAGCCTAACACAATAAAGTAGAGTTTGAGAATATATGTACTAATATATCCCGCGTGCGATTTAGTTTTCGTCTGCTATTGATAACCGCAGGTCATTATTAGATTAGGGCCTCGGTGGCCGAGTGGTCAAGGTATTTAATCATCTACTATTGATTGCGTGCCTATATAAACACCGAAACTGCGAGTTCGAGTTCCACTGTGTGCATGGTGGCTAACAATCTTAATTGACAAGGATTGTCAGTTTCCCAACTGAAGGTTTGCGGGTTTTCAGTGGGTACCACGGATCCCCCTTTTCAAAAAAAAAAAAAAAACGACGCCACGATATAGCTGAAAAAGTACTAAATTTGGCGTTAAAAATCCTTAGTAAAACAAAAAAAAATCATTACTAGAATAACATTTTGAACGTCTCAAACCTTAGTTGACAAGGTTTCCCAGTTTAAGAATTTTTCATCGGGTACTCCGCGTCTTCCCCCCTCCCCCCAAGAAAATACTCATTAAAAACAGGACACCGTGATATAGCAGAAATATTGCTTAAAGTGGCGTAGGTAAAAATACATTCGATCAAACCAAAATGTAACTAACGTTTCTACAATATAAAGTTTATCACACAAAAGGTAGACCAACTTCGCTAGCAAAAGGTTTCTATCAGAGCATACATACATGTAGCAGCAGAGGAACAGAGTGTTGTAAAGGGTTACAATTGGTTAATTAAGTGATGTTTGACTTCTAGCGAGACCAAGTTAACTAACAATTAATGGCCGTAGGTATCCACAAAATAGGAGAATTAGATCGACCCCTAATCAGGGGGCCTCGGTGGCCGAGTGGTCAAGGTAGTTATATTCTAACTGCAGGCAGGGTGTACTCGACTCCAATCTTATTTGACAAGGATTGCCAGTTTTCCTACCGCAGGTCGGGGGTTTTCTCCGGCTTCCACTCCCAATAAAAACGACGCCATGATATTGCTGAAAAATTGCTGAAAGTGGCGTTAAACACCATCAAACAAACAAACAAACAAACCCCTAATCAGAAAATGCCGAAAATCAAGAAAAAATGATAGTTGCTGGAATTAATTTATCATTACAACAGGCTAATTTTTGACTTGTCTGTTTTTTTAAAGGTTTTTCTACCTTGTATTTTATTGTATTGTTTCACACCTCATATAATATGCTAGATCTTAAGATTGGCATTCCAATTTTCTAGGCCGAACATTGCAGTTGGGCAATAGCCTACTCATAGAGGGATTTTTTTAACCCATGTTGATGTCATCTCGTCATATCAATGGCCGTTCATTTCACAATTGTGCTTACAACAAGTATCGCGATAGAAAAATGCAAGCCGATAAAAACATCACAAGTCTCTTTTGTTTGTTTGTTTGTTTGAAAGGTTTTTTTTTCGCAACTACCACCATATTTCAGCTGTAAAGTAGCGTGCAGTTTTTATTGGAAGATAAGCTAAAAACATTGGTGAAAATCCCCGACCTTCAACAAGAAACTTGTCTATCCTTGTAAATTAGATTCGAGCAAACCTTAGTCGTAGTCAGACTCGAAGATTTTCAGTGTTGAAACGCCGGTGATAAAACTAAGGCCTCCTGGTACTACAATGATATACTGGTATTTATAGGTCATAGCACACTAATTATCTTTCCGTATGTACAGCAGCAGTCGTTAAATATATTTAGTTTGGCTTTTAAACCAAATGTAGACTAACACTAATTGGTCAAGGCTATGGACAGTTTTTAAATAATGAGTATTACTAAACGCGGACGAATGCTGCCAGATGAAGAACAGCAATACAATAAATGTTTCAGTTTAAATTCAGCCGAGTGTCTTATTCGACGTTGTCATCTAAACCACCTTTAAAATGATATTATGGATAAATCATCTTTATTCTTTCTCGCCATTAGCTATTGCATAGGCAATTTTGCATCGGTACATAAGACTTTTATAACAATGTTCGTTTATACTTTTTACTCTAGTAAAACACTCATTACCGCTATTGCATATGCATTAATTACACACTTATTTCTTTACTTTGTGTTACTTAGTACCTTCTGAGAATGTTGTGAACTTGGTCCGAGAATACCAACTATGTTCTCCATCAAAGAGGAGAGTCGTCAAACAAAAAATACTCACTGTTTACAAGGATCATGATAGCTTAACATCTGACTTCACTGATGTCTCCACTTGGAAGGATTCGTTAAAGATTGTCAATAATATTGTCAAGGAGTATGATCCAGCCAATGAACTGTCTGTTGTGCCTTACATCCCGGTCTTTCCGACAGAGTCAACAAAAGATGGTTTTCAGCAAAACGCGGCACAGGTCGCCGTTACCAAAAAGGAGGAACAACCAGAGAAAAAACTTATATTTGATGTCCGAAACCAGGAC
The DNA here is from genome assembly GCA_944474755.1 of Limnoperna fortunei. Taxonomy (NCBI): domain Eukaryota; kingdom Metazoa; phylum Mollusca; class Bivalvia; order Mytilida; family Modiolidae; genus Limnoperna; species Limnoperna fortunei. The sequence goes on along the minus strand of OX104114.1, from coordinate 87,463,568 downwards.
CGTAACACAAAGGAACAGGTATAAAGTCGAGGTTTTTCTATCCTATAATTTATTGAGGTTTAGATCTGTGGCCCCAATGCATAGGTACTTATGCTTAAGTACTGTGCAATAAAATGTTGTGCAACAATATGCCTTAATATATATGAACATGGTGCTAATTATTTTTGAACAACAGTTTATTTTCATTTTGGACAAGAAAATTAATAAATCCATAACATCGTAAACATCTATTTTTGATATCATCATGAGTTTAAGTGTACTCTAAAGCATTTAAAACCATAAGAGACCTGTCCCATAAAGAAAATGTTCAATGAATACAATTCTCTTTTTATTTTCTAGGAACAGATCCATTCATCTCCGTGTGTTGAATTTCCCATTCGATTGCCTCTACTTCCCGGACCACAATGCATTGCAGAACGTTTGTTGAGTGGGGTCCAATCATGTACATTCTGCAATCTAAGCCGAGTTATCATATCAGAGCTAGTACGCCGTGAACAAGTTAATGAAAAAACAATAAAGAATCTCAAACAAGAACTACAAACAACAAAAGTTCAGGTATTTGTTTTATTGCAAATCTGTTTTTAATATCTCACATTACCCCATAAAAATCAAATTTGGCTCTGAAATTTACGCCTTCGAGTAGTAATCTTGAAAGAATAATTGTTCAGTATAGAATTTAAGTATAACATTTTATTTGTTGAATAAAATTACAAACAAGAAATTGGTATTATTCATATTATTGTTTTTTGTTTTTTTTTTTTTTTTTTTTGCTTCTCTGGTACTCTTTACTTTTTTTTTGACTGTGTGAACTTCTCTTGAATTTGAATCCAAATGTAGTTTTTAGCTTTCTACTGACATGACTGAAGACGATTTAAAAAAAATTTTTTTAGTGTCTAAAGTTCTCCTTAGCAATATGGCCTGTTAAGCGACTAATTTTAGTATTTCGGTGTGTTTTCTGTTTGCTCACTTTGGTCTTTTAACGTGTCTTAATTCATTAATCAAAATGTTGCATTTGAAGCCGAAAAATGTTGCATTGTAGAAACCTGCAATCAAAGGAAATAGATTCCTTGAATAAGACGTATTGTACTTCGATGTACACGTATGTAGGTGTTCAATAAGACAATGATGCACACAGCTGCAGTGTGAGAGCTTCTTTCGTTTTCAAATGTCTTCCTTGGTTAATATGTAATACACGAGTTTTGTTCGAAATTATAAATTCTTCCAAATTATAAATTAATTAATTATATTTGTATTCATAGTGTAATGTTTTGACCTATAGAATCAATCTTACCCACAACATGACATCAATAAATCGGTTAATGTATAGATAAATGGAATCTTATCACTAAACATGTGACTATTTACCCGGTCTCCAGACAAAATCGTCGTCAAAGATCAAATGGTTTTACGAAGTTGGGAAAATATTATGATATGCGTCTTTTCTTCCCATAAGCTGTAGATGACCATAGATGAACTGTACTGGTGCGTCTTGATCAGACGAAAGGCATGATTTTATAACCTAGGTTTCTTCGATTTTTTTTTACCACAGGAAGCATATTCATTGTAATTAGGTATAAGTATAAATGTGTTAGTTTTTAATATCTTTATTCAATATTAAATAAAAGAGGAGATTGATGTTAAATATAAGTCCTTGTAAAGTGTTAGGTGTGGTTAAAATTAAAACATACCCGATTAATTGTAAAGGTTCTTAATTAGCACCCTACCCCTAGCTTAGCAGAACATTATAACATTTTGTATGCATTTGATGTTTATTATGTTAGGATGTAGTTGTTGAGAGGAGACATAAGAGGAAACACCAACCTCGCTCTTTTGCTGGATCAAAAGAAGAAATTTTTTACAAAAAGAAAATAGGAGATTTGCTAAGGAAAAACAGTGGCTTACTCAAACAAGCTCGTTACTGGAAAAAGGAGTGTTTTATTTCAAGATCTGAATTTCAAAACCGTCAGCTACCTGAACAATGTGAGAAGTCCGAGGTAAGTTCTAAGGGTTTCAACTCTTTCCTTTATTCTGTGTATTAAGTCCGAGGTAAGTTCTAAGGGTTTCAACTCTTTCCTTTATTCTGTGTATCAAGTCCGAGGTAAGTTCTAAGGGTTTCAACTCTTTCCTTTATTCTGTGTATTAAGTCCGAGGTAAGTTATAAGGGTTGCAGCTCTTTCCGTTATTCCTCGTACTTGCAGCATTTGAAATTATAGCTTAATTAGTAGACTAATAGATATGCCATTTTTATTCACAATTCCATACTAGCATTAAACATTAAGACTTTTTGGTTTTTTTTATATTATGCAAATATATATTTTGAATTAAGCTGGCAAAGTTGAGTCAATGCTCAACTTATAGAAGGCTTTGCATAACTATGAAATATGTCGTGTTAAAAATCATTTAAAACCTTGTATAAATGAACATCGATTTCGTTATTTTATAATATATTGCAGGTTAGTCAAAATGACCAAGACGAGGAATCTCAGACTTCCAAACCCCCCATAAAAGAGGACTTCCAGGCATTACAGCAACAGGAAACAGAGGACAGCGGTTTGTAATCATATAAATAATTAATATCCTCGTTTTTTTCTAAGATTAAATGCTCAAACAAAATGGAAGTTTCAAAATTAAAATGAAATAAACGTATCTCTAAAACCAAAAAAAGTTATAAATGTGGAAAGAAAGGCCTGCTTTAAAAACCGTTTTGTAAGAAACAACAAAATTACAAAACGTTTTTTCAGATTTTATGCTGGGTGACTGTAAGAAACCGAACGTCTAAATAAGATAGACCAGTGGTCAGTTTCACAAAAGATCGTTAAGTCTTAGATTAGTTCTGAGTGTAAGTATTAACCAATCAAAATAGCTGACATTACACTTAGGACTAACTTAAGAAGACTCGACTTTTTGTGAAATTCACGACTGATTTATACTGATTTATCACGTGGTATCTTTCATATCATGAAGGGTATGATCCCCACATACTCACGTGTCACTGGATTATATTGGGGCTGATATAAGCCCATTGGCAGGATGCGATTTGTGCATACCCTTTCGTATCAGATTCCACTATAAAATTATGAAATTTGTAATAATAGTATTATAATGGTTTTACATGCAGGTTGTAGTACCATGTCATCCGACAATCCTAGCATCTCAGATGAGGAAAATGGATGGAAAACACAAAAGCCTAAACGAATAGGTAAATATCGTCCAATTATATTTCTCGAATTAAGTTTTTTAAATTATAAAAGAAATTTGCACACTCAAGAAAACTACTGAAACAGACGTTTGTGATTTGTCCAAGTTTATTATCAACTTACTCTCACTGTAGTAAATTATTTTTTATATATTTTTTATGTTTTCAAGGATAAACAAGAGACCAATCATGTGCCCAAATGCACTAGCATGAAATGTCACGTGTTAAACTGTAGAGAACACCACAATGCAATAACCAACTACAACTAGAACCTTTATTGCATAGAACATCGCCTTTATTCAAATTTTATTTATATCCCACCCTCTCCCGCCCCGCGAAACTCTGGCACTTCTGTATCATGGTTGGCGTTCGAAAGTGTTTTTGTCAAACTTTGAAGACTGCTGTAAATAAAAATTAGTTGTAATGTGTTTATCATCTGGTCTTATTCAAGAAACATGATCTAGAGCTTTTTTTGTCAGCATCAACATAAATACCCTACCAGTTAAAGAAACAATTCCGCCTCTATTCAAGTCTTATCTTACTTAACAGGAAGGTTAGTCTTATTATTCTTATATCTGGATTGCATATTCTCAACGTTTGCGTGTCACCCAGCTTATAGAAGGTTAGCAACTTAATTACTATATAAACTTCGCAGTGTATAGCTGTCATTTTCCAAGTTAAAAATACATTTGGCTTTTTGTACTTGTTATTAAACAGCCCGACTACAACAAGTGATCTCCCAACAAAGCCAGACTATTCAAACTGTCGGTAAAACAGTTTCCAACCAAAGGGAGACAATCAGCAGGCAAGCCAATGAAATAGCACAGCTTCGAAAAGCAGTGCTGGTAAGTATACTAATGAAGTTTGTTTGTTTGTTTGTTTGAATGGTGTTTTAACGCCACTTTCAGCAATTTTTCAGCTATATCATGGCGTCCAGATTTATATTGGGGAGGAAGCCGGAGTACCCAGGGAGAACCCCCGACCTGCGGTAGGAAAACTGGCAATCCTTGTCAATTAAGATTTGAGTCGAGTACACCCTGCCTGCAGTGATACTAATGAAGTTATGGTTTAGAAATAGATTATTGCAAGCGGACGATATATAAATTAGAACATGATCGGACCTTATGTTTGACAATATTTAATAGCGAATGAAGACACATAAGGTCCGACCATGTTCTAATAATCTATTTCGATTTTAATATGTCTAACAAATGTTTTAAAATTTCGAAGCAGCTCTAAGAGGACGCTCAATGGTAATGTATTTTTTTTAACTAATAAGATATATCTAAAAAAACAGAATGTTAAAGCAAATAAAATTGACATATCATATAAAATTGATATCGAAAATTCTAATTTAACTTGATTTTCTTAGGCTATGGAGTTTAGCCATACTATTTACCATAGACGTGTCAATGTTGGGTTTTACGTAAGAGCCTCACATAGGACAAGGTGTGCTCAAATAATACCTTAATTGGCACAGATTGTTAGGTCGGAGATTCTCACGGGGTATTTTAATACAGTTTTAATAATGTAAATTTCAAAGTTGTTTGGGCATATTTGTTTGTCAGATTAATATATCATTTAAAAAAAATATGAAGCAAATTCGATTGTTTATAAATAAGTTGTCGCCTCCTTTTGCCAATTGTTCAATACATTGTATCTCATGATCATAGTCACGAATAAAATTGTAGTGAATACACCAAAATTTTTCAGCAAAAATCTAGCTTTTTCAAAACAACTCTGTCTGGTTCTAAGAAATATCTGTACTTAAGTGGCTAGACATTACTCTTCATATACCTGTATTTCTGTGGTTTAGGAACAGGAAATGGATAAGAAAAATGCCGAGGCTAAACTTTCTGAAATGACTGACAGAGTGAAAAGTATACTGCGTGGGCGATACAAAGAGAAATCAGTCGAATGGAGACAGTTTGCACGCAAGATCAGTGTACGTATATGCACATTAAGCAATAAGGTCGGTTAATTTTATTAAATGGTTTAGAACAGATTTATTTTTCAAAATCAGTAAGTTACGCATATAACTCAAAGCATAAAGAAACACGATTTTATAGCAAAACATGAACCAAAGTTCATATACCAAGGTGTTGTGGAAGGGTAGACAGACTTCTAATTATCTGTCAACACTCGTATTGCACGTGCTCTATTTGAACTGTATCCAGTATTTGTATGCAGACCATATGCAGTAACCTGCAGTTGGTCCAAATACAGCTCCATCTAGCGTAAAGTGACGATTGCTACTCTAAATTACATCAATGAGAACTATAACTAATCAAAAGTATATTTGGAAATAGCAACCTGACTAAATATAATAGTTTAGATGGCAGATATTAAGTTGTAAATTAAATTTTATATGCAAAATATATGGTTGTGCATGTACTTTCTTTCGCAGAGTTTACTAAATTTACCAAGATATAGTATGCTAGACTTAAAATATATTTTGGCAAATTATATTAATATATTCAAATTTTTATTTTTGCATTTTGATAAACGACCATTTATTATATTTTAACAACTCTGCAGCGAGTAGAAATATATGGCTCTACATCTTTATTTATAGAACGAGAGTTTTCAAGGGATCAATCCTTCCGGGGCAGCAGCTTCAGTTAACATCGGAAATGACATGTCAGCCAAACATGAGCGTCCATTTATTAAAGCCCGTACAAGTACCGTGTCGCCATTTTGTTCAGCATCGCAACGCATTTCTATGAAATTGGAGCGTAAATGTCCAACCTGTAACATGGTATTTTCTAAACACGTAGATCCACACGTGATTGAGGAACACATAGTCTTTCATCAAGTTTACAACAAGAAAGTTCACACTGATTAACGAACTATATAGACCTCCATAAAACACTTTGAACATACTTTGAGTTTGAGTGAAACTATTTGCAGCATATCTAAAAAAAATAACTGTTATGTCTCGTGTCATTTTTGTTTATTGTCTAATATAGTACCATTCTTTCGGAATGCTACTCGTCAAAAAATTAACTCTACTTTTGCAAACTTTGCTATTAATAGATTTTACAACTAGAGACCACTAGACATTATTTTAAATTATTTTTGCAGCACAAATAAACATGCTTACTGTGATGTTTTGACTCTTATTCACGCTATGTGAAAATTATACAAGTTTGGTTGTTTCGTGTCAGAAATAGAAAGCCAAATTTGATAGAATTCTTAGCTTCACATTATCTTTTTAAATTTGAAATAAAAAAAACAGCCATGGATCTCAAAATACAGCAAATGTATTTAGCATGTCCAGCTTGCGACTAAAACACTACCTACCGGTATGCACATAGTTTCTTAGTTATAGTATAAGATTCAACTGTCTGCATTGAACCCTTGGTTGACAAAGATGATAAAGGCAATATTGCGACTGTTTTTTTGTGAAAACGTGTGTGATATTTTCTAGTACTAAATATAATGTTGGCCAGATAATTTTTTTGTTACTTATGCATGGAATATGTACGGTCCATTTTTCTCTCCGAAGATTTACTCTAAATATGTTTTAATAATTAAGTAACGACAACTGGGCCTTCTTGCATAAACTGTTTATTGAAATTGTTCACAAATGGCACACAGTTGTAGGCTGAAAAATTGTAAATAATAAACTGTCTTTTTTTCTTGTTTTATCCCCACAAAAGGTCAGAATACAATGTACATCAAAATTATTTCATTTTGTAGGCGTATTTTCAAATAGCATATATAGTCAAGGTCTAGATCATTAGAATTCTTGCAAGCTATTGGGTACCACAGTGTTCTGACATATGCTATCTGAAATAAGAGGTAGCTTTAGTGTTTAATGTTTTGCAAGGCGTAATTGATAGAGCGCCTGCAAGGCGTGAAGGTAATCAAATGTTTAATTCTTAGTAGGATTAATGCAACATAATATTGCACTTGCTGATTCTCCATAACTGCGCAGTTGTAATGACAAGACTTAAAGTAGGGGTAACATGTACGAATGGGGATATCTATCAGTGGACAGTTATTCTAGGGTGCTATCATTCAACATGTGTTGCTTTCATACAAGACGCATATAGAATTATAAAGAAACTGTCTTAGTATTGTCATGATATAGTAGAAATACCTGTTTCCTGATTTATGTTAACTATCATCCAAAGAATATTATACAAGTAACATACCTCTCAAGACAAACTGACGTTGCAAAAGCATCATTATTGACGATATTCTTTACAATAAAAAATTAATTAAACACATAAAGCATTACCTTTTAGGAAGGGGCCTCGGTGGACGAGTTAATGTAGTTCGTCTACTATTGATCACGTGGTCTGTCAACACTGAGATTACGGGTTCGATTCTCACTGCAGGCAGGGTGTGTACCCTACTCCAATCTTAATTGACATGGATTGCCAGTTTTCCTACCGCAGGTCAGGGGTTCTCCCGGGTACTTCGGCTTCCTCCTCCAATAAAAACTGGACGCCATGATATATGAATTATGAAGAAAAACCGGCAAGTCTCGGTAGAAAGTGCTATCGATGGCAGGTTCAGTACAGCGCTACATGTAAAGAACTACTGTCTGATAACCCTGACCTTTGAATTTTTTTATAAATTTTTTCACATTTAGAAACTAAGAGGATGTCAATAACTCAGTCCGGGAATTCAGTCAATTCTTAGTTAATTGATGGTCTCCCCTCTTCGAGGTGAAACCCGTTAGAGAAGATATCCGTCATGTTCAGTCTTCTACTTGTTTTCCCAATACCGTGAACAAGTTTGATAAACCGTGGTTTAACGAAGAATGCAAACGATTTCACAAAGTCTATTTGGGATCTCTGAGAATTTTTAATGCTAATAAAAGCAAGGATAACCATTCAAAGCTTATAAGTGATAAAAATAAGTATAAATGTTATGAAAATAGATTGAAGCGACAATACAACAGGAAGAAGGAAATATGCTCTCGCATTTAAAGGTCGTTAATCCGAAATTGTTCTATCGAAAATTCTCATGTCATAAAACGAGACTGCAACCGAAGGTCTCAACACAGGACTTCTTTAACCATTTTAAACGATTAGCTTCAAATCTAGATTTGAGCTCAAACAGCGTTGATTTAGATGTTATATATAGCGAGGAACATATTTTTGAGGAATTGGACGTAGAGATCTCTGTTTATAAAATTGACAAAGCAATTAGGCACCTAAAACGGAATAAAAGTCACGGTATTGATGGATTACTGAATCAATATTTCATTTAGTGTAAAAGTTTGTTGTTGCCTGTCTTAAGTAAATTATTTAATGAAATTTTGT